>OY720464.1:17059909-17252409 GCA_963082715.1 Harpalus rubripes
TTTTGTAACCTGATGACTGTAGATCTATAGCAGTCGAAACGTTGTTTATATTTTAAATACATATATAATAAAGACAATGCAAGTCCAATCAGTATTTTTTAGACAATAACAATGTACCGACAAAGAGAGCATTCTCTTTTAAATATTACCTTGATACAAGTTTTCATTGTTTCCAAAAATATGAATTAATAAATAAGCAAATAAATATATAATCACGGTTTATTACCTAGTGCTGAGGGTTTTTAATTTGCTTTTATTCACACATTTCGGTAATAACGACATATCCGTATCGTTGAGGGTATTTACTTTTGTGCTATTTGAATTTGGACATAATTACAGTTATTATATTTATGTGCTTATCCTACAAGATTCTGTACTCAAAAAGCAGTAGAAATTTCATAAGAAGAGGCGAGTAGGTATTTATGTGACGAACAAATAAAATTTCGTGAAAATTTCCGTCTGTAGGGTTTTATTTTTTCCAGATGTATTTGAAGTATAGGTATAAAAGATCAGTCTCAGGTCATTTTCATCCCATTGTACATTCCAAAATATTTATGTATTTATTTGAACACTGTTCTTGCGTGTTTGGAGTCTTGAGTTTTTTTTTTAAGTTAAATAGGGTGAATATGAACAGGGCCGATCCTAACCTATCAACCGCCTTTGTTCTTATATAAAAATGCCGCTCCCCCCCCCCCATTTTATTTTTTCAGGTATTTAAGCCATTCATATTGCAGAGAATAGGGAATAGTTTTGACCTCTGTGATTGGCTGATATTGGGAGACAAGAGACAAGTTTACTTAAAACTGTCGCTGATGCGAGCACCATCTGCTGAATGGCTTAAATGGAACAGAGCATAGTTCTGAACAATAGCACACAATGAATTAGAAACAAAATCATTTACCTAATTCTACGTACTAAACAAGTTTAGTGAATTAGGCTTAGAATTTAATTATCTACAAGTTTTATTTGAAATATTTTTGTCTAAAATTAATTGGGAACTTTTACGCAAAGGAAAACTGTTTTCCAATGTTAAACGCTTATGGCCTGCTTTTTGATTAACACCTTGTACCTATGTATATCTGTGTCAAGAGTGGGGTAATTTAATGAAAATATGTTCCTCTGATTATATTCCTTAGGGTTTTTTTCTACAGATTTTTAATTACAACAAAGAAAAGCTTGATTAAAACAAAGAAAATATGATTACAATAAAAAAAAAGTTTAATTAATAATTACGTAAAAAAAATTGTTTATAATATTACTGTCACGGTATAATGTAAAAATGAATATTTGTTTTTTGCTTTTAAATTTTTTCTTGGATCATTGTAAATCAAGGCGACCGAGAAAATTTTCTCATATGGGGCGCAAGGTTTCTAGTTACGCCACTGATTGACATCATAAGTATATTCAGTCTTTACCTACTGGGATAGATATTTTTACCAAGTATTTAAAAGAATAATTCTTTATTAATATGTTTATTTCATAAATTATTGATATTTTTAAAATTCTTAAATATTTTTTTTTTCTAAAAATAAAGTTAGGATGGATTTGCCGCCTCTATGCTAGGCCGCCTTTGTTCTAGGAACAAAATGAACACCCGCTAGGATCGGGTCTGAATATAAACTATATAGTATGACAAACTCTAACAGCTTGTTGGGAGGTCATTTCGAGTAAAAATAGCATTATGGATTTAAGTCCTATTCATTTTACTTATTAAAATACAATAAAGTCTAACTAATGCATATGCCTAATTGAATGAAAATAATAACAGAAACATAAAAATTGAAGGGTAAATATTTAATAAAAGCTAATAAATTTATGTTGATTGTTTACTCTCAAAAATAAAATAAATGAATGAAATATACATTCCAATATTTTTATATTTTAATAATTACAAAGAAAAAACACTTGGTGTAAGTTGCATAAATTTTATGTTATCGTTTTATTTATCTTTACGCATAAGAAGATATTTTTCAATTGTACCACAATAAATTTATGTTAACCAAACGTGATTTATACATCGTTACGATACAATGAAACATCGTGTCACGCTTCCCCTTTGTGCACCGGTAGCTCCAGCCGAGAGGTATGGGTTCCCAAAATAAGGGAAGGAATTGAAATGATTTGCCACTAATAAATTTATTAAATAAATGAATGAATATACTTACGATTACTTGGGCGCCACGTGATCTTTCAAAATAAATTCAAAATAAAGCAAAAGTATTACGGAGATCACGAAAAGTAATACCCTATATTTTAATTCGTTAAATGAACAATAATTATTTCCACTATTCTTCTGCTGAAATAAAGAAATGGCGGTTTTTGGATACCCCAATTAAAACAAGAGTTTGTAATATGGACGACAATGTATATATTAAAAAAAAATAATAAAAATGTTGAAGCAATTTTACACATATACTTTCAATTCGGCACAACTCAAAGCAATAATTGAACTTACTTTAAAAATAAATAGCTTAACATTCAAATCAAAGATCGCTATTATTATTAGTTTAACAAAAAATCACTTTGCCGGATCCTAAATGAAAAAAAAATAAGAGCGGTAACAATAATAACCAAATTATATCCCGTGTACATAAGGACGCGATTCCCGATTGGCCAAACGTAGAAGGCGGACAACAGTCTAAAATACGAGATATAATCTTGATATCCTTCTGAACATCAACCCGCAAAATCTTTAAAAGCAACATCAACTCATAAATATTTAATGTGACAGTACCAAATTGCAAAGAAATATAATTACTAATAATAATAGGCACAATAATGTTCAACAATGAACCAAACAATTAAGCTTATGATGTACTTCAATTAGTAAACAATTAGTTATCTCAATTACTCAAAAACTAGCTCATGAATTTCATAAACATGATATGCACAAAAATGCGCTACGAAAATAGACTAAATTATATTTAAACAGAAGCGGTAACGTTTTAACATATTCTTTGTTTTTCCAAAACAATAGTGTAATAAATTAAATTCTGAGCTTTAATTACGGAGTATTTAAATGTCAATTCTTTATTCCTACTTATAAACGTTTTAAGAATGAATAAAAATACGAATAGTGGTGATAAGAGTCAATAATCGATACAACAATGAAAATATCGAACAACAAAATATGTCAATGGTGACACTAACAATAATATCCATAAAACGGGAGTAGCAATAATAAAAACTCTTAATCCAAAGTCAACAATTGACGCAATAATTAAAATAATTAAAAGTCTAGAACTTAGCTGCGAAGCTGAAGTTGGCTTGTAGCGACTCGAATGAACCAACTGCTGGGCGGTTTGAGAAGTGCGGGTGTGAGTGCGGGTGGGGGAGCACGGATGCCGGATCCAGATCTCGAAGATAATTGGACCTTGGCGATGGAGCTGGAGCACTGTCCTTCGTGGAAGAATCACAGGACACTCGTATGCACAGTTCTAATCCTCCGAGGAGAATTTGCACAAGAACCACAATAACTGACTCGACGTAAAATTCACATACTCAATTATTCTCGTACAACTTTATTTTTGCACTGCTTATAAATCCGCAAAAATTGCGACAATCAGTAAATACTGATAAACAAAACTATAAAGCAGACAAAACTATTACTGTTACACGATGTGCTTGCTCTACTTATTCCCACACACTTGTGTTCTCAAATTCGAATCCTCAAAAAAAACTTTTCAAAAAAATACATTATCATCCAAGATAATTATGAAGAAAAAGAAGAAATTACTTAAAATCCCCAAAAAAAAGGTAATGGCTCGCTTACACTACCCTATGCTATTCAACATTTTAAAATAATAAAATAAACAATGAAAATTATTTGGTGTATATCTTAATTATTATTATTTACATAAAAATAGAAATCAAATCACTCTGAAGCCACAAAATACATTTAAGTATTCAAAAATAAATAAACAAAATATATAAAACTCGTATATTGTGGACGTAGCTTTAGAAATTGAAATAACATTCAAAAAGGTCGCACATATACCAACAAATATTTAGTTAAACATTTAAAACTCTAACGATTTAAAGAAGATATGAAAGATTTGACAAGACAAAAACAAGATGTAAATATAACCAAAAATGAGTTTGACATTACAAAAAAAAAGTTGCAACTTAGAACAGCTATCAACAAAAATATTAAACTAGATAGAGTATGTTACTATAGCAGGTATAAATATAACACATTTTACAAATATATTTTATATATAAAAAAGTCATTTTTCAGATGGGTAGTGCAAACTGGACCGTTACAATCGACATAACATATCAATATATTGATACATCAATACTCCAATACATCGATATATCAGATTTATCGGTATATCGATATATTTAATTTAATTCACATCGAATATTTATATTAAAATTTTGATACCGAACAGCTACTACTGGTTTTCAAAACCCATATACCTATTGTGCGCATGAGCATTTATAAAGCTTGAAAAAGCTTGAAATAGCTTGAAAAGGCTTGAAAAAGCTTGTTAAAGCTTGAAAATCAAGCCAAGCCTAAAATATTTAAAGCTTGAAGTTTTCAAGCCAAGCCAAGCTTTGTTGCCATCAAGCCCAAGTCATGACAAGCCTAACATTAAAAAGCTTGAAGTTTCAAGCCAAGCGAAGCTTTTTATTTCAAGCCAAATAGCTTGGCTTGGTGAATCCCTAATAAGTAAATTGGAAATTCTTTTTGAATAACAACAAATATTTTGTACAACATTCATAAGTAAACTTCATTTCTAGGAAACCGAAGCGTGCTGCAAAGAGTCCCTTTCGGCATGAAATACAAACCAGAAAATTGTATTTTCAGAGCAGGAGTAGAAAAACTTGTTTTCAGAACGTTTCTATTAGAAATAGCAACGGTCGACATACGTTAGCAGACCGCTTTTAAATAAATCACGTATGTTATAGAAATATTTTATTAGAAGAATTGGTTAATTATAATTAAAATAAATATATCATCACGGCTTATTACCCATTGCTGGGTGTGCCAATCTGCTTTGTACACAGATATCGGTAATGATGAAATATTTGCACCGTGCGGGCGCTTACCAGGTGTCACCTCACGGGCACTCATTTCTGGCGTGGAGAGTGCAACACAGGGGTCATTTTTATGCCATTTTAAAATTCAAAATATTTGGCGTCGGTCGGGATCGAACCCGGTTCCCCAGATTCGCGACCTGGCACCCAGGCACGCGGCCACGAGACCCCATTATTATTTATGTTAGGTATTATGTTTATGTCTTGGTTAATGTTAATATTACAATAATTATATCCAGATTTATTTTTACCTTCCGTCACCATAAGGAAGGTATTGTCTTTGGTCAAATCAGTGGTGAGTTTTTAATGAATAAGCACGTTTTAAGGTCCCTAGAATACGATTTTACTATTTTTACGATGATGTCTGTGTGTGTGTGTGTGTGTGTGTGTGTGTGTGTGTGTGTGTGTGTGTGTGCGTGTGTGTGTATGTGTGTGTGAGTGCGTGTGTGTGTGTGTGTTGTGTGTTGTTTGTATCTGTGTGTGTGTGTGTGTGTGTGTGTGTGTGTGTGTGTGTGTGTGCGTGTGTGTGTGTATATGTGTGTGTGTGTGCGTGTGTGTGTGTGTTGTGTGTGTTGTGTGTGTCTGTGTGTGTGTGTGTGTGTGTGTGTGTGTGTGTGTGTGTGTGTTTGCGTGTGTGTGTGTGTAACAAAATTTTCGTCTACGATAACTCTAATACAATTCCAAAAATTATAATTCTTTCGTATTCCTCTTCATTGCATCCATATGAAGAGCTGATTAGATTTTGGTTATAAATGGTCATCCAGAAGTACCCTCATTCGAAGATTTTAACAGTTTTTCTAGAAAAAACGATGTTAAATATCATTTTTTACATTTAATGTTATTATAAATATTAAAGAACATTGTATTCTTTATACGATTTGACTGCATTTTATACTTCATATTAAATGGATATAGAGTTATAAAATTATAGAGAAATTAAATTTCATAAATTAGCCAGCTATGCTAGAAACAGCTACTATATTAAGAAAATTCTGATTGAAAGATGTTGAATAATTTAAAATACAAGTTTAAATTTTGACGCTACAACTACACAAGCTATAAGTGACATCTATGATGTATGTTTTTTGTAATAATAAGAAAAAAAAAAGTTCCCGCCAAGATGTATTGTAGATGTGTGTGATGATTTTTGCAACGCAATAAAACGTTTTATATTAGGTTTAAAAGCGAGTTTTATTTACTAATATAATACAACAAAAGTAATAAATAACAGGTTATGGGCCCAGGCCTCCTGTTAGCAGAAGTAAAAATAAAGTAGAAGCGTGCAAAAACAACAAAATTGCGAGGAGGTGATTTTGTGGTTATGCTAAGTAACAAGAAACAAAAGTAAAAAACAAAAAAAAAAAATGGATAATACCCATAGTATAATAAAGCTGAACAACACAAACTATCAGCTTTGGAGTCACCAAGTAAGGTTACTATTAAAAGCAAAGAAGGTATGGAATACTATAGAAAATGCTAAACCGAAAAGAGCAGGAAATGATGCATCCAATGACGTCAAAATTGCGAGACAAAAAGAAATCGATGACTATGAAGAGAAAAGCATAATAGCCGCATCAATACTACTCTCTACATTGGAACCTGAGCAAGCTCAACAGGTATTGAATCTTGATGAAGGAAGAGAAATCTGGTATAAAATGAAACAAATACATGAAGGTAAAGTTTCATCAAGAAGAGTCGACTTAAGATTGGAATTAAGTACCATCAAAAAACGAAATGATGAAAAGATTGAAAAGTATTTAGCCAGAGGACAGTTCATCAGAGACCAATTAGTACAATGCGGTGCAAAAATTGAAAATGAGGAATACTTTCGCTTATTATTGAATGGTTTATCAAAATCATATCACATGATTAGACTGCAAATGAAATCTACAGGCTTAGAGAAACTTAGTAATGAAGAATTCATCTCAGGGTTAAAAGCTCAAGAAGATGAACTAGAAATAGAAGATGTAGAAGAAAAATTGGAAAGTGCATGCGTAATTAAACAAACAAAACCACCAAATAAAAATGAACCCAGGAAGAACCGAGCATGCTATGTGTGTGGAAAAACCAATCACTATGCGCGTGATTGCTATTACAGAAAAGACACACATAATAAAAACCGTCAAGAAGAAGAACATAAAAAGCCAAACACCAATTATTCACGAAATACGAAACCAAAAGAAGAAGCTAAACTAATGAAAACTCCTGAAACAGAAAGGAAAGAAGACAACAAAAAACCGAATTGTGAAAGTGAGTACGAACAAGAATTTGCTTTAAGAGCACAAGTTAGTAAAACAACAACGAAAGAATATTCATCAAAATGGTTTATCGATTCTGGAGCAACCAGCCATATGACTTATGATAAAAACCTATTTACTTATTTGGAACAAGTCGAACAAAATTTTGTAAAATTACCAGATGGAAAATATATCAAAATTTGTGGAAAAGGTACCGTAAGAATTCAACTAACAGATGTAAATTGTAAGTACAAGTTCATTGACCTATTAAATGTACTGTGGGTGCCCGAGATCACAGAAAATTTAATTTCTATAAGTACCTTAGAAAAGAAAGGCTGTAATATTTCATTTAAGGATGGAAAGTGTGATATAACAAGTGAAAATGGAACAGTACTAATTACTGGAACGAGAGTAAACGATCTCTATGAAATGAATGTTGCTAATAAAATAGAAAATAATGAAATTGTTCAACTTGTGCAAAATATTGATATTGAACAATGGCACAAGAGATTTGGTCACCAAAATACACAGACACTAATCGAGATGAAAAACAAAAACATCGTTGATGGCCTGAAGTTCACAAACAACAAAAATAAGAACTGTGAACATTGTATAATTGGGAAGACATCGAGAAACTCGTTTAACAAAAGAAACGAAGTAAGAAGCAAAAATATTCTTGAACTAGTACATATCGATTTATGTGGCCCGTTACCCGTAACATCACTAGCAGGCTCCAAATACATGTTCTTACTTTGTGATGATTACTCAAGAAAATTGTTTGTATATTTTCTTAAATCAAAAAATGAGGCCATAATATATTTCAAGAAATTTAAGAGAGAAATTGAAAAACAAACACAGAAATCAATCAAAAGGGTACGTAGCGACAACGGAAAAGAATTCAAAAATGAAGAATTCAAGAAGTTTTTTGAAGAAAATGGAATAGTCCATGAATTTACAGCGCCATATACCCCGCAAGAGAACGGTATTGTGAAAAGAAACAACAGAACCATCATTGAAATGACACGAACAATGCTGTCTGATGCAGAACTACCCAACCAATTCTGGGCAGAAGCAGCAAATTATGCTGTATACCTAAAAAACCACACCTTGTGTAAAATCGTTGGAGGAACTCCCAATGAAAAATTCTTTAACAAAAAACAAAACGTCAGCCACCTAAAAATATTTGGTTCTCTAACGTATTACTGGTTGGCAAAAGCACAACGCAAAGATAAACTTTCAGAAACAACAAACCAAGGTATATTTCTAGGTTTTGAACAAATGTCCAATCATATGAGAATATTTTGTATCAAAAGACAACAAGTTATCATTGTAAGAGATGCTAAAGTTATTGAAGAAAAAACAGGTTCAAAACTGCTAAATATTGGTGATGAAAAACAAATACAGATAGAACTACCAATTTATATCTCATATGAAGACAGTAAAATTGAAGAAACAAGCGAAGATAATGAACCCGAAGAAAATGAAGAAACAAGTGAAGATAATGAACCCGAAGAAAATGAAGAACAAAATCATGAAAATATGAACGAAAACATAGAAAATATTAACAATGAAGAATATGAAGATTCTAGTGAAACCTCCTCTGTCAGTACGAGTGAATATATAAGCGATTTAGAAGATGAAAGAGATGACGGTGAGAAGGACACAACGAGAATAGATCCAAACTTTCACTCAAATTTTAACCACAACACGAATAACAACCAAGTCAGAAGATCGGAAAGAATTAAAGAAAAAATCAAGAATCAAGCGAATTTAGTACAAAAAGTGGAATGTCCTAATACGTATAAAGAAGCAATACAAGCATCAAACAGGACTGAATGGATTCAAGCAATTAAGAGCGAAATTGATTCACACATGAAAAATCAAACATGGAGTATAGTTGACAAACCGAAAAATAAAACTATATTGGATTCTAAATGGATTTTCAAAGTAAAGGAAAACGCAGATGGTACAACACAAAAGTACAAAGCGAGATTAGTGGCGCGTGGTTTTAATCAAAAACCCGGTATAGATTTTAATGAAACTTTTTCACCAGTGATCCGTTTAAACACTCTCCGAATAATATTAGCCCTAGCAGTGGAAGAAGATTTAGAATTAAATCAATACGACTTCACAACCGCCTATCTTAATGGTAATTTAAAAGAAGAGATTTACATGCAGATTCCCGAAGGTATACAAGAAGACAAGATAAATAAAGTATGTAAACTCCAAAAAGGAATTTACGGTCTAAAGCAAAGTGCAGCAACATGGTTTGCAACATTAAAAGAAAAATTGATTGAAATAGGATTTACGGAATTATATTCAGAATCCTGTGTATTCATTTATAAAGAAAATGATAATTTTCTAATATTTTGCGTGTATGTTGATGACATTTTGACAGCATCAAATTCAAAGGAACTAAACAGTGTAATAATGGATAAATTAAAATCCCAATTCGACATTAAATATATGGGAGAGGTGAAATGCTTACTAGGAATAAACATTGAAAGAAACAGAGAAGAAAAAAGAATGCATTTATCCCAAACAAATTACATAAATAAATTGTTAACAAAATTTAACATGAGCGAATGTAAAAGTGTAACCATTCCCATGGAACCAAAACCAAACACACAAGTAAATGACGAAGAAGATACTAAAAATTTACCGTATCAGGAACTAATAGGAAGTCTGTTATATTTATCACAAGGGACTAGACCAGACATCAGCTATGCAGTGACTTATTTAAGTCAGTTTTGTTCAAATTTTACTACAGAACATTGGAAACAAGCAAAACATGTATTGAGGTACCTACAAGGAACGAAAGATACAGGAATCACGTATGAAGCAACAAACAATGTTTTAACCGGATATAGTGACGCCAGTTGGAACAACACCCTAGACGGTAAGGGATACTCTGGTTATGTATTTACTCTAGCAAATGGTGCAGTAAGCTGGCTTTGCAAGAAACAAGAGTCAGTAGCACTGAGCACTTGCGAAAGTGAATTTCTATCTATCACTGAAGCTATAAAAGAAACAATATGGATCAAAAAGTTACTAGAAGAACTAAATTTTGAGAAATACCTAAATCGACAAATTTGTTTACATGCTGATAATCAGGCTGCAATTCAACTTTGCAACAACAATATGTATCACGCCCGGACAAAACATATACAAAGAAAATACTTTTTTCTGCGAGATGAAATCGAGAAAAATAACATAGTTATTAAATATATCGAATCCAAAAGGATGCTGGCAGATTTTTTGACGAAGCCTTTATCGAAAACTTTGTTAAGAAATTGTCTTAACAACATCGGTATTAGAGGAAAGGAAGAGAAATAATATAAAATCATATATTGTAATTACATTGTAAGTATTTGTATCGTCAAAATGGGGGGAATGTTGAATAATTTAAAATACAAGTTTAAATTTTGACGCTACAACTACACAAGCTATAAGTGACATCTATGATGTATGTTTTTTGTAATAATAAGAAAAAAAAAGGTTCCCGCCAAGATGTATTGTAGATGTGTGTGATGATTTTTGCAACGCAATAAAACGTTTTATATTAGGTTTAAAAGCGAGTTTTATTTACTAATATAATACAACAAAAGTAATAAATAACAAAAGATGTCAGTGTCCAGTGCAATTCACATATTCGTAGTATATTTCTGTTATAATATTACTCGAATATAGGATCTTTTTGCTCGAAACTTTCTGTATGGAATTTGTATAAACTACATACAACTGTCGAAAGGTAATGTACATACAAGAAATTTAGAATCTTTTGCAAGGAACTTTCTGTATAGATTTTATGGAAAATACATACCCATTTCCAGATCCATCTACCGGATTCATGAAGAATCTAATCTCAAAAAAGGTCGTGATGCAAAGCGAAGCGCGCGCGTTAAAAGTGGAAATGTGTTCAAAGTAGGACTCCGCTCAGTTTAATTACGTCAAATTTCCAACCTGTTTTAAATTTTCTAATTTTTCCATAGGTTATGGATCTACCCTGTGAACCAATTGCGTTCTTAAAATATCGATTCCGGTAGCTATAACCTGGTTAGAAGCTGTTTACCTGTAACAGTTCACCGGTAGAATTTTTATAAATACCTCACATAACTGATGGAAGGTAATATGCTGGCCACATCAGATTTTTCTTAATATTATGAAACGGAAACTGTTGTCCAGGGATTTGGAAATTTTTGTATTAATTACATACAATCTGACATGACGACAACCTATAAACTACTATAATGAACAGTGGCATAGCTAGCTTTTTCGGCGCCCGGGGCAAACATTTGTAGGTCCGCTAACACCCCCCCCCCCAAGAAAGGGAAAATAGTTTCAGATAGAAGAAAAACTTATAATTTTATATGGTACTCCCCTAAATTAAAAAAAAACAAGGGAAATAATATTATATTTTGTTTCTTGTTTACAAATGGCAACACTAAAGAGTATGAAAAACGGTACGTATTGTTTTATATTCTTATTCTTTGCTTTTTGCAACTGATTACTATAGTAATTATTTTTAGTGATCCACTGACGGATATTAATAATAATCAGAATAGTAGTTGCGCTCGTTTTGACAAAATCTCACCTCAGTTGGTGATTTACTGAAGCGAGCGCGCAGCCCTTTGCCGGCAAATGAAACGAGGGTTTTGTGTGTTGCTAAACTAGATCAAACCTGCCACTACAATGTCATCAATGACTGCGTATTTATTCATGTTTTTGTTAAAAATATATATGTCTGAATCATAAAAAACACAGGGAAAACACCTGTCATGTCAAAACTAAATACCTCCACTATCAAGTGTCAAAATCTCAACAAGCACCAGCAAAATAGGTAGTGCTGGATAGGCAAGGGGGAAGTTAGTTATCTCACTTTGACTCAGTAATGCACGCTCAAATCGAACGAAAAAAAAACTGTCAAACTGAAGTGAGCTAAAATTAAGTGAGATTTGTGGCAAATGGAACACAACTAAACAACGGTTGGACAAACTAGTGTGAAGTAGAAATAATAATACATCTCACACTTCACAGAGAACATCGAATCTCTCACTCTACGAAAATTATTATAGTCATTCAAGCCTGGTTTTGCCGCTCCCCAACTGCGGCGCTCGGGGCGCCTGCCCCCTTCGCCCCCCACCTAGCTACGCTACTGATAATGAAGCAGATCAAAAATACAAATGCAAGCTGTTATAATAATGAAACTGGTTAAAATTAGTACTGTTCGATCTTAATCAAAATTTTGTGTGTAAATTATATATTGTTGTATTCCTATTCTGCAATAATTATTACTATGTCACGTCTTGCAGTACTTTTCAATTATAACATGCTTTGTAAAAGAAGCCCCTTCAACTAAGATTAGTTCTCCATTTTTTCTGTGTTCTCGTATCTCAACACATATAGTCTCGTTGATAAATATTTCGAATACACGTTGAAGCAGGACATAATAAATGTAACTTTCAATCTTCTTAAAATCACTTATTCATTGAATAAGTTGAAGTAAAAACACTCCGGTGTAGTTTCAAATACAACAATTTATTGTATGTTTAAAACTAATATGTTTTAAATGAGAGAAATTAGAAAATATTAACCCCTTGAGGTAGCAACCCGCTGCACATGGGAATAGAACGGTTAACCCGCCCTGACTCTATTTAAATAAGTCAATAAATAAATGGAAATAACTGTTTCTGTTACTTGGAAAAATTAGTTATATGTTTTTACGTGTTTAAGTTTAATTTTAGAATTGTTTGAAATAGTTGTAGTATCTTAAACTAATTATTAATATTAATATTATTGCATCTGGCTTCACGCGAGTGCGCGCGCACCCCCACGCCAAGTTCAGCTGCTACAGCACTGACCGACTGCGACCAACTCAGAGTGTCTCTGGCTTGCAAACGGTAAACACGTATCGCGTCGTCGTCCGCGAGAGTGGTTTTCCACCATTTTGCATAAACTTTCTGATTTTCATATGGTCAGTAAAGTAATTGGTTGTTTAATTATCGTACGCGTAGCTTGATTAGCCTAGCACGACTAATTCAAGGAGTATCGTTCGGTTTTCATTTAATTTGGTACTTTATAATCCGTGAATACTTTCCGGCGCCAATTTATGCAGCTAATAGACACATCTCAGGAATCAATTGTAAAATCGAACTGTACAATTTGATTTCTCACGGGAATTCGTGTTGTTAGGGATTTGATTCATATTTCCTTGGGTGAAATTATTATTATTTCTTTGTAAACCTGTTTACACACGTTCACCTTCGAGTGACGTCATCCACAGCGCATCTGCTGTTATTGTCGACTAGGTACAGTCAAGGCAACAAGTTTGCATTCTAGTTGGTTGTTATTAAGTTCATTTAGAATTCTTAATATTGTTTAACTAAGTTTGTGTGGTCATACACTTATGAAATGATTTAGTTAATTCTACAAATATCGTATTTGTTTTATTTTGGTTTATTATTGTTTGTCACTTATATTCAATACGCTATCACATATCTCTCAGAATTGGTTTTCAGTTGTTTGTTATTTTGGTGCAATTATATTTAGCACGTTTGTTAGTTCGTACAACTAGCTGGTCCTTCGTTCGTTGTTAATTAGTACGTTTCACAAATTATTATTATCTCGTATATTGGCCAAGTCCAGTGATGTGAACCAGCTATCGAAGGTTGTAATTATTTTGGTTTACATATAGTTTTGTTTTATTCATTGAATTTAACATCAAACACATTGTTGGTGCTTCTAGACCGGATTCGCTGATCTAGAGACATCGCATTTGGGCTTGCGAGCAGGATCAAAACATTTTGGTTCTTCTAGACCGGATTCGCTGGTTTAGGGTTTGAACATTTGGTCCTTCGAGCCATTAGGTCCTTATTACTTAGTCCTTCGCACCGGAGGGACGCAACATTTGGTCCTTCGAGCCGGATTTGGCGGTATTCGGAGATAATTATTGTTTCTAGTTACTTTGGTATTAGTAATTACATTTATTAGCACACTCTAAAATGGCTAAACTACTGCACAAACAATTAGAGGTTGTGACAGAAGATATTCGTCGTCTATCAGTCTATTCTTCAGAGACTGATGAAAAAAGTAAAGTGAAATTTGAGGTAACTTTTCCGTCTCTCGCAGCTTGGGAACAAGAATTCAATCGTACTTATTGTGAATATTCTTCAATGTTAAAACAAACCAAAAATCCCGACGAGGATATGTTGGCAGAAATTTCCCGAGTTAAGAATTTGTTTAATGAAATAAGAAAAGTAACTATATGTGATCCCATGTAAGTAACGAACGTAGATATAGACTATTTAGGCCTTAAGGATCAAGGATAAATTAGGTAAACAACGAAGAAAGAATTTGTGAAAAATTCATAGACCCCGCAGGGATTTGAACCCCGGACCTTCTCATATCTAGTGAGACACTCTACCAACTGAGCCACAGGGTCACTCCCATTAAAGTCCATGAATCTTCCACAAATCTTTTTACAATTTTTTTCGTTGGCGAGTACACTACTCCCAATGAAGTAGATGAATACTCAGCGCGAACAATGCGCTTGAAGAATGAGTGAATTTTCGCCTTCACTATTTAATTTGAAAAGTAACTATATGTGATCCCATATAAGTAACGAACGTAGATATAGACTATTTAGGCCTTAAGGATCAAGGATAAATTAGGTAAACAACGAAGAAAGAATTTGTGAAAAATTCATAGACCCCGCAGGGATTTGAACCCCGGACCTTCTCATATCTAGTGAGACACTCTACCAACTGAGCCACAGGGTCACTCCCATTAAAGTCCATGAATCTTCCACAAATCTTTTTACAATTTTTTTCGTTGGCGAGTACACTACTCCCAATGAAGTAGGTGAATACTCAGCGCGAACAATGCGCTTGAAGAATGAGTGAATTTTCGCCTTCACTATTTAATTTGAAAAGTAACTATATGTGATCCCATATAAGTAACGAACGTAGATATAGACTATTTAGGCCTTAAGGATCAAGGATAAATTAGGTAAACAACGAAGAAAGAATTTGTGAAAAATTCATAGACCTCGCAGGGATTTGAACCCTCAGTTGGTAGAGTGTCTCACTAGATATGAGAAGGTCCGGGGTTCAAATCCCTGCGGGGTCTATGAATTTTTCACAAATTCTTTCTTCGTTGTTTACCTAATTTATCCTTGATCCTTAAGGCCTAAATAGTCTATATCTACGTTCGTTACTTATATGGGATCACATATAGTTACTTTTCAAATTAAATAGTGAAGGCGAAAATTCACTCATTCTTCAAGCGCATTGTTCGCGCTGAGTATTCATCTACTTCATTGGGAGTAGTGTACTCGCCAACGAAAAAAATTGTAAAAAGATTTGTGGAAGATTCATGGACTTTAATGGGAGTGACCCTGTGGCTCAGTTGGTAGAGTGTCTCACTAGATATGAGAAGGTCCGGGGTTCAAATCCCTGCGGGGTCTATGAATTTTTCACAAATTCTTTCTTCGTTGTTTACCTAATTTATCCTTGAACCTTAAGGCCTAAATAGTCTATATCTACGTTCGTTACTTATATGGGATCACATATAGTTACTTTTCAAATTAAATAGTGAAGGCGAAAATTCACTCATTCTTCAAGCGCATTGTTCGCGCTGAGTATTCATCTACTTCATTGGGAGTAGTGTACTCGCCAACGAAAAAAATTGTAAAAAGATTTGTGGAAGATTCATGGACTTTAATGGGAGTGACCCTGTGGCTCATTTGGTAGAGTGTCTCACTAGATATGAGAAGGTCCGGGGTTCAAATCCCTGCGGGGTCTATGAATTTTTCACAAATTCTTTCTTCGTTGTTTACCTAATTTATCCTTGATCCTTAAGGCCTAAATAGTCTATATCTACGTTCGTTTAATGAAATAAAAGAACTCATTTGCGACATACGTGTCAATTACAAGCTTATGTCCAATAAAGACACCGGATCACAGGCAGGGTCCGACAGAGCTAAATCAGAATCACATTCGATTCAATCAGCACAATCTTTGCGATATATGCAACCCAGTTTGCCTAAATTGAATCTCCCAACATTCGATGGGGAGAAAACAACTTCTATGAATTTTTACGATTTATTCACACAGTTGGTGATAAATCGGGACAGTTTGTCAGATATTGAACGACTTCAATATCTTAAGTTCTCTTTAAAAGGGGAAGCCGCTAGGCTTATTACAAATATCCCCGTCAAAGCTGATAGTTTTGATATTGCATGGAACGCCATCACAGATGAATATTATCGTCCTAGGTTGTTGAGGTCGGTACATCTGAATGCACTCCAAGATGTGCAAAAGGTCAAGCAGGCAGACGCTCCTGCACTAAAATCATTGTTGAACACAGCACGCGAAAACATCGCTGCTCTGAAAAATTTAGAGGTTGATGTTGACTCATGTGGGGTCATTTTGGAAAACATGATTTGTCGTAAGCTAGATTCGGCTACTAGACGACAGTGGGAACTAACATTGGATTCTGACTCCAAGCCCACTCATGTAGAGTTAATTGCTTTCTTGACTAAGCAAGTTTCAAGCTTAGAGGTTGAACCAGACAAACCTGTCAAAACTCACGAGCCAATCAAAAGGCACAAGCCAGCATCCCGAGCGATGACATTGGCAACTGATACGAATTGCCCGTATTGCAGAAAATCTCACTACATCAGTCAGTGTAAAGGGTTTATAGCTCTTAAACCTAAAGGAAGACATGATGCTGCAATCAAACACAAGTTGTGTATCAACTATCTTAGAATGGGTCACATACGCCCGAACTGTCCTAGTACAGCCACATGCAGAACGTGTAACAAAACTCACCATACGCTGCTGCATTTTGGTGAAAGGTCGAACAAGTCGTTATCACCCAAGCGTGATAAACAATCTGAGCAAAACAAACGTCCGTCATCAACCAAGAGTGATGCAAACCCTCAAGCCAGTAGTAGTAATTCTGAAACTACTACGTCAATGTCTGCTAGGACTTATTCACTAAGTCAACACAGAAAACATACTTCGGTATTACTACCCACTGCAAAGCTGCACATATTTGACAGTGCAGGAAAGGTACATGTTGTACATGCCTTATTGGATACAGGATCACAGAAATCCTACATCACAAGTCGTTGTGTCCACAAATTGAATCTGTCTATTGAAGCGTGTCAAACAAAGATTATGTCAATCAGTGACACCCACGTCAAGGACACTAGTGGTATTATACATACCAAAATCAAACCATGTCGTAGAGAAACTCCAGTTCTCGATTTGAGTTGCATTGTAATCGACAACATTACAGGCAGAATCCCAGATTATCCAATATCTCGGGATACCTTTAAACAATTTGGGAATATCCAACTTTCGGATCCCGAATGCTATAAATCTCAACGAATAGACATGCTGTTAGGAGCTGACATTTGGGGTCAGGTCATTCGTAACGGAGTTAAGAAAGGAGTCGATGGCACACTCACCGCCATCAAAACAATCTTTGGTTGGGTGGTTATGGGAGAATATACCAGCAAGCAAACAAGCAATGCTGTAGTGTCGTATCATACATACACACAAGAAGATACACACGAACTGTTGTCAAAATTTTGGGAATTGGAAAACGTTCCAACTCCATCGGTTGTCACTAAACCGGAGGATAAAATTGTGGAGGATCATTTTGTCAATACTACCCAAAGAGACTCCGAGGGAAAATACACGGTTTCTTCACCTTTTAAACAGTACCCACCAGTACTAGGCAATTCATACAAGAAAGCTTTGTCCATTTGTCACGCACAGCTGACTCGCTTGAGTAAAGACCCAGAGTTACTCAAGGCTTATGGTGCAATATTCGAAGAATATTTGCAAAAGGGTTACGTCACGAGACTTGATGTGCAACCCAATTTGAATGGTCAGGATTCGTACTATATTCCACACCATGCAGTGGTTAAACCTGATAGTGCGACGACACCGGTACGCATTGTGTTCAATGCTTCAAAGCCATCGTCTAATGGAAAGTCGATTAATGACTACTTGTATCCTGGTCCGGTACTACAGAAGTGTATCTTCACTCTTCATTTGCGAAATAGATTTTATCCTATTTTAATTACGGGGGATTTAAAACAGATGTTCCTACAAATTAGAGTTGTACGCGAGCATCAACGATTTCAAAGGTTCATTTGGAAACCTGCGGATGCCACACATCCTATTGTGTACCAATTCAACACTATCTGCTTTGGTTTGAATTGTTCGCCGTTCTTGGCGTTGCGTACAGTTGAGCAGTTGGCTCAAGACGAAGGGAATCAATATCCCTTAGCAGCTAAAGTCCTGCAAAATGATGTCTATATGGACGATGTTGTGACTGGAGCTGAAGACATTCAGTCAGCACTGACATTGCGCCGTGAACTCACGGATATATTCGAAAAGAGAGGATTCACCCTCCGAAAATGGGCCAGTAATTCTCAAACAATACTGGATGAACTACCAGACAATGCACGCGCAGTGAAAGATGTCCACTTTACTGACGACGAGTCAGTGAAATTGTTAGGTGTCAAATGGGTTTGCAAAAAGAAACATTTTGTCCTGCATTGCAAGGATCTATGATCCATTAGGCATTATGTCCCCATTGGTGATGTTTCTTAAACTCATCATGCAAGAGCTTTGGAAATCAAAGGTAGAATGGGATGAAGAACCTCCCGCTCATATTGTCTCGGAGTGGAACTTGTTTCTGAAAGAGATCGATTGTATATCCAACTAGTCGATACCAAGGTTAGCCTGTTTGGGTTCTAAATTCGATCTTATCGGATTTGCGGATGCCTCCGAGCGAGGCTACTGTGCCGTTGTCTATGTTAGAAGTTATCCAAACGATAAACCAGTGGTGCAATTGCTCTGTGCAAAGACGCGTGTAGTGCCTTTTAAAAAAATTACTATACCTCGTTTGGAATTATGTGCGGCGTATCTTCTCGCCAAACTTCTCGAGAACATTCTCGAAAATATTCCAAAACAACCGGAGGCTGTACATTGCTTTTCGGATTCTATGATAGTTCTTGCCTGGTTGCGCAAGGAACCACACACTCTGAAAACATTTGTGGGTAATCGAGTCGCTCAAATACAGACAAATTTTCCGAGTGAACACTGGCGTCATGTAACGTCGGAACACAATGCGGCCGACGTAGGTTCTAGAGGTCTCAGTCCTCTAAGTTTCAAGACATGTACTCTCTGGATAAGTGGACCAGAGTGGTTACAACAACCTTACTCGTGTTGGCCACAAAGTGAAGTGGTTCAACTTGACGATGATCAAACCAACTCTGCTCATACAGAGATTGTCAAAAGCCTAACATTGAAAACAGTACAGCAGTTCAGTTTTTTCAATGCAATGTCCAACTATAATCGGATGGTGCGAACTATGGCTTATTGTTTACGGTGGAGAGACATCTCTTCAGGCAAACGAAAAGGTGCTGATGTGTTTTCACCAGAAGAGCTTGTCCGAGCACAAGCCAAAGTCGTCCTGTTGGCTCAATCAGAAGGACTACAGGATGAATTATCACAACTACAACGAGGGAAAGTTTGTCGATCCCCAATTAAGTCGTTAGTCCCGTTTATTGATACTGAAGGAATAATTCGGGTCGGTGGCCGGCTGGAGCATGCTAATTTAGAATACGCCCAGAAACACCCCATTCTGTTGCCGTCGCAACACCTATTTACAAAGGCCCTCATTAAACACTTTCATGATAAGCATATGCATGTTGGTGCGCAAGGTCTAGAGTCTCTATTAGGACAACAATATTGGATCGTTTCAAGCAGACGAACTATCCGTTCTGTGCTGAAAGGTTGTGTCCATTGTTTTCGGTTTCGACCGACAACCGACTACCCTCTCATGGGACAATTACCAAAGGACAGGGTTAACATTGCCAAACCCTTCCTTAATTCCGGAGTAGACTACGCCGGACCGTATAACATCTCCTGGAGCAGGAGACGAGGCACGTCCTCACACAAGGCATATATATGCCTATTTGTTTGTTTTGCCACAAAAGCCGTGCATATCGAACTTGTCACAGATATGTCCACGGACACCTTTTTGGCAGCACTAAGACGCTTTGTAGCACGCCGAGGTCGTGTTGCAAACCTATACAGCGATTGTGGCACGAATTTCATAGGTGCAAATCGCAAGCTCTCTGAATTACAAAAATTCTTGAGCTCTGAGGAATTCAATACTCAGGTGTCAAATCATGTGTACCAAGAAGGGATCACATGGCATTTCAATCCACCGTCCACGCCACACTTCGGCGGACTTTGGTAGGCTGCAATAAAGTCTACAAAGAGACTATTATCACGAGTACTCACAGAAAAGCTTCTGACTTACGAAGAGTTCTCTACCTTGTTGACGGAAGTGGAGGCGATGCTAAATTCCAGGCCTCTGTTCCCGAAGTCATCGGATCCTTCCGATCCCACACCCTTAACACCAGGACATTTCTTAGTTACAGAACCCACTGTAACATTGCCGTCTCTAGATCACACTGAGACTCCCACAAATCGTTTGTCCTCATGGGAAATGTTGTCAAAGTTGCAACAACAATTTTGGGCACGCTGGCAACAAACATATCTTCGTACCTTGCAAGAACGGTACAAATGGAATGAGGATACCGATCCATTGACAATAGATACTATTGTCTTAATCAATGATCATCCAATGCCACCTACTGCATGGCGTTTGGCTAGAGTCATCAAATTGATTCCTGGATCAGATGGAATCAATAGAGTTGCCGTATTAAAAACTGCTAAAGGTGTGACGTCACGGACTGAGCATTCAGGCCTGTATTCTCGAGTGGCCTCGGTCAAATGCTACAGCTCCCACACTTTATGGTCTCATCAAGTTACACAAACACGGGCACCCTATAAGACCTGTGTGTTCCTACACTAATGCCCCCGCGGTTAAGTTGTGCAAAAATCTTAATAAATTATTACCTTTATACTCAAATAAAATCCATCACCGTTAAAAATAGTTTGGCTTTGATAGACAAAATCAATAATAACTATAGTGTGATACCACAGGGTAAGCTCGATTCTTTTGTAGTTTGTAGCTTATTTTCTTCTATCCCGTTAACTAAACTTAAAAATATTCTTTTTGAACAATTAAAGACTGTTTCTCTCGAAATCCAAAACGAACTATTAAATTTAATCGATGTATGTTTACAACAGAATTACTTTTCTTTCAACAACAATTTTTATAACAAAACGAAGGCTTACCTATGGGTTTACCTTTATCACCCCTACTAGCCCATATTTATATAAACCATTTTGAAAACTATTTGTTTAGTTGTATCAATGGGTTACTTGGAAATATGATTTGGTGATAACGTTATGTAGACGACATCTTATGTTATTGGAAAGGTACTGACAGGCAATTAGTCCTTTTCCTAAAATTTATTAATAGGCTAAATCCTAAAATACAATTTACAATCGAAAAAGAAGTTGACCACAAAATTAATTTTCTAACAGAATAATGGTACTTTCACTTACAGTATATATAGGAAAACTACTTATACAGACACTGTGATTCCTGTTGATTATAACCACCCCAATAACATCAAGATGTCGTCCTTCAACAGTTTTTTACATAGACTCGTTAATGTTCCCATGTCTGAAGATTATTTTGATAAAGAAAGAAATACCTTAAAGAACATAGCCCTAAATAATGCTTACAATCCCGATATAATTCACATTATTATTAATAAAAAAACAACAACGTTAATATAAAATCTTATAGAAGATTTCCGTACATGGGAAATATTAGCGAACAAATAGGAAACCATTTAAAAGAAAACAAATCATACCGGCTTATTACAATAATATAACTTTAGGCAAAGTGTTAACCACAAATTAGAAAATAATTATAAATTTGAAAAAAGTGGAGGTTACGAAATTAGTTGTAATAATTGTAACCACATTTACATAGGAAAAACCAATAGAAATGTTAAAACTATAATTACTGAGCACCTGAGAGCCTGGAGATTAAATAAACCGAACAACTCCAATCTTGCTAAACATTTAATAGAAAAGGAACAATTCTGCAAAATTTCTAATTTAAAAATTTTGCATATAGAAAATAATTATTATAAAATCAGTTTATTAGAAGCTTTTGAAATGAAGAAATCTGTATATAAAGGCAAACAACTTATGAACGAACAAATAGAAATACACAAATCCCCGCTACTTTCCCCTTTATGAATTTCGATTGGGTTTTCCTAATAACCCTTACTGTTAGACGATTATAAACACAGATGTTCATATACTTTTACTCTGTTGTACTTCTGATGATGGCGTAAGCCGAAATGCGCATAAAGTATCAATAAATTGTTATATTTGAAACTACACCGAGTGTTTTTACTTCAACTTATTCAACAATGTATCAACGAGTGCCAACGGCTAAATCGATAAATTTAATCACGTATTCATTGTTTGACATGTTGGTAACTTTTTAAGAATAATTATTTGTTGGCATTGCTGTGTATACTATTTTGTATTTTAGTTCCCTGCTGAAAGGAAAGCGAATTGGCTGCCGAAATGTTAGTTTTTTTGTCATTAAAATGAAATAAAATTGAATTTTTATCAAGATTGAGTTCTCCGTTATTTTGTCTTGTAATTGACAATTATATTATTTCACTGATAATTTTAGTCGTGAAGATTGTCTTCTATAAACTGTTAAATATCAAAAGCTTATATTAATTCTGAACCTTTCTATCTTAGTTTTCTTTTTACATTTATTGGATATTAAATTAAGTGCTAACTTCTCGTGCTCATTAATGAGCTCATTATTTATCTACAATATTTTATATTATATTCAAAGTATATGTAATACTTACAAAGTTTTATATCTTATAATATACAAGAAGAAATCAATAACATGAACAGGAATTGTGTTACTAAAAAAGTTATAAATTTTCCATTTTAGCATATCATTGAAGAATATTGTATACGGATACCATAAAGTAGATTGAAAAGGATAAATTTTAAAAAAAATTCGGCTTATTGTTTCAATTCTTTAGTATGTAAGGCGTTAATTGTTTCAGTTGAACAATTAAAAATTTGAACTGTTGTGCACTAAAAGATAAAATGATTATTAAAAATTAGCAAATTAATTAAAAAAGAAAACACAACATACTTCTTTAGAGTAATATACCAACCCGTAGATTCCGTCAAATTAACTACCATATCAATTGGAACTAATTTTTTCTCACAATATGAAATCAGCAGAGAACGAATTACTCCTTTTCCTGCACCGAGAACCATACCTGCAACACAAGACAAGGTAACGATTTGTGTAAATAAGAATCTTCAATGCATACATTAAACAAACATCTCAAAGTGTATTTTTAAAATCATTCATTTAATTATATTTACGTATAAATCAAATTATATTTTTATTTCTGTTATTTAATAGAAAACCTCTGTTTCTAACCTACTTTAAAAATATCAAAACATTTAAATTGTTTATTAATTTTTAGAATCTGCGGTTAAAATTTAATTACCAGTTAAATAAACAAAACCAAAACGAACTATTAAATCACAAATGAATCATAAAGTCAGGGCCGGAACTATATTTTTCGTGGCCTAAAGCGGATATTTAAATGGACTCATTCAAATTTTCGCATACTACTATATTTATTAATGTCATATAGGTAGGTTAGTATTTGTATAAATAATGACGAATTATACAAAAATATTACTACATTATGCATAATACTTGTATTGGTATTGTATAATGTACATCACAAAAAAGTTATTATTTTTTGTGTAAAAATAAATATGTATTGCACCTATTTCATATTAGGCCAGTCGGCAAAGCGTTTAAAAGAAGCTATCGTGAAAATAAATGGTGGTAATTTTGTATCCTCTAGCGACCCCGGATTTTACCGCCATCTTGGATCAATGGTGCAAAAATGAGTTTTTGGCCATTTTCTTGAAAACAATAACAAAATTTTACAAGAATATAAAATTAAAGCTCGTAATTTTTTGTACATAAAAGAGTTTTTACATTTTTTATTCTCAAAGAGATATGTTAAAAAATAGTTAACCAGAAAAACAATTTTTGATAGCAATTTAAATTACTCAAAAAATAAACAATATTAGGTAGTCAATACTTAGTATAATATAGCTTTTACTATTTATAACATTTTACATTCGTCGTCGTATCCAAAGAAGTAAATTATTGTTGATTTTTAAATAATTTTTTTCACTACTAGCCTACAAACATACCGTTATTGACTTGTTATTGAGTTGTGAAATTGTTTTTCTCTACCGCTTCCTTAGCAACGTTTATCAACGGTCAATAATGAAGTATTATTGACCATGGTTAATTATGCGAACTGTCACTTTTTAAAGAAATTCAAGCTTCTGAATTTATTTAACTTATTAAACGCAAAAGAAAACATATTTAAATTTGCCGCCTAATTTCAAGTTGACAATAGTTAAATTTCAGATTAAAAATCTTAATATTCTACGATCTTATTTCTTAGCAAATTTTTCGTGCGTTCACGTTATATTTACAATGCGAAATGTTAATTTAGGTATTTATTTATTGTTAAATCTATGAAAAGGTAAGTGTTTATTGTAAAAATATTTCAATTATCTTACATTGTAAATTTTTTTAGGGTTATAATTACATTTCTATGTAAAAACACAAAACAGGTAACATTTATTTGCTATTTATAGTTGAAATTGATAGTGCAATTGTGACAAGTCAAATTTATTGCTGCAGAACCCGTATTCAATGAGGTTTGAGTGTTTCCAATATTTATTGTCGCATTTTGAATTTCTGGCATCATTGATTGAGGTATGAGGCTTGGACAGTAAGTTGTTGAAGGGCTCGTAGTCTCACATTCACTGGCTATAGAAACAATCGGTTCTGATGGGACTGAAGGGAGTGATGCCCCTTTTACCATTCCAGCAATCCTCATTTTATCAGCGAGGGACTCTTCAATGTAGCCTTCCGCTACCGTGGCAGACCTCCATCCGCCATGACGTTTTAGAGATAATATGTCACCAACATTTTCAGCCAAAATGGTAGCGGAAGTACGTCTCAATGAATGCCCCGTGTAAGTTTCAGAATTTTCTAATTTCAAGAATGTTGCAACTATGTTTGGCAACTTGCTGATTGTATTGTGTCCTATATTTTGTTTCGTAGGCTTGCCGTGTCGGAAAGTAATGAACACCTTTGCCATGTCAGGAGTGGGCCTCTTACTTAGATATTTTTTAACTATTTCAACCCAGAAAGTTTCTACCAAGACAAATTTTCTCGAGGATCCATTTTTGCTTTTCGTTATATTTATGACGATGATGTCATCCCGAACGTCGACATCTCTCACGTGCATATTACAAAGCTCATCGGTTCTACAAGCGCCAGCCACTCCAATCACAAAAATAGCCTAAGAAAGTATGAATTAGTAAGTTTATGGAATTTTGTTACCACAACAGGATACCTTCGTTGATAGGAAGACTTCATCTGGCCCTTCTATGAGAAATTTATTAATTTTTTGTTTAGAAAATACAGATGACTTTTTTGGCTTATATGTAGCATTTTGGCGCTTTAAATATGCAAGTAACTTAAAATATTTTGAAATGTTTATATTTTCTTTTAATGAAATAGTCGATTTCGGCATGGAAAATATGGCCCATAAACTTGAAGCCTTTTTATTGTGTGCTTGCTTCTGGAAATATACTAGGAGTACATTTTCCGAGATTTTAGTTATCTTTTTTGTTAGACACCATTCTTTAAAACTTGTATACACTTTCATATATATATCGGTTTAGATTTTTCTGGCAGCAATGTATCAAACTGCACATTTTGTGCCGCTTCTTTAATTTCCGGAGGAGTACAATTTTCCGTATTACTTTCTTCAAACATGTTTACTTATTGTTACCAAAATGAAATGTCAGATATTAAAAACAATATTAATAACAAAAGAATTTTATTTCTGCCTAGTAGTGAAAAAAATAGTATATAAACCACGGTTGAGAAGATTATTATTGACCAGGCGCCTTGTATCACTCGGGCTTTGCCCTCGTGTTACAATCTTGGCGCTGGGTCAATAGTGATTATCTTCTCAACCTTAGCGTATAATATACTATTTTTCAACGCTTTCCTATAAATTTACCCGCAGCTCTGACCCGGTGAAAGATACGATAACACGTTTGAAAAATTTCAATTCAGCTTGAAATTCTTATTCATGTCATGTTTTAGACGATTTTTGCCGTTGAGCGGTTCGCGAGTTACTAATAACTTAAAGTTACATAAAATTGCTCTAAAATTTTAAAAATCTGCAAATAGATTCAGATCTCATTTTTTCATCTGAAATTTCGACACATGTTAAATACCTACGTAATATTGTTTATCTTTATTCGCGACAAAATTTTAAATGAAAAAATGGGTATTGAGCCGATTGGTACATGTGTTAAGCTTTAGAAAATATTCATGTAAGTTTAAGTCGTTAGTAACTTGCGAATTACTTATCGACAAAAATCGTATAATACATAGCATGCTGATTACAAATTTTCAAACCAAGTTATCGTATCTTTAACCGGATCAGAGTTGTGGGTGAATTTGTAGGAAAGCGTTTAAAAAAATCTGATTTGGCCAGCACATAACCTCACGCCAGATATTTTACCTGGTTATACGCATAAAACGAAAGATATTTTTAAGTACAAATACATATATTCATGTTCACTACAAAATAATTCTCACATATACTTGCAAAATCTATGGGATATTTTAATATAAATTATGTACAATACATACATTTTCTTTATATTCAATATCTTGAAATTTTCTTTTCCTACTTTTCTTTTCTTTTTCCTTATATTCTTCATTTTTTCGCAAATTCCTTTTGTATTCAATTTGGGCGGAGTTTAGAATAGGGTCCATCTTTAAATTGCATCTATCCATCCATCCATCCACCGATACATCTATCCATCCATCCACCCATCCAACAACCCATACACCGATTCATCCATCCATCCGTCCAACAACCCATACACCGATTCATCCATCCATCCGTCTATTCATTCATCCATCCACCCACCGACCTATCCACCGATCCATCCATCCGTCCACTCATCCCTCCATCCACCGATTCATCCATCTATCCATCTATTCACAGATCCATTTATCCATCCATCGATCCATCCATCCGTCCATCCATCCATCTATCCACCGATTCATCCTTCTATCCATCCATACACCGATCCATACATCCATACATCCACCGTTCCGTCCATCTATCCATCCATCCACCGATCTATCCATCCATCCATCCACCGATGCATCTATCCATCCTTTAATCCACCGATCCATCCATCCGTCCTTCCATCCATCTATCTACCGATTCATCCATCTATCCATCCATCCACCGAGCCATCCATCCATCCATCGATCCATCCATCTATCTATCCATCCACCGATCTATCCATCCATCCATCCACCGATCCATCTATCCATCTATTAATCCACCGATCCATCCATCCATCCATCCATCCATCCATTCACCGAACCATCCATCCATCGGCCGATCTATCCATCCATCCATTAATCCATCCACCGACCCATCCACTCATCTATCCACTGATTCATCCATCCATCCATCTACCGATCCATCCATCCATCCAACTATCCACCGACCCATCTACTGACACATTCACCGATCAATACATCCATTCATCCATCCATCCATCCATCCATCCATACGTTTACCGACCCATCCATCCGCCAATCCAGCCATCCGCCGATCCATTCACCGATTCCTCTATCCACCGATCCATCCATCCACCGGTCTATCCATCCATCCACCGGTCTATCCATCCACCAATCCATCCATCCGCCGATCCATTCACCGATTCCTCCATCCATCCATCCACCCATCCATCCATCCATCTATCCATCCACCCACCGAACCATGTATCCATCTATCAACCGATCCATTCATCCATTTATCCATCCATTTACCGACCCATTCACCGATTTATCCATCCATCTATTCATCCCTTTATCCAAATTATTCACCGATCAATACATCTATCCAACCATCCATCCATCCAACCATCCATCCAACCAACCATCGATCCATCAATCCATTCATCCATCTATCGACTTATCCATCCGTCCATCGATCCATCCATCTATACATCTATCCATCAATCCATTTATCAATCCATCCATCCATCGAGCCAGCCATCCATCAGCCCATCCACCGATCAATCCATATATCCATCCATCAACTCCATCTATCCATCCATGCATTCATCCACCGATCCATCCATTCATCCATCCACTGATCCATCCATCCACCGATCCATCCATCCATCCATCCACCGAGCCATCCATCCTGCAATCCATCCACCGATCCATCTATCTATCCACCGATCCATCCATCTATTCATCCATTAACCCATCCATCTATCCATCCATCCATCTACCAATCAATCCATCCAACCATCCATCCACCGATCTATCCATCCATCCACCGAGCCAGCCATCCTTTAATCCATCCACCGAACCATCTATTTATCCATCCATCCATCCACCGATTCATCCATCCACCAACCTATCCACCCATCCATCTATCCATCCATCTACCGATCAATCCATCCATCCACCGATCCAATCATCATCCATCTAACCATCCTTCCACCGATCCAATCATCATCCATCTATCCATCCTTCCACCGATCCATCCAACTAACCATTCAACGACCCATCCATCTATCTATCTATCCACCGATCTATCCTTCTATTCATCCATTAATCCACCGATCCATCCATCCATCCACCGATCCATCCATCCATCCACCGATCCATCCATCCATCCATTCACCGATCCATCCATCCATCGACCGATCCATCCATTTATCCATTCATTCATCCATCGACCGACCCATCCACCCATCCATCCACTGATTCATCCATTCATCCATCCATCCACCGTCCATCCATCCAACCATCCATCCATCAATCCATTTATCCATCCATCCACTGATCCATCCATCCACCGATCCATCCATCCATCCACCGAGCCAGACATCCTTCAATCCATTTACCGATCCATCTATCTATTCACCGATCCATCCATCCATTCTCGCAACGCGGAGCTATCTGCTGCTACCGGCACTACTTGCTTGCAACCGATCGATAATATGACGCTTACGCGATCAAAACGAGTTCCCGCGCCGATTGAGCATCAATTACATAACTTCGTGTTCATTGTGATGGCGCGACGCAACAGAACCCCCCTTCTAGTGACCTTGTCCATCGGTCACGGTATGTATCGAGTTGGGGAGCGTACTTGTCTGCCCCTTCGAGTGGTCCATTTTGCTTGTGGTGTTCTTGATGGTGACACTAAGGTCAAGGGAACCGAGTCGGCAGTAATCGTATTACCTAATTCTTCCTTTGCTGACATATGTGCGAACTTGAGACGGTTAATAAAGACTAAGATTTTCTGCCCGTTCCTGCTAATGCTGAAATGTTTGTCGTCCCGCTCTAGTACCGGAAATGGTCCGTCGTAAGGACTTTGAAGTGGTTTCCATGCTCCATCGTGGCGGACATAAACATACGAGGTAGTGCTAAGTTCCTTGAACACGAACGTGCCTGCTTCTCGGCGTTCCTCTCTTCCTAAAGTTTTCAACCGCCGGAGTTGTTCACGAAGTTGTGTCACGAAGCTGGCAGGCTCGAGGTGATGTCCTGTAGACTCAGAGAAGAATTTCCCTGGTAAACGTAAGATCTCTCCATGAGTTAACTCCGCGGCGGTGGCCCCAAGATCTTCCTTCCACTCGTTTTGAATTCCAAATAGGCAAAGTTTGAGTCCACTGCTGTGATCTATTACACTTAAGCCCTGCCTTGAGTTGCCGCTGGAATCACTCAATCATGCCATTCGCGGCGGGATTGTATGCCGTAGTCCAGATTCTGGTGAAACCAAGCAGTGTCGCTAAACTCATGAAAAGTCGTGACTCAAATTGTCCTTGATTAGTCGTCACTCGAAAAGGTACTCTGAATCTAGTGACCCAACCTTTATAGAAAGTCTGCGCTACCGTTTCCGTTTCCATGTTGGGTATTGGCCAAGATTCTGGCCAACGCATGTATCGGTCGATACACGAAAGCATGTACTGTTGCCCCTCTGATACTGGCAGTGGTCCCACGATATCCAAATGAATATGTTCGAATCAATTTAGTTAGTCGTGGTGAAGGTCGGTGGACCAAGAAATGGCCCACTTGAAAAAAGTCTAGTTCCGTAAACCTGTGGGCAGGTGGGGAAAAGAGAGTGACCGCCAGCTTATCCTGCTGTTACAGTCGGGCTGTTTGTTCGTCCATCAGTTAAGAAACCGTCGGTGCGAAAACCGGCTGAAGATGCCATGTATCGCATACTCTCTTATCTAAATCCGCAGTAGCAAGTCGACTGACAAAGTAACTTAATACACAACGCAATCTAGCGGGAACGCCGCGCGCTGGTCAGGCGATCGATAATCGTGACGTGTTATTTTATTCCTCGCAACGCGAAGCTATCTGCTGCCAGCGGTAATACTTCCTTGCAACAGATCGATCAAAACTAGTTCCCGCGCCGATTAAGCATCAATTACATAGCTTTGTGTTCTTTGTGATGGCGCGACGCAACACATTCATCCATCTAACCATCCATCCACCGATACATCCATCCACCGACCAATCCACCGATCCATCCATCATCCATCCATTTATCCATCCATCCACCGACCCATCCACCGCTTCATCCATCCATCCATCCATTCATCCATTCATCCATTCATCCATCCATCCACCGACACATCCACCGATTCATCCATCCATCCATCCATCCACCGAACAATCCATCCATCCACCCATCCATCCACCCATTTATCTATCCACCGATCCATCCACCCATTTATCCAACTATCCACCGATTTGTCAGTCCATCTGCCGAATTATCCATTCATCCATCCATTCATTCATTCATCCATTCACCGACGCATCCACCAATCAATCCATCTATCCTCCGACCCATCCACCGATCCATCCATCATCCATTAGTCCACCGATCCATCCATTTATTCATCCATACACCCATCCAACCTCCCATTCACCGATCTATCCATCAATCCGTCTACCGAACCGTCCATTGATCCATCCATCCACCGATCCATCCATCCATCCATCCACAGATCCAACCATCCACCATCCATACATCCATTTATCTACTGATCCATCCATCTATCCATCCACCTATTCATCCATCCATCCATCCAACTATCCATCTATCCATTCACCGATCCACCCACTGACCCATTAATTTATTCATCCATCCATCCATCTATCCATTTAAAGACCCATCCGCCGATCCATCTACCCACCGATCTATCCATCCACCGATCTATCCATCCACCGATCCATCCATCCACTAATCCATCCATCCACCGATCCATCCATCCATTCATCCATCTATCTATCCACCCATCCATCCACCGATTCCTCGATCTATCCATCCACCGATCCATCCATCGATCCACCCATCCATTCATCCATTAATTTATCCATCCATCCATCCACCAACCCATCCATCCATTTATCCATATTAATCCATTTATCCACCCATCTATTCATCTGTCCACCGATCCATCTACCCATCCATCTATCCATCCATCCACAGATCCATCCTTCCATCCATTCATCCATCCATCCACCGATTTATCCATCCATCTACCGATTCATCTATCCATCCATCCACCGATCCATCCATCCATCCACCGATCCAATCATTAATCCACCCATTCATCCATCTATTTATCCATCTACCTATGCATCCATCTATCTATCTATCCACCCACCGATCCATCCATATATCCATCCATCCACCCACCCATCCATCCTACCATCCACCAACCCATCCACCGATCCATTCATCCATTCATCTATCCATCCACTCATCCAGCCATTTATATATGTATGATCCATCCACCGATTCATCTATTCATCCACCGATCCATCTATTCATCCACCGATCCATCCACCCATTCACCAAACCATCTATCCATCCATCCACCGATCTATCCATCCATTTATCCATCCATCCATCCATCCACCGTTCCATCCATCCATTCATTCACCGATCTATCCACCTATCTATTCACCCACGCATTCACCGATCCATCTATCCATGCATCCATCCGATTCATCCATCCATCCATCCATCCATCCATCCATCTACCGATCCATCATTCATCCATCTATCCACCGATTCATCCATCCATCCATTCATTCACCGATTTATCTATTCATGCATCCATCTAAATCATCCATCCATCCATCCATCCACCGATTCATCCATCTATTTATCCATCCACCGATTCATCTATCCATCCAACGATCCATCCACCCATCCATCCATCCATCCACCGATTCATCCATCTATTTATCCATCCACCGATTCATCTATCCATCCAACGATCCATCCACCCATCCATCCATCCATCCACCGATCCATCCATTTATTCACCCATTCACCCGTTCACCAAGCCATCTATCCATCCATGCATCCATCCATTCATATATCCATGATCCATCCACCGATTCATCTATTCATCCACCGATCCATCTATTCATCCACCGATCCATCCATTTATTCATCCATTCATCTATCCATCCACCCATCTAGCCATCCATATATCCATGATCCATCCACCGATTCATCTATTCATCCACCGATCCATCTATCCATCCATCTATCCACCGATCTATCCCTCCATTCATTCACCAATCCATATATCCAGCGATCCTTCCATGCATCCACCGATCCATCTATCCATCCATCCATCCATCCATCTACCGACCTATCCACTGATCCATCCATCCATTCAACTATCGTAATCATCCACCAAATTCATCCATTCATCCATCCACTTATACATCTATCTATCCACCGATCTATCCATCCAACTATCTACCGATTCATCCATCTATCCATCCATCAACCGATCCACCCATCCATCCATCAACCGATCCATCCATCTATACATCCATCCACCGATCCATCCATCCATCCACCGATTCATCTATCCATCCACCGATCTATCTATTCATCTACTAATTTATTCATCCATCCATTCATTAACCCGTCCACCGATCAATCCATCCATCCATCCACCGTCCAATCCACCGATCCATCCTGCATCCACCGATCCATCCATCTATCCATTCACTGATCCACTCATCCATCCATCCAACCATCCACCGACCCATCCACAGATCCATCCATCCATTCATCTATCCGTCCACCCATCCAGCCATCCATATTTCCATGATCCATCCACCGATTCATCTATTCATCCACCGATCCATCTATTCATCCACCGATCCATCCATTCACTCATCCATCCACCCATTCACCAAATCATCTATCTATCCATCCATCTATCCACCGATCTATCCATCCATTTATCCATCCATCCATCCATCCACCGATCCATCCATCCATTCACCAAACCATCCACCCATCCATCCACTCACCCATTCACCGATCCGTCTATCCATCCATCCATCCGATTAATCCATCCATCTATCGATCCATCTACCTATCCATCCATCCATCCACCGATTCATCCATCTATTTGTCCATCCACCGATTCATCTATCCAACCACCGATCCATCTATTCATCCACCGTTCCAACCATTTATTCATCCATCCACCTATTCACCAAACCATCTATCCATCCATCCATTTATCCATCCACCGATCCATCTATTCATCCATCCATCCAATTCATCCATCCATCCATCCAACCATCCATCTATCGATACATCCACCCATCCATCCATCCACCGATTCATCCATCTATTTATCAGTCCACCTATGCATCCATTCGTCCATCCGTACATCCGCCCATCCATCCATCCAACTATCCACCGACCCATCCACCGATCCATTAATACATTCATCTATCCATCCACCCATCCAGCCATCCATAGATCCATGATCCATCCACCGATTCATCTATCCATCCACCGATCCATCTATTCATCCACCGAACCATCCACCCACTGATCCATTTATACATCTATCCACCGACTCATCCAACGATCCTTCCATCCACCGATCCATCCATCCATAAACCGATCCATCCACCCATCCATCCAATTATCCATTCACCGATCCATCTATCCATCCATCCATCCGATTCATCCATCCGATTCATCCATCCAACCAACCATCCATCTATCGATCCATCCACCCATCTATCCATCCATTTATCCACCGATTCATCCATCTATTTATCCATCCACCTATGCATCCATTCGTCCATCCGTCCATCCACCGATCCATCTATCCATCCATCCACCGATCCATCCATGCATCCATCAATTCACCCATCCATCCATCCAACCACCCACCGATCCATTAATTTATTCATCTATCTATCCACCCATCCAGCCATCCATATATCCATGATCCATCTACCGATTCATATATCCATCCACCGATCCATCTATTCATCCACCGATCCATCCATTTATTCATCCATCCACCCATTCACCAAACCATCTATCCATCCATCCATCTATCCATCCACCGACCTATCCATTGAACCATCCACCCACCAATCTAGCCATCCATCCACCTATCTATCCATCCACCGATCCATCCACATATCTATCCATCGACCCATCCACCGATCCTTCCATCCACCGACCCATCTATCCATCCATCCATTTACCGATTTATCCATCCATCCATCCACCGATCCATCCACCCATCCATCCATCCATCTATCCATCCATCCACCGATCCATACATCCATTCATATATCCAGCCATCAAGCCATCTATCTATCCATGATCCATCCACCGAATTATCTACCCATCCATCCATTGATCCATCCACGTATTCATCCATCGATTCATTAATCCATTTATCCAGCCATCCATCCATCTATCCACCGCTCCATCCACCCATCCATCTACCGATTCATCCATCCATCCACAGATCTATCCTTCCATCCATTCATCCATCCACCGATCCATCCATCCAACCATCCATCCACCGATCCATTCAGTAATCCACCCATTCATCGATCCATCAATCCACCAACCCGTCCACTGATCAATTCATCCATCCATCCACCGTCCAATCCACCGATCCATCCTGCATCCACCGATCCATCTATCTATCCATTCACTGATCCATCCATTCACCGATAAATCCACCCATTTATCCATCCATCCATCCATCGATCCATCCATCCATCCATTCACCGATCCAACCACCCATCCATCCTCCCACCCATTCACCGATCCATCTATCCATCCATCTATCCGATTCATCCATCCATCCATCTATCCGTCGATCCATCCACCCATCCATCCACCGATTCATCCATCTATTTATCCATCCACCTATGCATCCATTCGTCCATCTGTCCATCCACCGATCCATCTATCTATCCATCCATCCACCGATCCATCCATCCATCTATCCAACCATCCATCCATCCAACCATCCACCGACCCATCCATCGATCCATTCATCCATTCATCTATCCATCCACCCATCCAGCCATCCATATATCTATGATCCATCCACCGATTCATCTATCCATTCACCGATCCATCTATTCATTTACCAATCCATCCATTTATTCATCCAACCATTCATTCACCAAACCATCTATCCATCCATCCATCGACCCATCCACTGATCCATCCACCCACCGATCTATCCATCCATTCACCGATCCATCCATCCACCGATCCATCCATCCACCGATCCATCCACACATCTATCCATCCACGTATTCATCCATCGATTCATCCATCCATGTATCCACCCGTCCATCCACCGATCTATCCACCCATCTATCTACCGATTTATCCATCTATCCATCCATCCACCCATCCATCGACCCTTCCACTGATCCATCCACCCACTGATCTATCCATCCATCCATCCACCGGTCCATCTACCCACCTATCCATCCACGTATTCATCCACCGATTCATCCATTCATTTATCCACCTATCCATCCATCCATGCACCGATCTATCCACCCATCTATCTACCGATTCATCCATCTATCCATCCATCCACAGATCCATCCATCCATCCATTCACCGATCCATCTATCCATCTATTCATCCACCGATCCATCCATCCACCGATCATTTCATCCATCCACCCATTTAACGATCCGTCCACTAATCCAGCCATCCATCCATCCACTCATCCATCCATCCATCCACCGATTCATCTATCCATCCATCCATTCATCGATTTATCCATCCACTGATCCATTCATCAATCTACCCAATCATCGATCCTTCCATCCATTTAGCCATCCATCCATCCATCCACCGATCAATCCGTCTATCCATGATCCATCCACCGATCCATCCATTCATCCATCCAACGATCCATCTATCCATCCATTCATCCATCTATCCATCCATCCACTGATCCATCCATCCATTCACCGATCCATCCATCTATCCACCAACCCGTCCACTGATCAATCCAATTATCGATCCATCCACCGTCCAATCTACCGATACATCCATCTATCCATTCACCGATCCATCCATCCACCGATCTATCCATCCATCCATTCACCCACCTATGCATCCACCGATTTATCCATCTATCCATCCACCGATCCATTCATCCATCCACCGTTCCATTCATCCATCCACCGTTCCATCCATCCATCCATCTATCCATTCACCGATCCATCCACCCATCCATCCACCCACCCATTCACCGATCCATCTATCCATCCTTCCATCCGATTCATCTATCCATCCATCCATCCATCCATCGATCCATCCACCCATCCATCCATTCATCCGTCCACCGATTCATCCATCTATTTATCTATCCACCTATGCATCCATTCGTCCATCCCTCCACCCACCGATCCATTTATCTATCCATCCATCCATCCACCGATCCATGCATTCATCCATAGATCCATATATCCATCGATCCATCCACCGATGCATCCATCCATCCATTTACTTACCCATTCACTGATCCGTTCATCCACCCATCCACCGACCCATACAACGATCTATCCATCCACCGATCTATCCAACCACCGATCCATCTATCCATCCACCCATTAATTCACTGATCCATCCATCCATCCATCCACCGATCCATCCATCCATCCATCCATCCACCCATCCATCCATCTAACCATCCACCGACCCATCCACCGATCCATTCATCCATCTATCGATTCATCCATCCATCCATCCATTTGTTCATCCATCCACCGATCCATCTATCCATCCACCCATCCAGTCATCCATATATCCATGATCCATCCACCGATTCATCTATCCATCCACCTATCCATCTATTCACCCACCGATCCATCCTTTTATTCATCCATCCATCCATCCACCGATGCATCCACCCATCCATCTACCCATCCATCCATCCAACCATCCACCGACCCATCCACCGATCCATTCATCCATTCATCTATCCATCCACCCATATAGCCATCCATTTATCTATGATCCATCCACCAATCCATCTATCCATCCAGCCACCTATCCATCTATCCATCCATTCATCCACCGATTTATCCATCCACTGATTCATCTATCCATCCACCGATCCATCTATTCATCCACCGATCCATCCATTTGTTCATCCATCCATCCATCCACCGACCCATCCACTGATCCATCCACCCATCTATCCATCCACGTATTCATCCACCGATTCAACCATCCGTTTATTTATTTATTTATTGTAAATTCACTCTACAGGATAATATCCCAATTACAGAGGAATTGTTTAAGTGACTGTACATAAATTGCGTCGCGTGACGCGCGAGTAGTGACACCTTACAATAAAAATACAATGAGTTGAAAAAAAAATACATATATATATATATATATATATACATATATATATATATATATATATATATATATATATATATATATATATATATATAACTATAATTGAATTAAATTATAAATTATTGGTTCTTGCAAGAAGTATAGCAGACAGTACTTTCTTGAACCTAGAAATGCTTGTTAGAAAATATATCTAATTCATATAATACATTTACATATTTGTTGTAAATAAAACACATCTGTCTGACAGGTGAACGTAGTTCGTAGTTTGTCCTTGGAGTCGGTTAAGCAAATGTCAGTTTAGTTCGAGATCGAGGAACAAGAAAATTCATTTTTGAGAGGATAGCCGAATCATCTACCGAGTTATTGACTAATTTGTATAGATATAAACATGATTGCATTTTCCTACGGTCGTCCGAGGACAGAACTCCGAATTCGATTAGACAGTTATTGTAATTAAATTCATTAGTAGGGTAAACATGATATCGTTTAAAGTAAATATACCTAACAAATTTTCTTTGTAAAGCTTCAATAGAATCTACATGTTTATTGTAGATTGGGCTCCATATTTGTGAACAATATTCCAGCTTAGATCTAACGAAAGAATAATAAAAAGTCTTTAAAGTATGCTGGTTGTGAAATGAGCGTGTATTTCTAATAATGAAACCGAAGTTTCTATGCGAGCTTTTAAGCATACTAGTGATGTGTGGAACAAAACAGCATTTATTGTCAAAAATTATCCCCAAATCAGTAACTTGAGTGACACGTTCTAATATATTATATACACATACGATACTGGTAGTGTATAGGATTCTTTTTTACACTGTACGTCATAATCTTATATTTATTGTAATTAAACAAAAGTTTGGAGGTAGAAGACCAAACTAGAATTTTATTTATGTCAGATTGAAGTTTCATACAATCATCAGTTAAGTTTATGACACGGTAAAGTTTAATGTCATCTGCATATAACAAGATATTGAAGCCATGGATGTGATTAACAATTTCTGAGGAATTCCGGAGCTGGCAATGTATTGTTTCGATGTGTAATTGTAATGAACAGAGAGTTTGCGAGTAGCAAGGTATGAACCGATGAGTTGCACTAGATTATTTGAAAAATTGAAGTAACATTGAAGTTTGCCTAGTAAAACTGTATGACTGACTTTGTCGAAGGCTTTAGAAAAATCTGTATATATAACATCAATTTGTTTATTGTCATGCAGGGAGTTAAGTGTGAACTCAGTAAAATTCATTAGGTTTGAAGTGGTAGACCTGCCAGTGATGAAGCCGTGTTGGTGGATAGATATATTGTTAATTACGGATGATTGTAATGAATTATGGATATTTTTTTCAAATACTTTAGCTAAATTTGATAAGATTGCAATAGGCCGATAGTTGGATATATTGGAACTGTCACCAGATTTTTGGATGGGGACAATTCGTGTAACCTTTAACTTATCAGGAAACGTACACTTGGCAATGCAAAGGTTAAATAAAATAAATAATGGTTCCACAAATATCTCAGCGCATCCTTTAATAATATATGCCGGAATATTATCCGGGCCGGGATTTCGTGAAGTCTTTAATTTGTTAATAGCGGCCAGGATATCAGATTTAGAGATATATTCAAACGTTACATTGTCATGTGAAATGAGAGTTTCATTGGCTGGAACAAAATATTCATTATCATTACTGTGATAAACACTTGAAAAATAATCTGCAAATGCATCTACAATCTGTGGAGTACTGTCATAACTTATATTATTAAAATGCATCAAACAATCATTTACATCCTTATAATCATTCAGCACATCCCAGTTCACTTCAGATATTAGCTGATACAAAAAGTGGAAGTCGGCACGAGGAAAGTTGAAGGTAGGTTCATCGATGGTTGTGGAATTAATGTAATGGGAATTATTTATAATGTGCATCCAGTCACATGGGGGGAATCAAGGAAATCAAGTGAGGTTTGGGGGATTGTTTTGGAAACTGGGTGACGAAAAGTAAATAAACATTCATTCATATTTTGTCATTTTTTGGTAACGTTCACGTAAAATAAAAATTGTTATCTTTTATTATATTTTATAATTTATACAGTTTAAGTCAATTAATATTTTTACAATTGTAACGGCTCCAGCCGCTACATATTAATATTTAAAGAGGCTGCGGGAAAAGAGGCAAGGAGCGCTGGGTGGTATTTATCCTCACCAACAGGGGCCTCATTACTATGACAGACAGTACAAGGTATGTTAGATACTACAATATCAAGCAAACTATTGTCACAGTTAGCTACACGATTATACTGTGTGGCCATAAAAAAGTTACAAAAACAATCAAATCTAGAGATCATGTTACTGGTTCCACCGTTAATGTAAAATCATTTAGATTACTTATATTGAAGTCCGCTAGAATTACAAAGTTATTTTGCAAAAAGTGGCATGTTTCAAGACACTCATAAATATATTCGTGTTGTACTAGAGACATAGGCGGTGGACAATAAACAACTATGATATAAAAGTAGTTCCCAGGTGACATTTTAACACGAACACATACGATATCACTGTTTGTTTGTGGGTCTAATATAAGCTTTATAACACTTGACTCGTATTTGTTATGTACAGCACAGAAAACTCCGCCTCCTAGGGATTTGATACTAATGACAAAGTCTCTGTCATTTCTATACAAATTATATTTATTGGACGTTAGCTCGGAATTGTGGACTGAATTATGAAGCCAGGTTTCCGAAATGGCAATAACGTCGAAATCAGAGTAAGATGAGTTGTTATAGAATTGTTCCAGCTTAGTGTTCAAACCTCTAGCGTTTTGATAGTAAATATGCATTTTTTGACCCAAGAAAAATTAAATTTTGAGTAGTTGAGAAAAATAATGTAATTCAGATGACAATATAAAATAAGGAAGTATAAAAAGAATATATACTTTTTGCAAGAATAGACTACTTAACTTTAAACTTAACTAAATTCAAGGTTATTTGAGAAAGAATAAGCAGAGGTTAATAACCTGCGCAAGCAAATTATGCAAGTTAAAAAATTAAGAAAAAAATTATACTGATGTACGAATACATTTGTGAAGCTCCATATGTGATAAAAAAATATGTATCATATTACTGTAGTTTACCAATTTCATCGGGTAAATTCACTTTTTTATTTCATTGCCACACTTATAGAATATGTTACCGTCTGAGGACCACACATTTTTAAATCCGAATTTGGTAGACAGAGACCGAAGTAATTCTAAGCGGGACTTGGTAAGGTCTTCCTTGATGGAAATATTGGTGTTTTTTAGGTGTCTTCTGGCCTTCATGATCTGGTCTCGAAAACGGTAAGATGTGAATATGACAATAATAGCACGAGGACGGGACCGAGTGGAGTTGGGGTCATTACGATGGGATTTCTTACCCACCCGATGGCAACGATCAATAGCAAGGGCTGGTAGGTCCAGTGATAGTTTAGATTTGAAAACATCACTGACCTTTTCCATCCACCCATCTATCCATCCACGTATTCATCCACCGATTCATCCATCCATCCAACCACCCATCCATTCACCGATCTGTCCACCCATCCGTCTACCATCTATTAATCCATCTACCGATCCATCCATCCATCCATCCATCCATCCGCCGATCCATCTATCCATCCATCCACCGATCCATCCATTCACCGATTCATTTATCCATCCACTGATCCATCTATTCGTCCATCCATCCATCCATCCACCAACCCATTTAACGATCAATCCATCCATTTAACCATCCATCCTTCTATCAATCCATTCATCCATCTATCCATCCATCTATCCACCGATCCATCCATCCATCCACTGATCCATCTATCATCCATCCATCCACCGATCCATTCATCCATCCACCGATCCATTCATCCAACCACCCATTCATCGATCCATTCATCCATACAGTCATCCATCCATTTACCGATCCATCCATTTATTTATGATCCATCCACCGATCCATCTATCCATCCATCTACCGATCCATCTATCCATCCATCCATCCACCGATCCATCCATCCATCCACCCATCCATCCATCTAACCATCCACCGACCCATCCACCGATCCATTCATCCATCTATCGATCCATCCACCCATTCATCCATCCATCCAACCATCCATCCATTTGTTCATCCATCCACCGATCCATCTATCCATCTACCCATCCAGTCATTCATATATCCATGATCCATCCACCGATTCATCTATCCATCCACCGATCCATCTATTCACCCACCGATCCATCTATTTATTCATCCATCCACCTATTCACCAAACCGATCCATCCAACTACCGATCCATCCACCCATCTATCCATCCACGTATTCATCCACCGATTTATCCATCCATCCAACCACCCATCCATTCACCGATCTGTCCACCCATCCATCTACCAATTCATCCATCTATTAATCCATCCACCGACCCATCCATCCATCCATTCACCGATTCATCTATCCATCCACTGATCCATCTATTCATCCATCCACCAACCCATTTAACGATCAAGCCATCCATTTAGCCATCCATCCTTCTATCAATCCATTCATCCATCTATCCATCCATCTATCCACCGATCCATCCATTCACCGATCCATCTATTCAGCTATCCATCCACCGATCCATTCATCCAACCACCCATCCACCGATCCATTCATCCATCCACCGATTCATTCATCCAACCACCCATTCATCGATCCATTCATCCATACAGTCATCCATCCATTTACCGATGCATCCATTTATCCATGATCCATCCACCGGATCGGTGGATGGATCATCCATCCATTCATCCTATGATCCATCTATTCATCCACCGATCCATCTATCCACCGATCCATCCATCTATCCGTCCACCGATACATCCATCCATCCATTCAGCGATCTATCCATCCATCCACCGATCCACCCATCCACCGGTCCATCCACACATCTATCCATCCACGTATTCATCCACCGATTCATCCATTCATGTATCCACCTATCCATCCATCCATCCGCCGATCTATCCACCCATCTATCTACCGATTCATCCATCGATCCATCTATCCACAGATCCATCTATCCATCCATCCATCCATCCATCCATCCATCCATCCATCCATCCACCGATCCATCTATCCATCCATCCATCCACCGATCCATCCATCCATCCATCCACCGATCAATTCATCCATCCACCCATTCAACGATCCGTCCACTAATCCAGCCATCCATCCATTTACCGTAACATCCATTCATCCATCCATCCATCCATCCATCCACCGATTCATTCATCTATTTACCCATCCACCGATCCATTTATCCATTCATTTATCCATCCACCCATCTAGCCATCTATCTATCCATGATCCATTCATCCATCCAGCCATCCATCCATCACCGATCCATCTATCTATCCATCCATCCACCGATCCATCCACGTATTCGTGCATCGATTCATTAATCCATTTATCCACCCATTTATCCATCTATACGCCGATCCATTTGTCCATTCATCTACCAATTCATCCATCTATCCATCCAGCAAACCATCCATTTATCCATCCACCGATCCATTCATCCATCCACAGATTCATCTATCCATCCATCCATCCACCGATCCATCCATTTATCCATCTATCCAATGATCCATTTATCAATCCACCCATTCATCGATCCATCCACCCATTTAGCCATCCAGCCATCCACCGATCCATCCGCCTATCCATGATCCATCCACCGAACCATCCATTCATTTATCCAACGATCCATCTATCTATCCATTCATCCATTTATCCATCCATCCACTGATCCATCCATCCATTCATCGATCCGTCAATCTATCCACCAACCCGTCCACCGATCAATCCATCCATCCATCCATCCATCCATCCACCGTCCAATCCATTGATCCATCCATCTATCCATTCACCGATCCATCCATCCACCGATCTATCCATCCATTTATCCATCCATCCATCCATTCATCCACCCATGCATCCACAGATCCATCCATCTATGCGTCCACCGATCTATCCATCTATCCATCCATCCATCCATCCGTTCACCGATTCATCCATTTATTTATCCATCCACCTATGCATCCATTTGTCCATCCACCGATCCATCTATCTATCCATCCATCCATCCACCGATCCATACATTCATCCATAGATCCATCTATCCATCGATCCATCCACCGATTCTTCCGTCCATCCATCCACTTACCCATTCACGGATCCATTCATCTACCCATCCACCGACCCATACAACGATCTATCCATCCACCGATCTATCCATCCACCCATTAATTCACCGATCCATGCATCCATCCATCCACCAATCCATCCATCCACCCATCTATCCATCTAACCATCCACCGACCCATCCACCGATCTATTCATCCATCTATTGATCCATCCATCCAACCATCCATTTGTTCATCCATCCACCGATCCATCTATCCATCCACCCATCCAGTCATCCATATATCCATGATCCATCCATCGATTTATCCATCCATCCACCGATTCATCCACCCATCCATCTACTAATTCAGCCATCTATCCATCCATCCACTGATCCATCCATCCATCCATCCATCTACCGATCTATCCATCTATCCATCCATTTACCGATCCATCCATCCATTTATCCACCGATTCATCTATCTATCCATTTATTTACCGATCCATCCTTACATCCATCTACTGATCCATCTATCTATCCATCTATCCACCGATCCATCCATCCATCCACCTACCAATCCATTCATCCATTTACTTATTTATCCATCCATCCACCGATCCATCCATCCATTTATCCACCGATCCATCCATCCACCCATCCATCTATCTATCCATCCACCGATTCATTGACCGACCCATCCACCGACTCAGCCACCCACCCATTCACCGATCCATCCATCCATTTATCCATCCATCCACCAATCCATCTATCCATCCACCTATCCATCCATCCATCCATCTATCGATCCATTTATCCATCCACCGATCCTTTTACCGATCCATCCATCCACCGTACTCTCCATCCATTTATCCATCCTTCCATCCATCCAGCGATTCATCCATCTATTTATCCATCCACCGATCTATCCACCGAACCATCCATCCATCCATCTACCGATCCATCCATCCATATATCCACCCATCCACCCATCCATCCACCAATCCATTCATTGATCCATCCATCCATCCATTTACCGATCCATCCATTTATCCGTCTACCGATCCATCCACCAACCCATTTAACGATCAAGCCATCCATTTAGCCATCCATCCTTCTATCAATCCATTCATCCATCTATCCATCCATCTATCCACCGATCCATCCATTCACCGATCCATCTATCCATCTATACATCCACCGATCCATTCATCCAACCACCCATCCACCGATCCATTCATCCATCCACCGATTCATTCATCCAACCACCCATTCATTGATCCATTCATCCATACAGTCATCCATCCATTTACCGATGCATCCATTTATCCATGATCCATCCACCGATCCATCCATCCATTCATCCTACGATCCATCTATTCATCCACCGATCCATCTATCCACCGATCCATCCATCTATCCGTCCACCGATACATCCATCCATCCATTCAGCGATCTATCCATCCATCCACCGATCCACCCATCCACCGGTCCATCCACACATCTATCCATCCACGTATTCATCCACCGATTCATCCATTCATGTATCCACCTATCCATCCATCCATCCGCCGATCTATCCACCCATCTATCTACCGATTCATCCATCGATCCATCTATCCACAGATCCATCTATCCACCCATCCATCCATCCATCCACCGATCCATCTATCCATCCATCCATCCACCGATCCATCCATCCATCCATCCACCGATCAATTCATCCATCCCCCCATTCAACGATCCGTCCACTAATCCAGCCATCCATCCATTTACCGTAACATACATTCCATCCATCCACCGATTCATTTATCTATTTACCCATCCACCGATCCATTTATCCATTCATTTATCCATCCACCCATCTAGCCATCTATCTATCCATGATCCAATCATCCATCCAGCCATCCATCCATCACCGATCCATCTATCTATCCATCCATCCACCGATCCATCCACGTATTCGTGCATCGATTCATTAATCCATTTATCCACCCATTTATCCATCTATACACCGATCCATTTGTCCATTCATCTACCAATTCATCCATCTATCCATCCAGCAAACCATCCATTTATCCATCCACCGATCCATTCATCCATCCAAAGATTCATCTATCCATCCATCCATCCACCGATCTATCCATTTATCCATCTATCCACCGATCCATTTATCAATCCACCCATTCATCGATCCATCCACCCATTTAGCCATCCAGCCATCCACCGATCCATCCGCCTATCCATGATCCATCCACCGAACCATCCATTCATTTATCCAACGATCCATCTATCTATCCATTCATCCATTTATCCATCCATCCACTGATCCATCCATCCATTCATCGATCCGTCCATCTATCCACCAACCCGTCCACCGATCAATCCATCCATCCATCCATCCACCGTCCAATCCATTGATCCATCCATCTATCCATTCACCGATCCATCCATCCACCGATCTATCCATCCATTTATCCATCCATCCATCCATTCATCCACCCATGCATCCACAGATCCATCCATCTATGCGTCCACCGATCCATCCATCCATCCACCTATCCATCCATCCATCCATTCACCGATCCATCCACCCATCCATCCACCCACCCATTCACCACTCCATCTATTCATCCATCCATCCGATTCATCCATCCATCCATCCATCCATCTATCCATCTATCCATCTATCCATCTATCCATCTATCCATCTATCCATCTATCCATCTATCCATCCATCCATCCATCCGTCCACCGATTCATCCATTTATTTATCCATCCACCTATGCATCCATTTGTCCATCCACCGATCCATCTATCTATCCATCCATCCAACCACCGATCCATACATTCATCCATAGATCCATCTATCCATCGATCCATCCACCGATTCATCCATCCATCCATCCACTTACCCATTCACTGATCCATTCATCCACCCATCCACCGACCCATACAACGATCTATCCATCCACCGATCTATCCATCCACCCATTAATTCACCGATCTATGCATCCATCCATCCACCAATCCATCCATCCACCCATCTATCCATCTAACCATCCACCGACCCATCCACCGATCTATTCATCCATCTATTGATCCATCCATCCAACCATCCATTTGTTCATCCATCCACCGATCCATCTATCCATCCACCCATCCATATATCCATGATCCATCCATCGATTTATCCATCCATCCACCGATTCATCCACCCATCCATCTACTAATTCAGCCATCTATCCATCCATCCACTGATCCATCCATCCATCCATCCATCTACCGATCTATCCATCTATCCATCCATCCACCGATCCATCCATCCATTTATTTACCGATTCATCTATCTATCCATTTATTTACCGATCCATCCTTACATCCATCTACTGATCCATCTATCTATCCATCTATCCACCGATCCATCCATCCATCCACCTACCAATCCATTCATCCATTTACTTATTTATCCATCCATCCACCGATCCATCCATCCATTTATCCACCGATCCATCCATCCACCCATCCATCTATATATCCATCCACCGATTCATTGACCGACCCATCCACCGACTCAGCCACCCACCCATTCACCGATCCATCCATCCATTTATCCATCCATCCACCAATCCATCTATCCATCCACCTATCCATCCATCCATCTATCTATCGATCCATTTATCCATCCACCGATCCTTTTACCGATCCATCCATCCACCGTACTCTCCATCCATTTATCCATCCTTCCATCCATCCAGCGATTCATCCATCCAGCGATTCATCCATCTATTTATCCATCCACCGATCTATCCACCGAACCATCCATCCATCCATCTACCGATCCATCCATCCATATATCCACCTATCCACCCATCCAGCCACCAATCCATTCATTGATCCATCCATCCATCCATTTACTGATCCATCCATTTATCCGTCTACCGATCCATCCATCCAGCCATTCACCAACCCATCCACCAAATAAACCATCCATCCAACCATCCATCCTTCCATCAATCCATTCATCCATCCATCTACCGATCCATCCATCCATCCACCGATTGATTCATATATGTATAGATATACATCCATCCATCCAATGAGCCATCCATCCATCAACCTATCCACCGATCCATCCATCCATCCATCCATTTATCCACCGCTCTATCCACCGATCAATCCATCCATCTATCCATCAACTCCATCCATCTATCCATGCATCCATCCACCGATCCATCCATCCATCCATCCATGATCCATCCACCGATTCACCTATCCATCCATGATCCATCCACTTATCCATCCATCTATCCATCCATCCACCAAGCCATCCATCCATCAATCAATCCACCGATCCATTAATCTATCCACCGATTGCAGCGTCCATCCATCCATCCACCAACCTATCCACCGATCTATCCATCCACCGACCAATCCACAGATCCATCCTTCATCCACCGATTCATCCATCCATCCACCCATCTATCCATCTATCCGTCCACCGATACATCCATCCACCAATCCGTCCATCCATCCATCGAACGATCCATCCACCCACCCATCCATCCATCCACCGATTCATCCATCTATTTATCTATCCACCGATCCATCCATCCACCGATTCATCCATCTATTTATCCAATCCACCTATCCATCCATCCGTCCATTTCTCCATCCCCCGATTTATTTATCTATCCATCCATCCACCGATCCATCCATTTATCCACCGATCCATCTATTCATCGATCCATCCACCGATTCATACATCCATCCACCCATCCATCCATCCACCGACCCATCCATCGACCCATCCACCCACCCATTCACCGATCCATCCATCCACCTATCCACCGACCCATCCACTGATCTATCCATCCATTGATCCATCCATCCACCCACCGATCCATCCATTTATCCACCGATCCATCTATCCATCGATCCATCCACCGATTCATACATCCATCCACCCATCCATCCATCCACCGACCCATCCATCGACCCATCCACCCACCCATTCACCGATCCATCCATCTATCCACCGACCATCCATCCATTCATCCATCCATCCATCCATCCATCCACCGATTCATCCATCCGTCCACCGACCCATCCACCGACCCATCCACCGATCGATCCATCCATTCATCCATCTATCCATCCTTCCATTTACTGACCCATTTACCGATCCATCCCTCCACAGATCCATCCATCCACCGATCCATCTATCCACCAATCCATCCATCCGCCGATCCATCCGTCCATCCACCCATCCTTCCATCCATCCATCCACCGATCCATCCATTCATTAATCCATCCTTTCATCCACCCATCCATCCACCGATTTATCCATCCATCCATCTATCCACCGATCCATCCATCTACCCATCCATTCATCCATCCACCCATCCATCCACCGATTTATCCAGCTATCCATCCAGCGATTCATCTATCTATCCATCCATCCACCGATCCAAGGCTGTCTTCAATTATCTTTTTATGTTCTGTTTTTTATGTATACTGCTTATAATAGATCGGTTACCTCTCTCCGCGGTACCATTTTCTTGAGGTGTATAAGCTGCTGTTTTCTCGTATATAATACCATTTGATTCAAAATATGATTTAAATTTTCTGTTGACAAATTCTTTACCGTTATCTCTACGTATTCTCTTTATCCTTTTTAGTCGTCTGGTTTTTGATTTCATTTTAAAATTTTTGAAAATAGCTTAAAACTTGATCTTTGCTTTTTAGAAAATAGACGAAATAACTTTCTAGAATAATCGTCGATTATTAGAAACATATATCTTGAACCTGCAAATGTAGGAACTGGTAGCCGGCCGCATAAGTCCATGTGTAAAAATTCTATAGTGTTTCGTTTGATTTAATTGTAACATGTTTTTCAAAAGGTTTTCTTGACGTTTTTGCATCCATACAAGTTGTACAATTAATTTCTTTTTTTCATTTTGAAATTTTAATTCTTTAACTATATTGGTATTTCTCATTTTCTTGAATGTTTGTATGTTCTGGTGGCCAAAACGTTTGTGCCATTTTTGAATATCACAAGCAGTATAAACTGATTCCGAGGCGTATTCATTATGTATTCTATTTGTACTGTTCATTTCATATAGTCCATTATTTCTGGTTCCAATAATTAATAATGAGCCCTCTTTGTCAAAAATTTTGCTTTTACCATTTTCAAATACAATACTACAACCCTTTTCTTCTATATTACTTATTGACAGTAAGTTTTCAATTATTTCGGGAACCCACAATACATCTACCAAATCTAAAAATTTGTATTTGCAATTATCATCTGTTAGGTTTATGCGCACCGTTCTTTTTCCTTATATTTTCATGTTTTTCCCATTTGGCATTTTTACGAGTTTTGATGAATCACTTTGTTCGAGATAACTAAAACAATTCTTATCGAATATCATATGACTGGTTGCCCTTAAATCAATGTACCATTTGCTTGATTGTATTTCAGTATTTGGTTCACATCCTTCGATTCGTAGAGCAATTTCATTGTTTACTTTATTCCTGGAACTTTTTTATGAACTTCCGGTTTCTGTGAGAAGCAAGAACGCATTTTATTAGATAAACCCATCAAATCATCATAAATCCTTGCTTCCGAGCCCTAATTTTGGTTTATTTTATTGAATAGAAGGGTAATGTACCAATATGTAGTTATTTAAATGCATTATGCGTTTGGACCGTATTCTATACTTTAGCCTTCATTTTTTTAAGTATATTCTTCTGCGTTGTTGACTTTTTTATTTTCATAATCTTCATAATGATGTACAAATATTTTTGACAGTGGCATACAAATATTTTTGACAGTGACATGTATGTGTCAATTACAAACATTTGAATTTCTTGCCTTGAAGAAGTTTGAATTGAGAATTTTTACATCAAATTATTTTATATGCATTTCTTTGTCTCTAAATCTATAGAAGATATAATAATGAATTTATATTTATCGAATAAAGAATTTAACGTTCTTTAATATAAGTATTTACATAAATTTTCGATAAATAATAATTAGATGATTTTTTTCTTGTAACTACTACTTCCGGTTGTCCAAGTGTTACCAAAATCAACTCTTCCCATTATTGTTAGATTGAGCAATCCGTAGTTAAAAATGCCTTAAGTCTTATAGTATTTGAGAAATCGTGGATCCAACATACACACAAACACGCACACGCACACACGCGCGCGCGCACACACACACACACACACACACACACATCATCGTAAAAATGTTATAATTGGATTCTAGGGACCTTAAAACGTGCTTATTCACTAAAATCTGGATACACGATTTTTAGCATGAATTCAACACCTCTCTTAGCGAGAGGTAAAAAGTATTTAAAATTATTAATAATTTACTTCTTTCGATGCCACGACAAATGTAAACTGTTATAAATAGTAAAACCTATTATACTAAGTATTAGACACCTAATATTGTTTATTTTTTGAGTAATTTAAATTTCTATCATAAATTCTTATTCTGGTTAATTATTTTTTAACATATCATCAATGTTATTCAGAGGAAAAACAGATTAATGTAAACTCGATCTCGCCTATTACGTCATAGTCCGACCGGAAATAGGAGCATTTTGAACATAGCGTAATGTTTTTACGCACTTAAAAAAACTGAACAATATTTAACCATTTAGTTAGTGTTTTAGAAACATTTTATAATATATTTTAGTGTAACAGTGGTATTTTCACTAACTTGATAATGATGAAAACCCACATTATATGTACAGGCTGTCTCATTTTCGATGCTTTTCGAAAAAAGTTTAATCGTCACCACAGGAACTTTTGATCTTCTTTTGTTTTTGAATTACAGGCAAAAACTCGTTTTTGGCTCATTTCAAAAATATATCATATCTTTTTTATTATGATAGAGAAAAATTGTTTTAATAATTTTTGAACCGTTTCTCAGGTAGAATAATATGGCGTAATTAGATTTTTTGAAAACTTAATAATTCTCGAGATATAACACAAAGTAATGATTTTTTAAATGGGAACCTATTTAGAAAATAGTCTCATCTTTTTGCTTATTTTACAAACTTTTAACGATATATAAGAAATCTGCCTTCTTTTGCTTTATGTATGAATAAAAGTTTATTTATTAATTTATTTACATTATTATTTGCTTCAGTTTTACCGGTTTTTTTAAATATATTTGCTTCAAAGGCATATTAAACCAATTTTTCGAATTGTGTCAAATCCAAGTGTAACTGTCGGTAAAAAACTATCCAGAAAATAAATAATTAAGAATAATTTTGAGAACATAATTAATAGATATGGAAACAAAATAAACAAATGATGATTTGTAATGGATTTTTGCTTTTGTTTCTTAATAATTATCAATTTTTCACCCCATTAAATTAGTAAGTCATCTATTCTTCTTACTTAAAACAAAAGAAAGTACACTTGTTATACATCATTGAAAAGCTTGTAAAATAAGCAAACAGATGAGACTATTTTCAACATATGTTCTCATTTAAAAAATCATAAGTTTGTGTTATATCTCGAAAATTATTAAGCTTTCAAAAAATCAAATTACGCCATTTTATGTTACCTAAAAATCTGATGTGGACACCACACAACTTCCTTGTACGCAAGATCAACATGATACTCTTATAGACCCAATTATAAAATTGCCGTAATTTAACATAATTAATTAATTTTTTTATTCTTTTTTGTCCTAATCCATAGCAAGCTTTATTTCAAAAACCAAAAAGTATATTATGTTTAAATTTACATATCTCATTTATACAAAGGGCTAATTTAATAATATTGGATGTGCTAGACACAGAATTTAATTCCCTAAAACTGTTAATAACTTCACGTAATATATCACTTCCGGTTAGCCTGTTTTATCCAAAATCTACTATGTTATTTCCATTGACATAAAAGTCTTATATACCAAATATGAAAAGTTTTGGATTATATTTTATAATAGTTTTTCATTAGAATCTATTATAGTCTTCAAATACAGTTCCACTTCTGGAAATTATGTAATGACCAAAAATTAAGGTGCACAACTAGATGTTATAGCAGTCCTAAATATAAAATTTCAACTTTCTACGGCTTACCGTTTCCGAGTTATGCGAAATACGTTCAGACGTCACAATGAAATTAGTCAAAATGAATTCAGGGATGGTCAAAATGGATATTTCCGTTGAAATCTGAAAACCGAAATTTTTCGCGATTACAATACTTTCTTTACTTTATACAAGGAAGTAAAAAGGGTTCGAAATTTATTAACACAATTTTTCTCTATTATAATAAATAAGTTATGAGATATTTTCGAAATGAGTGATAACGTGTTTTTGCCTGTAGCTTGGAAACAAAAGAAGATCGAAATTTCCTGTGGTGACTTTAAAACTTTTATCGAAAAGTTGACTGGAATGTGCAAACGGTATTGCTCTATCGTTAATATTATCCGAGGTACCTTTAAAATACATCGAAAATAAGACATCCTGTACAAGGCCAAGGGACGGTCCTAGCTCCTACTCTGTTTATTTTATACATAAGTGTTAATAAAAGAAAAATAGGTTTCAAATTAACAGCTGTCAGATTGATGTCAAAAATAAAATTTGAATGATAGGTGAGGCTGAGGGTGTCATGAATGTTTATGATGTGGTGGAAACTAAAGAAAGGAAAAAATTGTAAATAAACAATTCTTGAAAAATTAACGTTTGGCGAAGGTGTGAGGTTTTATTTGCAGCTTCTTTGAGTAAACAAATGGATAAGATGGATAGAAGGAGCTGCCAGTGTTGTCTGTGCATCGCTTCTACCCGATAGATCAAGAAAGAGGTACGAAACCACTTATAATCTTTTTCGAGAGTGGTGCAACGGGAAGAAGGTGGATTCCATACCAGTGAGGCAGTTTTACTAGCCAATTTTTAGAAAGATCTACAAAAATTTTTTGCCCTTCGAGTTTATGGTGTGAATATTCGATGCTCCGGTCTACTATCACTCTAAACGATAATGTTGACATTTCTAAATACGCCAAATTAAAGGCATTTCTGAAGAAAAAAAATGTTGAATACTGTCCCAAAAAGAGTAAAGTATTTACAATATTATAAAATTTTTGAACGAAGCGCCAGATGAAACGTTTCTAATGAAAAAGGTTGTTGCTGTAATGGACATTGCGAGAGCTTGTCGCAAAGACGAATTATGCAAGGTAACTTTAGATGACATTTCAGATAAAGGTAGCATAATACTTAGAATACCAGATTCAAAAAATTACGAGCCAAGAAGTTTCATCATCGTAGACAATGACAACGAAAAATTACACTGTCTGGAATTATTTAGAAAATATATGAGCCTGCGACCAAAAAATTCAGATAATAAAAGATTTTTTCTTAGATACAAAAATGGGAAATGTGTTAACCAACCGGTTAGGAGAAACATTTTTGCTAAAATTCCTTCTGAAATTGCAGAATTTTGAAATTTGAAAAACGCAAAAAATTATACGGGACACTCGTTTCGCAGAACCTTGTCCACACTTTTGGCTAACAGCGGAGTCGACATTATTGGGTTGAAAAGACATGGCGGCTGGAAGTCGTCGACAGTAGCCGAAAGTTATGTAGCAGAATCTTTGTCGAACAAAATTGAAGTGGCTAAGAAGATATTTCCAGTTACAGATGACATAGCCAATAATGTGATGAGTGCCTCTCTCGATGATCCTGATTTAACTTGGAAATAAATAAAAATTTAACCTCAATTCTTTCTGCTAATAATATAACTAATTGTAATTTTCACATTACCATAAATAAAAAATCTGATGTGTCCAGCACATTACCTTCCGTCAGTTCTATGTATTTTGTACAAATTTCATACGGAAAGTTCCTTGCTAAATTAAATATTCTATTTCTTGTACATTACCTTCCGGAAGTTGCATGTATTTTATGCAAATTTCATACAGAAAATTATTATTTTGTGACGTTTTCTATATACAGTGTAATGTATCTGCAGAAATAAAAGATTTATTATTATTATTTCTTGTACATTACCTTAAATCAGTTGTATGTATTTTATACAAATTCCATACAGAAAGCAAAAGATCCTATACCTATTTCCAGTAAAATTATAAGACAAACACACTATGTCAATTTCATTTGACACTGACATCTTTCAATCAAAATTTTCTTAATATAGTAGCTGTTTCCACAGCTATGGCTACTTTATGAAATTTAATTTCTTTATAATTTTTTAACTCTATATCCATTTAATATTAGGTATAAAATTTAATCAAATCGTATAGAAAATATAATATTCTTTAATATTTATAATAACATTAAATGTGAAAAAATTATATTTAACATAGTTTTTTCAAGAAAAACTGTTAAAATCTTCAAATGAGGGTACTTCCGGTTGTCCAATTCTAACCAAAATCTAATCAGCTCTTCGCATGGATGTAAAGAAGAGAAATACGAAATAATTATAATTTTTAGAATTGTAGTATGGAAGTTATCGTAGACGAAAATTTTGTTACACACACACACACACACACACACACACACACACACACACACACACACACACACACACACACACGGACACACATACATACATACATACATACATACATACACACACACACACACATACAGACATCATCGTAAAAATAGTAAAATCGTATTCTAGGGACCCTAAAACGTGCTTATTCATCAAAAACTCACCACCGAATTTTTTGACTAAAGACAATACCTTCCTTACCTAAAGGTGACGGAAGGTAAAAAGATGATTAGAAATTTTGTATTCAATTCTGTATACTACCTATTTGTAAAATAATAATAAAAAAAATGCTTAAAATTTTGTATTTAATTCTGTATACATATTTGTAAAATGCTAGATTATAATCTGAATTTATTTTCCTGAAATTCTGCGTAACTAACAGCCGTTAAATTATATATTTACTTACCGTCCGCCATGAACGGTAAGTGTTTCACTTACCATCCTCCGTGGACGGAAAGTGAATGATGTAACCATGGAAACCAATTGTGCAATAAAAGTTCCACTTACTGTGTTTAAATTTTGTTATTAACGGGTAACATACAGTACAGGTATTGCATAAAAAAAAAAATTTTGGGAAGGGTCTCGACGAAAACGTAAATTGGAAAGCTCATTGTGATGTTGTTGTTACCAAGCTGAACTCAGCATGTTTTCATGTAAGACATCTCAAGTCATATTCAAATGTAGCGCAGCTTTTATGTATTATCATGCGCCTGTTAGCTCAAGATTGTGCTATGGTATTGAATTTTGGGGTTCATCAGTTTCAGCTCAAAAAGTTTTCATCTCCCAGAAAAGAATTGTTAGATGCATACCAAATGTTTCATACAATGAACCCTGTAAGCCTTTATTTCAAAAATTTATAATATTACCTGTTCCATCCAGTGGCATACACGTGGGGAGGGCGATGGGGGCGACCGCCCCTTCCCCCCTAGACCTACACATATGTTTTTTATATGTGATATTTCTTTTTAGTTATAACAATTATCATAAAACTGCTCTAAGTTTTGTTCATTTATTTTGAAATATATTTTAATAATAGCTCCTGATTTAAATAAGTCTGACTTGTATCATTTACAAAAAAAAATTAATGAAAAAATTGCGGTAGAATTTCCAGGGAAGAGACAACATTTTTCAAGTATAAATCATGCTATTAGGTGACAGATTTTTTGTTAAAAGTTTCTAATTTTTTTAATGTAACGTTCCTATACCTTAATATCTTTAAAAAAAATCTTTGCTTTTATTTTAAATATGAGCAAATAAGTATATGAAATTGTTTAAAATATATGTATATATTTATGAAAATACGCGAAAAGTAAACACACAAAAAAGATATGTACATATAAATTTCCTCTATATTGCCCCTCCCCCCTAGACCAAAATCCCGGAAACGCCACTGGTTCCATCTTGTTGTTTTATCATATATATGTTATGTTCCGTAAATACCCGAAAGTCACCAAATTGCGTTTTTCCGTTCCGTAAATATTCAATTCCTGAAAAGATTTGATTTATGGAACGCGGTGACCTGAAATTGGTGAGTCTGGTTAGTCACCAAACTCATCGCGCTCAAAGCACGATGACTTCGGTTATTTGCAACTTGCATCAATTTGACAGATGGCATTGGAGCATTGTTTGAAGATGATTTTAAGTTTGTTGTTTGCTTTGTGAGGTTGTGATATCGAAAATTCGTGATAATGGTAACTACGTTTAAATTATTGAAATAAAAATTGCTAATATATTTTTCTTTTTATAAAAGTGAATACCAAGGTGATTACAGTTGTGCACAATGCAATGAAATTATAAATTATAAAATGCTTATCTGACGGAATTTGAATGTCAAGCTGTTCCGAAAATACTCACCACTTTCAGTAACCAACTATTCCCCGAAATCACCGATTACGATTAGTCTGATTTATTTACGGAACATAATTATCATAAGTAGTAAATTTTTGCCGGAAAATTTTTCAGATTGTTACGAGAGCCGGTTGCCTAGTAATTTATTGAATGACATTGACAAAGAAATCACGAGTTGTCAAACGAGTGATTTTTGATCAATGTCACGAGATAAATTGGCAACAGGCTCGAGTAAAGCAATAGGAAAATTTTTCCAGGATAAAATTTAACCACGAATGGTATTCGGATGACTATTTCCAAAATAAAAATCAGGTAATCATTTATATAATTTTTTACTTGACAAAATTTTTGTAAGTTTTATCGTGTTTAGTGGTATTATGTTTCAGTTTGCGTTTTCAACGTTTTAAATAGATTCCTGTTCGAATGGACTCGTTTTTAATAAAAACTGATAACACTGAAAATATACAGACTTTGACAGGTATGTAAACAATATGTTTCTAAAACGTCAAATTTTTTTAGCTAATAGTTTATTTATACTGGTGATTGAAAAACATAGGAACAAACAGCTATTTTTTATTATGAATTTTAGATCTACAGGGTATCTGACAATTACACATGTAAATACTTACATTACATCACGTAATAGACATTTTTATTATTTATTATTAGGGTGTTGACGGTCAGGTGCGAACATAAGGATGTAATAAGGGATTTTAGTTTTACGCAATTTCCTGCCCCCTTATTTATTTTACGGCAAAACCTGTAGAGTGCAAAGTTGTTTAGAATTAAAAGGTACATTTAAACTTGTTTTTATGTTTCTTCGTAACAATAGCCATGACATTTGTTTTCTTTTTTCTGGTTTACAGAAATTATTTATAAAGGTGTTAATCTGACTTATAGAAAATAAATCCCTTATTCTTCGGTAACCATCATAATAATTCTTTACAAAAATACGTTCCTTAAACCAAAAACATAATAAGAAATGTAAAAATAGTTTTGTATACAACTTTTAATTCTGTACAACTTGAATTTCTTTTCCGTAAAATAAACATGAGAGCAGGAAATTGTGTAAAACTAAAATCCCATGTTAAATCGCTATGTTCGTACCCGACCGGCAACACCCTGTATAGTTTAAATTATAATGTTGGGGGCGAACATAAATGCCACTTTCTGAAATAGATTTTGAATTCTACTTTCGATTTCACCGGAAGCGATATCGTCGTTGATTTTTTAAATCGAACGATATATGTATATTATTAATTCAGTAACAGAAGCTTTTTTATACAGAATAAATCAGGAAGTTTTGCAAATTGGCAATTTTCTAAACTGAAGCTGAAATGTCCTTAGAAAAATACTTATTGTAACGGAGGGTGTAGTGAATTAAAGCGCAGACAGCCACAGTAAGAATATAAATAAAGTTATACTTACCTGTGTCACTACGCTGGCCTATGCTGACACTGGAAAGGAGTTGACGGGGTTGATGCACAATTAAATTAAGTATTTTTTTGAAGAAAAATAAATTATAATTAAAATTTAGAACAAATATTACAAATAAAAATTAAATAGTACGACTAAGTTAAGCCAAATTATAATGGAAATAATTGAAAGAGAATCCCTCTCGTTTGTGGATACGAACACTTTCTAGGCTAGTTCAATTGACCACGTAAACACTTTTACTGGTAATATTCCGCTTTTCTCCAATATTCGACAAAATATTGAGCGGAAGATCGCCAGCCGCATGTCAGCAGTTTGCAACAGTCACGGCGTTCGTTCGAAGGAAATATTGAATTACAAAAATTTAGAGTTCACGCACGTGGCTGCTACATTGCCTCCCCCTTTAAACTCGACTATAATAGAAGAATTATAGTTGAGTCTAGCGAAGTCAATTGAACTACCCTTGGACTGCAACTAAACTAACTTACAACTACGAACATGATCGGGCTAGGCTACGGGCTGTCGCAGAACGTCTGTATCGGCTGGCGGACCACTGGCGTACGGGGATGGTTGGGACGCAACCTGCTGCAAGCCTGGGTATAACGATACCGATGAACCGATGTTCGGTAGGGACGTGGCAAGGGATTCCGGGGTCGTAGAGTTTATGGCACTGGATTCCCGTTGATGTATCAGGTTCACCAGGTATCGGGTTGTCATAGCGTCCCACAGGCTGGCCAGGAAAAACCATCTGCGTTGCGGTTGGTTGTTTGCTGCTCTCCTCAAACTAAACAAATTCAAAACAACGGATGCGACGTACCTTAAGACGTGGTACAGCGTGTATAGGAGCATGAATACTGAGAATAAATTCCCAGTATAGGACAGGAATCTCCACACTTCAGCGGCGGCAGACCAAGCCATCTTGGCAAACTCATATTTGCTAAATACATCTGGTAGATGGAAGTCTTGTCCGTCGGTCCCTGCTCCTATCACTCGTCGCGTCATGATGTTTGTCAAGGCACGTCGTTCGTTTGGGAAGAGCAGCGTTTGCTGGAATGCACCCATGTCTTGCTGGGTGTATACACCATGGGCGCTGATAGGGGCAATCTTTGTCATAGGGACAGTCTCGCTAGGATCGTTGGCGTCGAGGACTATGGGGTCTGGTTGTGTGCGACGCAGGTCCTGGCAACTTCAAACCACTTGCCCTCTAGGTGGTACATTACAGCCAGTTGGTTCCCACAGTCGACCTGCGTGCCATGATCTCGAATTATGTGAGTGATGGGTGCCATGAACTTGCTTTCATTCTTATACGTAATCGGCAGCTCTTGGTAGCAGAGTGAGGTTTTTCTAAAGTCTACAATTCGTGGGCTACATTTAATTACATATAAAACTTCATCCATTACTCTCCCCATGTGTCCTGCCGCGTTCTTCACCAAGCCACTCACAATGTCTGGGTTTTCGAGGGCCAACATGATACGATTTTTAAAGATGTTTTTTTTTTCAGGTGATATCTTTTTAAGATGGCGTCATAAACAAGGTCCTTAGTATGTTGTTTGAAAGCTATTTCCAAAAATAGCAGCTTACTAAGGACTTGAGCCATCACGTCTGTGTTCTGGTTCACTCTTCAAGATTTCCGGAAGTGGAAACCAAGAGAGGATTCAGTGATAATCAGCAGGCGGTTCTGTTCGGTGCGCCAAGCTGGTTGGTGGCATAGCAGCTCCTGCTGCACGAGTCGAAGTGCAAAAACCGTATCATGAGCCTCGACGACGACGTACTTCGTTTCGGTCTTGTTTACCGTGAGGATGTTGGCGGCTCCTTCGTACAGGACGTCGAGTCCCTCAGCAGAGCATCGGTTATTGACATTACCGTTCCACACCACCTCACCAGCCATGTCGTCGAAGCAGTAGAGGTCCGTATAAGTGCACACGGTTCCTGACCGTAGCTTGACCGTATTTTCTTCGACGTCGGCTATGGCGGTATAATCGGACAGTCTTATGGTAATGGCTGCGCTGACGACCACATCTTCGCTGAGTGAAGCGTACCCCAGAACATTTTCCACTTGCTTGCAGGTGGCCTGCGATGGTGGTCGAGAGCTCGGTCGTGCCGTTGTGGATTAGGCCAGACACAATACCGGCCCCTAATCCTGTTAAGTCTAGGCGTTCAAAGCGATGCGCTTCCAGGCAGCGTTCTGCCTTTACGGGGTGCACGTACCGGGCCAGGCCACCTGAAACTGCACTGGTATGCGAGTGCATACCACAGTGCTCAATTAATTGTTGCACTGTTATCAAGCAATTGTACACATGGACTTCGGCGTGTCGCTTTTCCTGAACTAATTGGATCTTCGTGGTCATCTCCGTCGAATCCTTCTTCGGGTCCCTGCATGGCTGTACGTCCATCAACGAAATTTTTGATATCTCTACATCCGGGTCCGCACAGTCGAAGGCAATTAGTTCAGCACTTAGCCACCATATCAAACTTAACACAAACAATATAAAACACTTAAAACACATCTTAGATTTGAATGTTCTTTTTAAATTCGATTTGGACGAATCCATGGGTGGTCAGAGACGGCTCCGCGGCTTCGACTTGCGTAGCGGGGTGGCGGCGGAGGCGTATCTTCCTCGACCGTCGAGTATGTCTCAGTGGTTGTTGTGGAGTCAAAGGCGGTGTTGGTGGATGGTCGGGATGTTCTAGTACTTAGGGTGGTATTTCGGTTGGAATTGCTCTCTGAAACTATAGAATTGTTAGTTTTCTCGTGCCTACTTAATTCCGAATCCGGTAACGTTTCTTTTTGCCTTTCCGCCCAAGGGATAATAAGGGTTATACCCTCTTGTCCGGCTAATTCAGTAGTCCTGGACGCGTCATCGTGATCTACTAAGAGTAGGGAGGTTGTCATGAGTAGTCATGTAACAAGGTTTAAGTCTGTTCACTTGTACTGTCATCTGTCTACGGCCAAAAATTTCTTTGATAATTGCATTTACATCCCGGAGCTCAATTATGTGATACGGCCCTGTCCACTTCTTTGCAAGCTTTGCACTAGTGCCAACCTTCACACTCGGTGTAAACAAATAAACACGATCTCCTACTTTGAGAGTAACATCAGCACTTTTCTTATTAAAAGTACGATGTACCCTATCGATATTTTTGTCTAATTGTTCTCGTGCTCTAGTGTGTGCAATTTTTAATCTTTGGATCATTTCGCTCGCATAATTGATATCAACGTCATAACGGGTTTTTAAAGGTCTAAATATTACATCGAACAGTAACTCTATATCGCGGCCATACATTAGGTAGAATGGAGTTTCTCCTACCATTGAATGAAAATTACTACAAAATGCTGAAACGGCAAATGGTAGCCATTCATCCCAATCTGTATGATTTACATTGATGTAATGCGACAAAATATCCTCTAACGTTTGATGACTACATTCTAGATTCGCGTTAGTCTGTGGTCTAAAAGCCGTCGTGTGTAATCGTTCAATGTTCAGTATGTTACAAATTTCTTTCATCAACTTTGAAACGAAATTTGTACCAAGGTCAGTAAGTAACTGTCTGGGTGTACCATGTCGTAAAATTATGCCTTTTACAAATGTTTTGGCAACGGTAAGGGCTGTATAATCTTCTATAGGAAATGCCTCATGATAACGTGTAGCTGCATCTTGTACTGTTAAGATGTATTTATTTCCTGAGTCAGTTGTTACTAGCGGACCAACTACATCCATCGCAATACGTTCAAATGGGCGACTGGCAGGATTAAAATTTTTCAAAGGCGCGGGCTTTAAATGAGGAGACGTTTTCTTTTGTGCGCACGATATACATTTCTTTACATACATTTTTACATCAGAACGGAGTTTTGGCCAAAGGAACCGCGAATTTACTCTTTCAAATATTTTCTCCGTCCCGCAGTAGCCTGAAAGAGGTGAATCGTGGCAAGCATTTAGAATAAATTTTCTAAATTTAGCGGGCACTACCAGTCCGGCTTCATAACGTTCATCGTCCGATTTACGGTAACATAAACCATCATCGTCTAAATAAAAATCACAGTTCGGTTCGCCATTAATTTTATCTAGATACGTCATAATCTGCGTGTCATTCCTCTGCTCAGATTTCATGACGTCACGATCCCATATCACCGGCTCGCATTGTTTGTGATGAAACATGATACGTACAAGCTTGATACGAGAGAGAGAGCGTCTGCATTTGAATGTTTCTTACCGGGGCGATAATGAATTTCAAAATCATGCTCCGATAAGAGTACGGACCATCTAATCAATCTATTTTATGGTTCGGAAGTATTTATTAATCATTTAAGAGGCTGATGATCGGTATAAGCTATGAACTTCCGACCATACAAATAATCACGAAAATGTTTTATGCTCCATGCCAGGGCAAGACACTCTGTTTCGGTCGTGCTATAGTGACGTTCTGCCGCAGCGAGTTGGCGACTCGCGTACGCTACGGGCATGTCATGACCATCATACTCTTGACATAACACAGCACCTATGGCGTAAGCTGAAGCGTCGGGGCATAAAATAAATGGTTTTTGAAAATTCGGGTATTTTAGAATAGGCGATTTTAATAACAAATCTCTCAAACTATTAAATGCGGTGTCTGCTTCGATTTATGGTTTTTCTTTGTCAAACTTGTTAACGGTTGAGCTAATTTTGCAAAATTTGGAATAAAACGTCTATAAAATCCAATTATGCCTAAAAATGATCTAATTTCTGTGACGTCACGCAGTACAGGAAATTGTTCTACTACATTTATTTTATCTGGATCAGGTTTCACACCATCTTTACTCACAATATGTCCCAGATATTTTGTTTCACTTATCATACATTTACATTTATCGGAATTTAAAGTAAGATTTGCATCTCGAAGTCGATCAAATATAAGTTCTAATTTTCCCATATGTTCTTCTAAATTATCGGAGCTGAAACAAATAATATCGTCGAGATATACAAAACAGTGAGTAACTGTTAATCCAGACAAAACAGTGTTCAATAGTCGTTGCCATGTGCACGGGCTGTTGATTAGTCCAAAGGGCATTCGATTACATTCAAAATGGCCCCAAAGTACAGAAAAAGCTGTCTTTTCTATATCTCGCGGGTCCATCTCTACTTGACAGTAGCCTTTTGTTAAATCTAAAGTAGTAAAACGGACGGCATTACCAAGTTGATCTAGGATGTCTTGTAAATTTGGAATAGGAAAATAATCACGTTTTGTAATTTTGTTCAATTCTCGATAATCAATACAAAACCTAAATGAACTTTTACCGTTACTCAATTTCTTTTCTACTAAGACTACTGGGGCGGAGTAAGGACTAATCGATGGTTAAATAATGTTATTGTCGAGCATTTCGTCTACGAGTTCTTTCATAATTTTGCGGCGACTAAAAGGTACGCGATAAGGGGCGCGCGCCACAGGGACATCAGTGCTTGTGCGAATGCAATGTTTCACGAGTGTGGTCTTACTTAGCGGTGCGTTCTTCGGTTTGAATACGTCAGAATATTTATTTAAAAAAATTTGAAATTTGTCCCGTTCCAAATCTGATACATAATCTAAATTAAATTTATGCTGACTAGTTGTATTTACGGTATTAGTACTTTTACAGTTTTGTGCCTCAACTTTTAGTTGCTCTTCCGCTTTTACACCCAAACCGATTGGTGTTCGGTTTGCTATAACTACATCTTCATTATTGACATTCAGAATGTTAAAGGCCATATTTTTTTAAAATTTTCGAAAAATAGTTCGCTCAACTAGAATACCGGGCATGTTGAGGTCACGCGGCTCTTCTACATATGTCATATCAGACATCTGCTGATCAAGCGAGAGTTCAATGACAGCGTTGTGTCTCGCGGGAATTTTGACTGTGCCTCTAACACATACAACAAAATTTTTATTTAAGTTAAGAGTGTCAGTACACGCCGAATCATCACTACTTGTGATATGCGCCTCTGTACTGTACTCTTCGGTCGGTGCTCTTAAATTTAAATTTGGCGGTACAGAATCCGGACAGGGTTGATTACAATTTTGTTCATCAACAATATTGCAATCCGCGTTACTAACAAATTGATCCTGGGTTCCAAATAAATTATTTGAGCCTACTAATTTTCTACTCTTATCTTCTGCTTTGTCAGCAGAGATAACGTTTACATTCTCGCTTACATTATCACTGTTTCTTGAAAACTCTGACACAGATAAAACTTCGTTATTAATTTTGAATCGATTTTTTCCAAAATCGATGACTACTTTGTTCTGAACTAAAAAATCTACTCCGATCAGTCCGTCGGTCGGCAAATGCAGATCATCGGGACATACGATAAAATGATGTACTAAATTTTCAGAACCCGCTACTAATTCAACACTAGTAACTTCATTATTAGTCAATTGATACCCAGAAACGTCTACTAGTACATCATCTGAGGGTGAGATAGACAAATTTAGTTTCTCAGCTACACTACGTTTCAAAAGAGATACGGCAGCACCCGAATCTATGAGAAACGTACTTTCGATCTCGTTAATTTTGAAATTTATAAATTTTGTTTTACCTGTATCAGGGTCAGCGACCCGTAGAACAATGAAGCGACCTTTATTTAAACTGCCTGACGTTGGGTCGCGGTCGAGACAGTCTTTGAGTTTAAAGGACACGCTTTGTCATCTGCGCGATGACCTACCTTAAGGGGCTAGTATACCTAGAGCAAAAATTCGATTTCAGAATAGTCGTAACTGAAGTGTGGTGGTATGAGGGGAAATGTTTGGCCTGCCGCATATAGATACACTGTTAATATATATTAGAATAAATTCTCTCCCCTACCACCGACGGTCTGAAATGTAGCGTAAACTCAGACAACCGTCCTTCCCTACTGTACTATATTTTGTTGTGCTTATTGAGAACTGCGGTAGTAAAAGTTGTCCCAATATAAATATAACAACAATAACCTAAACTAACGAACAAAACTCGGCCCGCATTTTCCAAGTATGACTCTTGTGTAAATATAACAACAATAACCTAGCCTGACGCACAAAATTCAGCCCGAATAGTGCTATTGCAAAAAAATTTATATAATGACTCCTAAAGGTACTAAATTTTAAAAGATATTGTTCTTTAAAGAACCTCAAATTAGAAAATATGAAATAGTCATAAGATTTAATTCTTAATTATTGAAATTTGTGTAATATTTTGAAAAAGTCACGTGATCTGAAACAGAATGTGACGTCACGGTACATACTAGAGCTAGTAGATACATTACAGCTGACTCGTCCACCATTGGGGAGCCACTTAAATCATGCAATATCAAAATCAAAGTTACAGTATTATTAATCATAGAAATTATCCATAACAACGAGTTGTTCTGTTCCAAATTGTGCAAATCATTTCAAAAATGGTTATAATTTTTACAGGTATTTATACAATCATATATTTTTCTCTAACCTCAAAAATCTTAACGAACCGCATTTTTTCTTGTTTTATTATTTTAAATAAGTATAAAATGGCAAATATGGAAGATATATTTAATTATGAAAAATAGATAGTACATAAACTTATAAGAAATGCACTTTTATTTCATAATTTACTGCATTGATTTTGGCACCAATATGGCGGACGAGTCAACTATGTATTATCTAGTAACTGTAGTACATATACGTTTAACATCGCCTACTTTTATTTATATAAATAGCGAGAGTGTTGATCAAACTGGTCCCCTATTGGCTATAAATGTCGTAATGTATGTACTCCGACGTCAAGGGGGGGAGGTTGTTGTTTTTCATGAATATTTCACTCGAAAAATTTCAACCAATCACATCACGTTACAGTATTTTTTATTTTCGACCAATGACAATCGGATATCAGTGAATATTTGCACTTGTGCAATACCGGAATATTTGAAATAACCGTGAACACAAGAAACGCATCAACAAGAAATTAGCTAATTATTAAAATTACAGTATTACATATCAGACAACTGTCGTTTATGTGGCATTAAGATAAATATTAGATATTTATAAAAATAATTAAAAATATCGAATGTGAAGTTTTTCTCAGGAAATATTCTACCAGTATACCCCTCGTGAACGTATTTTTTGCAATTAATTTTCCACGCGACTATACTTTGGCGATCAATTTTTCTAGCCATCAATTTTCTTAGCGATCGATTTTCAGGCGATAATTTAACTTCAATATAAAGTAAGCCATAAAGAAAAAACAATTTTATCGTTTTGACAGCGGATAAACAGGAAGGTAACTTTTTGCAAGTGATAAAACGTTATTTACCTTTCTCCTAGCAACCAGTTCAAAACACTAACTACATTAATGTCATTTACATTTTTTGTCCTTGCTTGTAGTGCAAAATGAACAGATTTGGGAATATTTCCGAAGAAAGTATAAAAGAAAATATTATAAATAGTGTGCCTATAAACACAAAAAACAATAAATCATGTATCTGGCGCCAATTTATGACATTTTGTGAAAGCCGAAATTATGTATTAGAACGAGGTACAACGGTATGTAAAATATCAAATATTTTGCTAGATTGGGCTTACAATATGCGAAAGATTAATGGAGAATAGTATATTAAAACACAAGTATCATAAGGCAATCTGTTAACGTACGAGTCCAAGTTTGGAAAACGAGCCGCTAGGTGAGTTTTACAAAGGACGAGTGTGTCAACAGGCCTTATGATACATGTTTTTTATACTATTTTTTCTATTGAGGTAATTTTACAATTCGATTTTTAAAAAAAGGAGTTGTCAAAAATATGAGTTGGTGTTTTTTTATTAGTTATGTTGGTAGCGTTTCCCGGTAAAAATTTAAATTTTACATTTTGACAGTTTGTGTATCTTGTGATTTTGTCTGATTGTTTACATTAAAACATTGTATCAAGCATTATACAATTATGAAAGAGGAAAACCAATATATACAATGAACTCCAAGGTTATTAATGAACCATCCTGATTTGACATATCGGTGGTTCGTGTTGGTTATTATCATAAATAAAACTTGAATATGGGATTGAAGGACGGTACGTGGACCATCAAGCCTTTTTATTGAGAAAACAACATATAAATAAAACTCTTTAAATAATGAAATACTTTAATGAACAAGTTATTGCTCTAGATTTTTACTTTCCACCATTTTTACAACACTCACTGCTCAGTTGCGCAGATAACGGCAACAGCTTTTCTTACAATTTTTAATACAAAACATATATGACATATATTCGATAGTTCGCCACAACGTGGAACTGCAAACCATGGATTAAAACGTCAACTTTTCATATTTGTTTGCTAGTAGCCGCCACAAATTGAGTAGACAGTGTTAACATTTTCAAGTAACGTGTATCATACAATTTTCATAACCTGCCTGGAATAACAATACATTAAATTCAAAATTGCATTACCATAAATTTAAATTGTAATAAATAAAACTTACCGTTTTAATTATTTTGACAAAGTAAACCTGAGCTCATTGTTTCTTGTTTCATAATTTTTTAGTTGAAATTTTAACTTCACAGATTCTTATTCTTTCTTAACTAACACAGCTATAGCTATAAATTTCTTTTTTTTTCTAGTCCTATCACCTAGAGAAAGGATAAAAATCCACAATTAGAAGTAATATTTCAACACAAACAATTTACCATTTTAAGGTTATCTGTCAGTTATGAAAGCATGACTACCACCTCTAGAACATGAAAGGCGCCAAAAACAGTACGTTTATAGATTTTCTAAACGTCGTGTTTTCAGTGATAAACAGTGCTTTTATAGAAACATAAGAACACCGAAATAGAAAATAGTACATTAAAACACAAGTATCATAAGGCAATCTGTTAACGTACGAGTCCAAGTTTGGAAAACGAGCCGCCAGGCGAGTTTTACAAAGGACGAGTGCGTCAACAGGCCTTATGATACATGTTTTTTATACTATTTTTTCTATTGAGGTAATTTTACAATTAGGTTTTTAAAAAAAGTTGTCAAAAATATGAGTTGGTGTTTTTTTTATCAGTTATGTTGGTAGCGTTTCCCGCTAAAAATTGAAATTTCACATTTTGACAGTTTGTGTATCTTGTGATTTTGTCTGATTGTTTACATTAAAACATTGTATCAAGCATTATACAATTATGAAAGAGGAAAACCAATATATACAATGAACTCCAAGGTTATTAATGAACCATCCTGATTTGACATATCGGTGGTTCGTGTTGGTTATTATCATAAATAAAACTTGAATATGGGATTGAAGGACGTTACGTGGACCATCAAGCCTTTTTATTGAGAAAACATATAAATAAAACTCTTTAAATAATGAAATACTTTAATGAACAATTTATTGCTTTAGACTTTTACTTTCCACCATTTTTACAACACTCACTGCTCAGTTGCACAGATAACGGCAACAGCTTTTCTTACAATTTTTAATACAAAACATATATGGCATATATTCGATAGTTCGCCACAACGTGGAACTGCAAATCATGGATTAAAACGTCAACTTTTCATATTTGTTTGCTAGTAGCCGCCACAAATTGAGTAGACAGTGTTAACATTTTCAAGTAACGTGCATCATACATTTCATAACCTGCGTGGAATAACAATACATTCAATTCAAAATTGCATTACAATAAATTTAAATTGTAATAAATAAAACTTACCGTTTTAATTATTTTGACAAAGTAAACCTGAGCGCATTGTTTCTTGTTTCATAATTTTTTACTTGAAATTTTAACTTCACAGATTCTTATTCTTTCTTAACTAGCACAGCTATAGCTATAAATTTCTTTTCTTTCTAGTCCTATCACCTAGTGAAAGGATAAAAATCCACAATTAGAAGTAATATTTAAACACAAACAATTTACCATTTTAAGGTTATCTGTCGGTTACGAAAGCATGACTACCACCTATAGAACATGAAAGGCGCCAAAAACAGTACGTTTATAGATTTTTTAAACGTCGTGTTTTCAGTGATAAACAGTGCTTTTATAGAAACATAAGAACACCGAAATAGAAAAAATTATAAAAAGTATGTAGTGAAGACAATGTGGAATTCAACGGCCAAAATGCTACAGGAGAAATATTTTCAGGAATTCAACATAAAATTTGATCCCTTTACGGATATTATTTTTAAAGAAGCACGCGATGCTAGAAACGCTAAAAGAAAGGAACTCCAAAGTATTCCTGAGAAAAGAAAGATTAGTTCGACAGCTGTAAATAAAGCACAAATAATCAAAATGGCTAAACTTTGGGATGAAAATGAACCTGAAGGTTTGCAAAAAAAGTTTTTTCATATAGCTTCTTATGAGCTGGCTTGGAGAGGAGGAGAAGCTGCTAGTTGCATGGTGTATTATTTTAAAGAAGAAAAAGCAATTGATGGAATGTTTACGGATAGAATAGAATACAACCCAATATTTTCGAAAACTGCACAAGGAGGTGCAAATAAATTGACAGATAGTAAGTGGCTAACAAAAAATAATGAAGATGACACAATCTGCCCAGTAAGATTGTTTAGATTACTTATAAATAAACGATCCAAAAATATAACATCAGAACGACTATTTTTGACTCCTGATCCATTTTGGAAATATAAAAATTCGAAAGGCTGGTACAAAAACGTACCATTGGGAGTAAATTTATTATCTAAGTGGACTAAAAATGCGGTTAATAAAATAGGAATTGATATTCAGAATAATAAGATAACGAATCATTCAAATCGCGCCAGCACAGTGTCTTCGTTAGCAAAAGCAGGAGTAAGCGATCAACAAATTATTAAAATAACAGGTCATTCCAATTCCACTTCAATAAAACCTTATCTTCAATTGGACTGTGCACATCATGAAAATTTAATTACAAATCTAAGAACAAATAATATTTCTAAATCTTCTACTGTGACTAATGAAGTAACAAATCTTCGTGAAGAAAACATGTCAAATAAAATGATATATAATAATTGTACTTTCACTAATTGCACGTTTAAATAAACTTTTTCATAAATAAAATGTCGTTAAATTATCTCGCTGAATTACACTCTAGCATTTTATTTTCTCCGGATAAATTTCTGTTTGACAACTCAACCTTGTAACCTGACAGCAATTTGACTCGAAAACTGTTTAAAAAATAAAATCACTCCACCTACGGTGTCGTGATTTTATTAAAACAGTTTTCTTATCAAATTGCTAGGTAACAAGGTTTCGTGACCAACAGAAATTTATCCGGCAAAATAAAAAGCTCTTGTGTAATTACAGTTGATAAATTTTCCCTCGATCAATTTTCCACGCGATTAGTTTATCGATGATCTATTAACCTCCCGATCAATTTTCCAGCGATTAATTTACCGGCGATCAACTTGCACCACAGGGGTGATTTTTGTGCCATTTTAAATTCGAAATTATTTTGTCGTCGGTCGGGATAAATTGAGGGTAAAATCTAAGATTAATTAATTAATTGTAAAATATAAAATTGATATGTTCAAATTTGAGGCTATAAAGAACATATTTTTTTAAAATTTAATATTTAAGACATATAAAAATTCTTACAACAGCCTCTATTGTACCATAAACATTTGCTTCTTCGGAAAATGCATGTATATTGAATTCATTCTTGTAATCAATATTCTTGGGCTATAATCAAAATATCATTTGTTGTAATCAACACGTTTATATATTTTTACAAATACTCGGCAGGTAACAGTTGCACGTCAGTGAAAGAGATTATTATTTTCCTCTTGTATTATGATGTTTGTCATTTTATATTTATATTATTAAATTAGTAATTAGAATGTGATTTTAGTCAATACCTATACATATATTTAATGGAGATGTATATTTATAAATAAATTAAAATGTAATAAAATTTCTATTTGTACATGAGTTATTCATAAATACATAATATAATTTTATGTCTACAGAAACTCAGAAATTTTTTAACAGTGTAGCTAGCTTTAGTAGCGCCTCTTGCTTCGTTCCCCACTTGATCCGAGTGATGGTAACTTGTAAACATTACGAAAAATCGTACTTTTCTAAAAACTCTTCTATGCGTAGGATTTTTGTTCTGAAAAAAATCATATGTATTCTTACATGTAATCTCAACATTGAACTGTTCATATTTTTTTCGAAAATGTTTCGGAATTTTAATAAAAAAATAAAAACCAAAATTCGAATCTTAATTTTTTGAGAAAATCAAAATTTCAAAATCAGTTCGATGTCAACAATATTATTTTAAAAACTTTTTTCGAATAACATTTTTCTCTAAAGTGTATCAAAAATAAGATATTAGAAAAGTACGAACGACACTTTTGCGGTAGGTACACTAGCCCCCACGTTCACTGTCCGTGAATCACATATGATTCATTGGACATAGATACTTGCACGCCTATGTATCATAAGTGATTCAAATGCGCACTTTTCTAAATAGTAGTATTATAACTGAACGTCTGCTGCCTGTGTATTATGAACTGACTGGACGTGTGAAAAGAGTACAAAAAATTATTTAGTGTGTAGCTTTGAATGAAATATGATTCATGGACTTCGGTTTTTGTGATAAGAAAATAAAGGCGAATTGATTATTATAACACATTTTTTATTGTATTATATTAATTATACAAGTAAATATACTCCTTTAATTGAAATAAAATCGTATTCTGCAATAAATATTACATCATTTATTTTTTATTTTTGTGAAAATTTTCAAAACATGGTATGCAGAAGGCTTTCCCACAAGTAATACATTCGGTATCAACTTGTTTCGCTTTCATTGTTGCTTGTTTTGTTCCTTCTTCTTTTTGAAGATTTCTATAGCATTCATGGCATCGCTTTCTTTTAATTTTTCCATCATCTTTTCTTGAAATTTTAGATAGAAAATGTTCATTTGAAGTTGAAGTTTTTTGTTTTTTGCATGTTTCTGTATTGTCATGGCTTGCTGTTTCACTAATAAGTGAATAAATAATTTGTTCCGTAAACTCCAGTAAAGTTTTCTTTTCTTTATTGATTTCGTTATATAAAATATGACTGTTATTCATAATTGATCCAAAAATTAGTTCAATTGCCACTTTTTTATACCAGATAACAGATTTTCTTACAGGGGAGTAATAACTGCTCATTTGATCCGAAACATCTATTCCTTGTTTTCCCGCGTTATAATCCAGTATTACTTTGGGTTTTACAATTTTGTTCCCTTCTTTATTTTGTCTCCCAGTTTCTACCATACTATCATCATGACATGTTGATAACATCAACACATCTCTTTTATCGTGCCATTTCAAAACTGTTACTCTCGAATTTGACTGCATAGCAATACATTCCCCTTTTTTCAACTTTTTATTTACTACTTCTTTGGGGATGTTTCTCCTATTTTTTCGTAAAGTTCCACATAAATCAGTTTTTCTTTGAATCAAATAATTTGCCAATAATGGACTGGTATAGAAATTATCAGTAATAATCAATCTGCCTTCATTCAATAAATTCTCAGCCAAAGTGACCACAACTGATCCAGGTTTGTCTAAATCAGGCAGCTGAGGGTCTTGCCCACAATAAACTGGAAATGAGTATACAAATCCCTTCACAGAACAGAGTTTATAAATCTTCACACCATATTTACTAGCCTTTGAGGGGTTGTACTGCTTGATTTTCAGTCGTCCTCGAAAAGGTACCATAGTCTCGTCAATAACAATAGTTTCACCAGGTATATAGATTTCCTTCACGTTTGACATAACTTTATCAATTAGCGGTTGCACCTTGTACGTTCTAGATACAGATTCATTATTATACAAAGAGTTATCAACAAAATGCCAGAAACGAAGTATCAATGCGAATCTGTTGTAAGATATTCCGGATTCATGAATATAAGGATGATAATATAATGGATTTGTTTTCCAGTAATATTCTATACGTGGATAATTTACTATGCCCATGAAAGCTATTATACCCAAAAACTTTTTCATTTCCGGTACGCTTGTCTCCTTCCATCTGTGTATTCTACTACTTCGACTAATTTTCCTTTTATCGATATATTCTTTAGCATATCGATTGGTTTCAGTTACCATCAACTGCAATATATCTTCGTTTATGAAAGCTAGAAATATATCTATTGGCTTAACTTCTTTTTCAGGTAAAAATTTGTCTGTTTGTAAACCACTTTTTCCTATAAAAGGAAATCTATTCAACTGTTGAATACTGCAGGACCACGCTGGAGTAACAGGATTATGTTGCAACGTATCATCATCATCGAGTGATGATTCACTTTCGTCAGCGTCACTACTTTCACGTAATTCGTTGAAAGTTATGTTTGGATCGTCAATGCTGTCATCACTATCTTCAGAATAATCAATATCGCTTACTTCACTAAGGTGATTTGCGAAATATTCTAAATCTTCTTCCGTCAACTGTCTTTTGGATGCCATAATATTGAAAAGTTTATCTTCAGGAAAACCAGAATTAATATTTGTATGACATAAATACTAATTATTATTATCTTTTGCTTTATATTTTTTCGTTTAAGCAAAAAAGTTGTATTTTTCTTACAACACAAACTCAACCATCACAACAAAATAAACACTGAATAGTACATATGCGCAGAGAGCGACGCGATTCAAGGCGTGACTAGGACACATGCGTCAACTTGTTACTGAATGTATCATATATGATACATGGACATGAATATAAATATAACAGGTATATACGTCCATGTATCATATATGCACATACTGATAAGAGATAAGAAATGCATAAAAAATTATAAGTTTAATGTTGTAAATAAGATATTTGATACTATTTTATATATACATTTATTATTTTTCAACGGACGTATGTTGCGCAGAGACTCAAAAGTTCTGGACAGTGAACGTGTTAACGCAGTTGTAACATAACACTTGCTTTTCTTTCGGACACTTATTAGATATGTGATCTGTACTACCACAATTAAAGCAACAACCCCTCATATTGTGGTATCGTTCGTCAGTGCGTAAAACTGCATTTTTCTTTGGCGGTGACTTTGGAAAGGACGCGACGGTGTAGATGTTGGTTTCGCGTGGTGTTGTGGAGCAGTGACCGCACGAACATGGGCCTTATGAGCATCTGCTTTAGTTTCTTTATATAAACGAGCTAAAACCTCCTCGCAGTGCTCCGCGTAAGTCAACGCCTCCTCTACAGTTTCAAAATGTTTAATTCTACTAATTTCGTTTGCCAATGTGGTATCGAGACCCTCAAAAAATTGCTTTATCATCATGGTTTCACGTTTAATGCAATTGCGTAAACTTGTCAGGTCTTTGTCATCTGACGCCGGAAAAAGTTTAGCTGCCGCAATTTCTAATCTTAAAGCAAATTTTTGGATTGACTCATCCTTTTTTCGAAAAATTTTGAAAAAATCCTTTTCAGCTATTGAAAAATCGATCTTTTTTCCAAAAAGTTTTACTAGCCATTCGCGCATTTCTTTCATGGTGGTTGGTCTTTTGTCTACCGGCAGTGAATGAAAACAATTTTGGGGTTCACCCTTTAATTTTAACTTTATCGCTGTAACTATCTGACTATCTGTCCATCTGTAACAGTCTGCCACTGTCGCAACGTTATCAAGGAAAGCTTCTAGGTCAAGTCCACCGGAATAGGTATCAATACTTTTAAGGGCGGACATGGATGTAGGGTCGGTAAAAGTTTGCTTCGCTGATGGTGAACTAGTTTGGGCCGGTTGTTCGTTCGAGGATGATGGACTGTACTGCTTAGGTAGCGGTAAATTTGGAAGGTGGTATGAAAACGGTGGGAGATGAATGTCCAATGGGGTTACACGTGATGGACCAGGCTACGCGGTATAATAGGGATAATAATAAGGATCCATGGCGACATTTGTAACTGAAGGAGCGGTCGGATTCTCAGCCGTTGTCGTTGTTGTTGTGCTTGTAAATACAACCGTCGTAGTTACAGGAGGGGTTTGTATAGTAGTCGTACTTGTCGTTGTGGGTGTATCGTTTAGGTGAACCATATTTACAGTTTTTGTTTTAGTCTTAAATTAATTCAGTCGATCACGTTATATCTAGTAAGCCATAATTAGCCCTTTACTAGATCCTACTAGACTGCGCAAATTGTAACGGAGGGTGCGTAGGGTGTAGTGAAAAGCACCCTCGTTGACGTACTGAATTAAAGCGCAGACAGCCACAGTAAGAATATAAATAAAGTTATACTTACCTGTGTCACTACGCTGGCCTGTGCTGACACTGGAAACGAGTTGACGGGGTTGATGCACAATTAATTTAAGTATTTTTTTGAAGAAAAATTCATTAAAATTAAAATTTAGAATATTACACATAAAAATTAAATAGTACGACTAAGTTAAACCAAAGTATAATAGAAATAATTGAAAGAACTATACGACTGTTCGCTTCCAGGATCGGGCTGAGAATCTCTCTCGATTGTGGATACGAACACTTCCTAGGCTAGTTCAATTGACCACGTAATCACTTTTACTGGTAATATTCCGCTTTTCTCCAATATTCGACAAAATATTGAGCGGAAGATCGCCAGCCGCATGTCAGCAGTTTGCAACAGTCACGGCGTTCGTTCGAAGGAAATACTGAATTACAAAAATTTAGAGTTCACGCACGTGGCTGTTACATTATTTTGCAACCACGTAACTTTACCGCTTGCGGCGCCACAAAGAAAAATCTCATTTTAGAGTTTTAAACCACTTCGTAATGCTTTTTGTCAATTGATTTAATATGTACGTACATGCAAAAAAAAACTTTTTGCGTACTTGCGTGTTGTGTAAGTGTGTATGTAAGTGTGAGAGCGTGCTCTTTGGTATCAAGGTCAAGGGGTTTTCTGTCATGCTTGTGCCAACTAAAGCAGTAGCACTTCCGGTTTAACCGGAGATAGCCCCAAACTTACTTACTTAAAATGGAATGCGTATTTTTTATTTTACCATCGAATTCAGCAGCAAAACATTATTCTCATGATTAATCACTCCCGGCGTAATTTAACTTTTTTTAATTTTTTTTCTCAAAAAACGGATACTTCTTTCTCACATTATATCTTGAAAGTGGAATCAAATTTCTATAATCTGTGAAAACAGTTTTATAAAAAAATATTTTATTTACACTAATATAAATTAATAATCGACAATTTAAAAAAATGTAAATTCTACGTCAAAGAAAACAAATTCAAAAAATTCAAGTTTTTTAAATGGGACGCCCTTTTTTATTTCAATGAATTCTACGTTAAAAAATAGGGGTAGTTAGTATAGCATGTACTGTGTTGAAAATTGATAGATTTTGAGTAAAATGGAAAATACTACTTTGCTCCTATGTCGAATCTATTTATTTTACGTGAAAAATTTATATAACATAAAGAATTTGGTTCCTTTTTATAATAACCGTTTTTTTGAGTAGGGTGCACTGAAAAGAATATAACCTAAAAAAATTGATTTTCGTCGTTATCTTACTACTGCGGTACTGCCAGCGGCAAAGTTACAAGTAGTGATGGGCATAATCGAATGATTTTGAGAATCGAATTATTAGTATTTGAATGAATTTCATAATCGAATGATCATTCGAGTATTCGAATGAATTTCATAATCGAATGATCACTCGAGTATTCGAGATATGAGAACTTCATTCGTTCATTCAATGAATAGTTTTGTGCTCGAGCGAAAAATACCACTCCCTAACACAAATCATTCGATCTCGGTTCTCGGTTCGGTTGTATTCGGATTACTTCGCATCTCACATTCCCGGATCTCGTTCAGTCTTCTGCTCTGCTGCATGTCTGTTTGTCTGTAGTAATAGCAATAATACAATACTGGCAGACTGGCAGTGAGAAACTGACCACTGATTCTGGTTTATTTTTCTATTTGATAAGGTAAATAATAATAATAATTATACGAGCCCCGTCTCAATGAAGTTGGCCCACCCGCTATAATTTCATTTTATTTAGTTAAATTAAATTATGATACATATAATTTTTATTAATATAACAGACATTTTGTCATTCTAGTGACACAGCAAGAAAATATGTTTTCTAAAATATTTTATTTTTTAATGTAAAATGATATATAGTTACTTTTACCAACAATTAAAAAAGAAATGAAAAAAATTAAACGAATTTAAGTCGTATGTGGTTTTATTATAAAATATATTTTTATTTACCTATGTCTAGTTTAATATTATAATTATATTTAATTTATTTTTAGTGTAGTCATTCTGAGTTCTGTAACAAAAAAAGAGTTTTTTATTTTATTGTTTTTAATGTTTTTATTAATTTAAACACTGCAGTTTAACAAAGAAATTAAATTATTTTTGTTTCTAATCTACGTGAGTTTTCTTTCCCATAGTCCGAATTACGAAATACGAGATACGAATGAAAGCGCATTCGAGTTCACAAATAGTTTACCTAAGAAATTCAGTCTACCACATGAAATACCATTCAAGCGATAAAATCATTCGAATGATTTAAACGCACTCGAGTTCTCGACTTTAACCAAAATATTCAGTCTACACATGAAATACCATTCGAGCGATAAAATCATTCGAATGATTTAAGCGCACTCGAGTTCTCGAAATATCATTCGAGCGATATAATCATTCGAATGATTTAAAAATCACTCGAGATATCTCGAGACATTTTCATAATCGAATATTTCGATTATTTTCATTCGAATGATCCCATCACTAGTTACAAGGTTGCAAAATCATCTCTGTTTACAAAATCCCTAATTTGCAAAACTTCTTGATTTATTCGGCACAAACCCCCTTTTTTTGCTCTGGCTATATATATATATATATATATATATATATATATATATATATATATATATATATATATATATATAATATCTGAAACTACTTGTTTATTGTCATTTCGGTATACATAAACATTTATGGAACAGAAATTAATTAAAATCAATATGTACCTATTTACTATGACTACGTTTACACCTTGCGTACTATTCTGATACGCAGACCAAGTGTATACTAAAATTTATCTTAGTACGGTATGTTTACACCGGTGTTTAAATAAACATACTAATAATTTTAGTACGTTACACGCGCTTGTGTAGATTTAACTGTCAGAGTCACCCTAACCTAAAATTACTTAATAAGGTAAAATAGTTGTGAATATATGTAATTTACGTCGCCACACTATTAAAATTGTAAATATTACTAAACGTGCACAATTTCCCTAAATGTTAATACACAATTTAATTGAATTAGAAGTAGTTATAGATGGCAGAAAAGTCGCATTGCGTACCAAAGGTTTGGTAAATAGTGTTTACACCATTCTACACCATCTTGTTACGTCACTTGGTATGCGGACTAAGGGTACGTGCACACCAAACGCGCTTTACTTCGCGCTTCGCATGTTGCATACTACTAGGTGAAACACTGAGCAAAGCGCATAAGTTAACGTGTTCATACCGAATGTAAAGCGCTAAAATAGTTTTGACTAATTCGCAAGCTATTATAGCTTGAAAAGTATAAATTAAAAAAAGCGCAAGTGGGTTCGCAAACTTAATAAAGAAATAATTACTTTCGTCTGAAAATTTTATCATTTTTACAAATACGCAAGGATTTGTCCAGATAAATTTTATAAGTATCTGCACAGTTATAGTTTTTGTAATAAATTTACATTATTGTGAACAAAATGAAAACACTGCACTTATATAGTCTTCTATTATAAGTAACAAGGAAAAAATTAAAATTGCAATACTTTCACTTGAGACAGGATTTCATATATACAGCTTATACAGCTAACTGTTAGAAACCAACACTACCAAGTGCAACGTTTTTCATACTGCTAGGCGCTTCGCATCGCATATATGGCTAATTTTTACACTACTCCGTTACGCAATAGGTTGGTTAATAACGCCATAGAGCTAAGCTGGCTGGCGTTATTAAGCAACTTATTGCTTGTGACGAAGCTGGGCTTCGCACAAAATATATTTCATATAATTATTCATCAGGGTTTTAGGTAAATCATTAATTTCATCGGTTGTCTAGTCAGACTGCAGTCAGTCATTTTTATTTAAGTTACATTAGGGGTTTTAACTGCATTAATAGAATCATTTGAAAGACACTTAGAAGTATTAATTGTTGAGGTAGTATTACGGAAATTCGCGTGTAGCGAGGTATTGTTACGGTTTTGCAGGGAGTATCGCAAAGTAATGCGAAACTACCCTTACAACCCTTATATTGCTGAATATCAGTAAATGGCAATTTCAAATGAATATAGATTTAGTACTAGTAAACCAGTTAGTACGAAAACTTTTATTCGGAGTTAGGAGAGCAAGGGCTTGCGAATCATGTAATTGTAAACCTGGTTTCTTAGGTAGAAATCCTTGTTCCAAATTTTACAATATGTTACCATTGTTATATGCGTTGTAGACCACTTGGTGTAAGTTTAACTTGGTTTCTTAAGATTTGGCTAAAAGCCGGGGCCGATTTCTGAATAGACAGTAGTGTTCCACCGCGAGAAGCAGAGAGCTCTAAGATAGCGACCCTCAGCGAGAAGCCGAGAGAATCGAAACCGTAGAAAACTGCTGGAAATTGCACGTAACAGCTTTATGGTGTTTTTGTGGAAAGATCAAAAACGGGATTTTTGGACAGAACCCGAAGTTCTGGGTAGAGTAGATCGGTAATAACTTTTATTTTATAATGGTTTTAAGGGACAAGAAGAAGTATGAGACCTTTCAATACAATATTTATTTATCAACAACTTTTTTCTATTTCATAGATACAACATATCATTCTTGATTATAAAAAATATACAATAGCAAACTTGATATGAATATAACATTTTAACATCCCCTCTTAATTTTTATTATTAACATTAACAAAATTATATAAAAATTGTTTATAATTATGCAATACCTAACATATTTCTAAACTGATTATGTTTACTATAATCAAGAGCTTTAGTGAATATATCAGCAATGTTTTTGTTGCCGGAAACAAAATCAATTTTAATAATATGTTTTGTACCCAAATCTTTAATGAAATGATAACGTATATCAATATGTTTGCTCCTCTTGCTATTCTCGAAGCCTTTCGTCAACTCTATTGCGCCTTGGTTGTCTACTAGAAGTTCTGCGTCTATTTCTTCTTGCTGTAGATCTTCAGAAATCCCTTTCAATGGCAGTAGTTTTGTAGTTGTCACAGCAGCAGCGATGTACTCTGCTTCGGTGGATGACAAGGCCACAGACGACTGTTTTCTCGTAAACCAGGAAACGGGGTTGCTGTAATAGAAGACTACGCCACCTGAAACACTTTTTCGATCTTTTACATTACCTGCCCAATCTGCATCAGAGTAGGCAATGAGATTTCTTATTTTTGATTTCTTAAACGTCAAAGTGAAGTTTGTTGCCTCTTTCAAATATTTTAATACTCTTTTTGCCGCTTTCCACGAAGTTTGGGATGGTTTATCCAAAAATTGGCTTAAATATGCTACTAAGTATGTAATATCTGGTCTACTGGCCAATGATATGTACATAAGACTTCCAATTATTTCTCGATATGGCACTTCAACCATTTCTTCATCTCCTTTAATTTGAAAATTATTTTCCATGGGGGTCCTAGATCCGTTACTCTCCAGGAGATTGGATTTCTTCAATATTTTATCAATCATTGATTTCTGATGTATTTTTATCTCATTTTCTGTTCGTTCTATTTCAATTCCCAAATACATATTTAATTCTCCAAGATCTTTGGTATGAAATTCTTCTTTTAGTAAAATAATAATTTCTTCTGTACCTTTTTCCTCTCCAGTGATTAAAATATCATCAACGTAAATTGCCATTACATTTTTCCCTGTTGTGTACAAACAGAAATCATTTTTCGATCTTCGAAAATTATTTCTTAACGCAAATCCATCAAATCTTTCATTCCATAATCATGGTGCTTCTTTCAATCCATATAGAGCTCTTTTAAGTTTAAATACTCCATCTTTCTTTACTCCTTCAGGGGGTTTTATGTAAACATCAGTAGTTAATTTTCCATTTAAAAATGCTGTCGGCACATCAAGTTGTCTGATTGACCAGTTATTTTGAACAGCTGAAGAAATTATCATCCGAATTGTTGATAATCTTGCTACGGGTGAATAAACATTTATTTCACATTTTTCCTGAAACCCTTTTGCTACTAACCTTGCCTTTTTATGCCATTATATTTTGTTCTGAAAATCCATTTAGTGTCTATTGCTTTTTTGTTCTTTGGACGTTCAGCTTCCTCCCACGTTCCTAATTTGTCATGTGCGTCTAGTTTCTTTTTTATTGCATTCTTCCAATCTTCGTATTTTATTGCTTCTTCATAGTTCGATGGATCTTCTTCAGTAAATAAACAAAAGGCGGAATATAATTCGTATTTTTCATATATCTGTTTTATATTTTTCTTGGTCTTTTCATTTAAATTTGATTGATTATTTTCTGATGTGTCACCTTTCTCTAAATCTGTCATAAAATTATACTTGTCAGTTTTTGTTTCTATGTTAGTCTTGTCATTTTTCTTGTCAATTTGACTTTCATGAAATTTCACATCTCGTGCACAAATAATTTTACTTTGTTCAGGAATCCATAATCTATAACCATTATCGCAGTATCCTATTAATCTAGTTTCAATGGCTCTTTCTTGTATTTTTTAGATTTAGGTAATAAATAAGTCCAACTTTTACATCCAAAAACACGTAGTTTTGAGAGATCTACTTTCCCAAACCATCTTTTAGCTGGTATATCACCGTTTAAAGCATTTTTAGGTGATCTATTTAGCTGATATACTGCAGATAGAACAGCTTGTCCCCACAAAGTTTTTAATAGATCAGTTTCAGAAAACATTGTCCTTGCTTTATCTAAAAGAGTTCTGTTGAGTCTTTCGGCGACTCCATTGTGTTGCGGTGTGTATCGTATAGTATACTCTAATTTAATTCCTTTTGACAAACAATATTTTTAAATTCTTGGGAAATGAATTCACCAGCATTATCGTATCTAATTCGGTATACTTTATTATTAAATTCTGCTTTCAATCTTTGTATATAATTAATTAATTTTTTTGATGCTTCGGTTTCACTCTTTAAAAGATATGCTTTAGTAAAATGTGAATAATCATCAATTATTGTTTGAAAATAACTTTCTTTATTTACTGTACACGGTGTAAGTGGACCACAAATATCTGTATGTAATAATTCTCCAATTCTTTTTGATCGTGGTAAATTCATTATCTCAAATTTCAATCTGGTTGCTTTACCTTTCATACAAGCTTCACATGTTTTCGTACTAACAGGCAAGTTTAATAATTTTAGTCCATGTCTATTTAAGTGACCTAATCTTCTATGCCACAAAGAATCATCAACATTTCCATTCATACATCTATTCTGATTTTCTATTTGGAAAGTAATAGTAAAAAGATTACCTTTTATTGATGATCCGATGTGTTGCGTCCCTCCGGTGCGAAGGACTAAGTAATAAGGACCTAATGGCTCGAAGGACCAAATGTTCAAACCCTAAACCAGCGAATCCGGTCTAGAAGAACCAAAATGTTTTGATCCTGCTCGCAAGCCCAAATGCGATGTCTCTAGATCAGCGAATCCGGTCTAGAAGCATCAACAATGTGTTTGATGTTAAATTCAAAGAATAAAACAAAACTATATGTAAACCAAAATAATTACAACCTTCGATAGCTGGTTCACATCACTGGACTTGGCCAATAAACGGGATAATAATAATTTGTGAAACGTACTAATTAACAACGACCGAAGGACCAGCTAGTTTTACGAACTAACAAACGTGCTAAATATAATTGCACCAAAATAACAAACAACTGAAATACAATTCTGAGAGATATGTGATAGCGTATTGAATATAAGTGACAAACAATAATAAACCAAAAATAAAACAAATACGATATTTGTAGAATTAACTAAATCATTTCATAAGTGTATGACCACACAAACTTAGTTAAACAATATTAAGAATTCTAAATGAACTTAATAACAACCAACTAGAATGCAAACTTGTTGCCTTGACTGTACCTAGTCGACAATAACAGCAGATGCGCTGTGGATGACGTCACTCGAAGGTGAACGTGTGTAAACAGGTTTACAAAGAAATAATAATAATTTCACCCAAGGAAATATGAATCAAATCCCTAACAACACGAGTTCCGTGAGAAATCAAATTGTACAGTTCGATTTTACAATTGATTCCTGAGATGTGTCTATTAGCTGCATAAATTGGCGCCGGAAAGTATTCACGGATTATAAAGTACCAAATTAAATGAAAACCGAACGATACTCCTTGAATTAGTCGTGCTAGGCTAATCAAGCTACGCGTACGATAATTAAACAACCAATTACTTTACTGACCATATGAAAATCAGAAAGTTTATGCAAAATGGTGGAAAACCACTCTCGCGGACGACGACGCGATACGTGTTTACCGTTTGCAAGCCAGAGACACTCTGAGTTCTCCGCAGTCGGTCAGTGCTGTAGCGGCAGTACGCTGGGCGTGTGGGTGCGCGCGCACTCGCGTGAAGCCAGATGCAGTGATATTAATATTAATAATGAATTTAAGATACTACAGCTATTTCAAACAATTCTAAAATTAAACTTAAACACATAAAAAACATATAACTAATTTTTCCAAGTAACAGAAACAGTTATTTCCATTTATTTATTGACTTATTTAAATAGAGTCAGGGCGGGTTAACCGTTCTATTCCCATGTGCAGCGGGTTGCTACCTCAAGGAGTTGATATTTTCTAATTTCTCTCATTTAAAACATATTAGTTTTAAACACGATGTATACTTTGTTGTTTTCTATTTTGACTCCACTTTTTTTCAAAAATAACCCATTATACTTCAGTTTCAGCTCTCCTTGTTTCTTTGCCACTAAAACTTCTCCATTTGCTATACGAATATTAACTTCTTTCTTCAATATGGTAACATTTTCCATATATTTTTCCATATAATCTTGTACTAAATGTTCTGTTGCACCAGAATCAATTATAAATGTAGCTGACAATGAATCATATTTTTCTGTATTTAATGCTATAAATGACATTTGTGAAGAAGTTTCGATTACTGGATTTGCGTCATTATAATATTTTTCTTTTTGACTATAGCTTCTTCCATTGAAGTTTCCTCGAAATTTTCCTCGATTATACTTATTTTTCGGGCAATTACTTTTTTATGTCCTTTCTGGCCACAGCCATAACAGATAAACAACAAAATCTAAAGTCACAGAAGTAGTTATTGTCTCAATTGCAGTTATTATTGTCTCATACTTATCGGGTAAAGTAAAATAGTGAGTGACAGACTTTATCACTTTCTTCCATTACTGTTCCTGTTGATTCCAAATCTTATTAAAGAATCAAATTTTAGAAAATGTTCTTCCATTTTATCATTTGGATTTAATTTGAGTGTTAATAACTTCTTTTTTAAATAAAGTTTAGTAAAGGCACTTTTCCTTTCAAATACTGCTTTTAGCGACTCTATCATTTCAACTGCAGTTTTTGCATCTTTTATATATTCTAGATGTTTATCTGAAACACATTGAATAATAATTGACTTAGCTATCAAATCATTTTTCTTAAAACGTTGTGTTGTTGAATCCACATTTTCTAGTACTTGCTTGACTCCGTTTGCTTCTAGGATTGCGAATACTCGAAATTTCCAGTTTGAAAAATTTCCTTCTGTCAGCTGGGATAGTTGAATATTATTCATTTTTCCAATTCTTTCATAAACAGATATAAATTATATGCAGTTGTCGATATCTGGGCCCATAACCTTTTATTTTATAATGGTTTTAAGGGACAAGAACAAGTATGAGACCTTTCAATACAATATTTATTTATCAACAACTTTTTTCTATTTCATAGATACAACATATTCTTGATTATAAAAAATATACAATAGCAAACTTGATATGAATATAACATTTTAACAATAACCACGCGACCCAATATTTGGGTGTGAAGCGTCACGTTCCCTGAGAGAACCTCGACTCGTTGAGTGGAGAGACCATCGCATAACCCTCAGTGGAGAATCCTAAACCAGGGACCGCGACGCCGCAAAGTTTGGCGCGAGATTTTTGTCGCGACCCAAAGTTGGGTGTTCATAACAGTCGTTGAGTTAGGGCTAAACATCGGAGAGAACCTCGGCTCATTGAGAGATCACCATACCTCGGAGGTTGGACTAAAGCAACGAACATCGGCTCCGGCGAGCATCGAGATCGGGGGGAAGCGCCCAGTAGAGTCAGTAACGTTTTGTTTGCCTACTGGAGATCGTACAAGTGACGACATCGTCCTGTTTTTCGTCTAAAAATCGGGAATCGTTTGTGGTATTAAAGTACTGATTTCGGTATTCGACGCGACGCTGATCCGCGTTGCGACGCCGGGCGTCGGTTTGGAGTTAGACCCCAATGGGGCTAAGTTAGACCGGAAGGAACCGCTGTATCGAGGGAACACAATAATTAATCAAACCATTAAGCTTGCACCGGTAGTGATTCAGGATTTATACAGTTATTTGTTACGATCCAAAGATACTGTAAGAGAAATTGGCTGTGAAAATAAAAGACCACATCTTCATCGAGACCTGTGTTTTATTTACAACCCTCGACATAACCCGACTGTGACTATCCGAGATTGGCGCCCAAAGCAAACTTGCTTTAAATACCTTGTGTCTAACCTAAAGTACGTCACATGCTTTACGCAATAGTATTCAAATTGACCGTCGTATTGATTTTTAACGCTTGACTGCATAGCTGAAACCATGTCTGGAGTGAAAGTATTGCAATTTTAATTTTTTCCTACTTTCTTATAATAGGAGAACATATAAATGCAGTATTTTCATTTGGGTCACAAGAATGTAAATTTATTACAAAAACTGTGCAGATACACATAAAATTTATCTGGATAAATTCTTGCGTCTTTGTACAAATGATAAAATTTTCCGACGAACGTACATATTTCTTTATTAAATTTGCTGTGCGCTTTTTTGCATTTTTTAATTTATAATTTTCAAGCAATAATAGTTTGCGATTTAATCAAAACCATTTTGGCGCTTTACATTTCGTGTGAACACGTTTACTTAAGCGCTTCGCTCAGTGTTTCACCTAGTAGTATGTAACATGCGAAGCGCTAAGTAACGCGCGTTTGGTGTGCACGTACCCTAAATGCGCGTGGTGTAAACGTACCCCATGTGATACTACCATGATTTATTAATGTGGATCTGTGGAGGTAGGTTGAATAGTTAACAATTTGCTGAAAATATTATTAGGGGCGAATTGTGAAAAGAGGTTGTATAATTATAGTTTTTCTAAGAATAATAATATGGGGGAATTATACAGGTTAGTCTGGTCGCTCAGAATTAATTGATTTCTTATTTATATTGCTTCTAGTAGACCTGGTTTGGATCCTTTCCTTTCTATAGGAATCATGTGACTATGTTGACCTTGGCAAGCATATATGGGGCCCGTGTCAGGTATCAGAATGACACAGCTATATTATGTACATAACTTACAAATAAATATTATAATTTTTCACTTCAAATTTCCTAATTTCATTCATAAATAAATAATGAAATTTGTGTTCGGGGCAATGGCGGGGTGTACAGGGGCCAATTCACTTCAAATAGCTGTAACTCAGTAACGAACCGTTTTAGGACATATGTTTACATAAACTTATTTTCTTTAATTTTAGTTGTAGAAGCCGCCTGTGTATAGTCAGTCCACCATTTTTGTTACACCCTGCATATAAAATAATAAAAATTTTATTTTAGTTTAATTTTATACAAATATTCAAAGTATAGATGTAAAATAAAATTTATTTCAACATTTTATTTTCTTACATCCCTACGTAAAAAAATCTGATGTGGACACCACACGACTTCCTTGTATGCAAGACTAATATGAAGTATAGACTCAATTATAAAATTGCATGTATTTGACGTAATTTGACATTGACATCTATTTTTTATTGCCTTCCGTCACCTTTAGGTAAGGAAGGTATTGTCTTTGGTCAAAAAATTCGATGATGAGTTTTTAATCAATAAGCACGTTTTAGGGTCCCTAGAATACGAATTTACTATTTTTACGATGATGTCTGTATGTGTGTGTGTGTGTGTGTGTGTGTGTGTGTGTGTGTGTGTGTGCGTGTGTGTGGATGTGTGTGTGTGTGGATGTGTGTGTGTGTGTGTGTGTGTGTGTGTGTGTGTGTGTGTGTGTGTGTAACAAAATTTTCGTCTGCGATAACTTTAATACTACAGTTACAAAAATTATATTTTTTTTGTATAAGCTGATTAGATTTTGGTTACAATTGGTCAACCGGAAGTACCATCATTTGAAGATCTTAACAGTTTTTCTTGAAAAAACTATGTTAAATATAATTTTTTCACATTTGATGTTATTATAAATATTAAAGAATATTTTATTATCTATACGATTTGATTGCATTTTATACTTAATATTAAATGGATATAGAGTTAAAAAATTATAAAGAAATTAAATTTCATAAAGTAGCCATAGCTCTGGAAACAGTTACTATATTAAGAAAATTCTGATTGAAAGATGTCAGTGTCAAGTGAAATTGACATAGTGTCTTATAATTTTACTGGAAATATAAGATCTTTTGCTTTCTGTATGGAATTTGTATAAAACACATACAACTGCTTTAAGGTAATGTACAAGAAATAATAATAATAAATCTTTTATTTCTGCAGATACATTACACTGTATATAGAAAACGTCACAAAATAATAATTTTCTGTATGAAATTTGCATAAAATACATGCAACTGCCGGAAGGTAATGTACAAGAAATAGAATATTTAATTTAGCAAGGAACTTTCCGTATGAAATTTGTACAACATACATAGAACTGACGGAAGGTAATGTGCTGGCCACATCAGATTTTTTTTTTGTTATTTTTTGTCATTACAAAAACCAAAAAGTATATGTTTTAAATTTACATATCTCGCTTATACAAAGGGCTAATTTAATAATACTTGATGTGCTAGACGCAGAATTTAATTCTCTAAAATTCTTATTTGAAGCATTTATTTCTAAAATCAAAATGAAACCATTTTATTCAAGAAAAACTGTTAACAACTTCAGGTAATATATCACTTCCGGTTAGCCTGTTTTAACCAAAATCTGCAATGTTATTCCAATTGATATAAAAGTCTTATATACCAAATTTGAAAAGTTTTGCATTATATTTTAATATAGTTTTTCATTAAAATCTATTATAGGCTTCAAATAAAGTGCCATTTCTGGATATTATGTAATGACCAAAAAGGGAGGTGCACAACTAGATGTTATAGATGTTCTAAATACAAAATTTCAACTTTCTACGGCTTACCGTTTTTGAGTTATGCGAGATACGTACGTACGTACGTACGTACGTACGTACAGACGTCACTACGAAATTAGTCAGAATGGATTCAGGGATGGTCAAAATGGATATTTACGTTGAAATCTGGAAACCGAAGTTTTTCGCGAATACAATACTTCCTTTACTTTGTACAAGGAAGTAAAAAATAAGGCAAAAAGTGCGTGAAGTTGACTTTTTCATTAGAGTGGAGAAATATAGATTTTGGCAAAAAAAAGCTTCAATTCAAAACTAGTATATATTTCTTAATAAACAGTCTCACTCGTATAATGAATAGGTAATATTTAAAATTTTATATTTCGTTTTTGTTTCTAGATTTTTATATGTTTATGTTGAATATCGCAGTTTTATTTCTATGTTGATCCTCTTATTTTTAATATATGTTAAAGTGAGCAGATCTCATCGAAGTCAGTGCTAGACACTGAATTTTTTTTTATATTTGTATAATCAGCCTTAATACTAATAATAATTCAATTAAGTTGCCCCTTTGCAAAGACTATTTTATTGGTGTATCGTTATTTGAGAAAACTGAATAGATCACTAAATGACTCGATACACACAAAAAAAGTATTTTTTTTATTATTCCGGATATGGCACTCATTCATGTTTATTTGTTTTAAACAGGAACAATTATTAAGTTTATAGATTAAAACTATGGTTAATGAAACATTTTAATATAAGTAGTGCCTACTTATTGGAACATTTTTCAAATTTCCTTTTATGTCGCCCATAAAAATATGACAATTAATTAAAATACACAAAAACTTTATACAATTCTGAGAACTAAATTAGGAAATTATCAATGAGGAACCTTGAAACAATAAAACTCAAAATATGGCAGTTATGCTAACTAATTTCGTAATACATTATTTTGTTTCTTTAAAAAACGAAAAAAGTTAATGGTGGACAAAATAACGGGAACATGTCAATACTGGACAAAATGACCGACACCTGTTGGTGTTATTGCACTTTTTAATTGTTTTAAAAGCAATATAAATATTTTATTTCGTAACGAAAACGAAATATGTAATATAACCCCAAAGAATGCAATTGAATTTTCGCTTATACGTATAGTATATAACGCGTCCACGCGCGCCTGTTCAAACTTTAAACTTAAACCAAGTCCACCTAAAACTTAAACCAAGTCCACCTAAATAACACAGGTCAAAACATGTCTTGCATGGCACTCTGCAAAAAGCTTAAAACGAATTTTTTATTTTACGTTTATCTCATGACAAAACCTACTAATAAATTTAGGCTCATTTCATGCATTATTTATTTCTGAACATTTTTTGTATTTACACCTTAGTTCTAAAATTAATAGGGCAGATTTTACAAATACAGGGTGAGTTACAAAACGTAACAACGTAAAACAATTCAATTAATGTCAAAAAAGTATACATTTGTTTGTTACTTAATTTAACATTTGTTTTAAGTTGTTTTTGTTACCAAATTTGTTGTTTTAGTTTGCTAATTTGTATAGCACTGTTACGTTTTGTTTATTTTCACATAGCCACCTATAATATTTGTTTTAAAATTATTTCTAATATTTCTAAATTATCTCATTTTTCTCGAAATTTTTCGAATACATTAATAAAAAATAATACATCGTTGAAAAGAGAAAAAAATGGCGGTTTCTATTATATTAAAATAATTATAGATTGCTATTTGAAAAATAAAAGTTGATAGTCGTATCTTGTAAACCTGACTTTATAAAAAAATATATACATCTGCCATCAAAGAGTATATGTAAAATAATAAAACTTTTATATGAAACATTTTTTTCTATTACTTCCCAGACTCATCCTGTATATGAATATTTTACCATTGTATTTCCTATGGTCCATAAAAAAAAGACACCGGTATATATGTATATATTTTCATATTATATTACCATAGTAGAGTTTTCTTTTGGTTAACTCTGCATTTAAGGTATCTAAAATAATTTGAAAAACAATTGATTCTTCTACAAAAAATGAATTATTTTATATTATTTGATTTAAATCAATGATTGTTTTAAAAAAATCAGTTCATTTAAGTCATCATTTATTTATATATTTTATATAAATTCCATACAAAAAATTTCTAGCAAAAGACCCTATATTTCCAGTAAAATTATAAGACAAACACACTATGTCAGTTGCACCTGACACTGACATCTTTCAATTAGAATTTTCTTAATATAGTAGCTGTTTTCATAGCTAGCTACTAATTTTTAACTCTATATCCATTTGATATTACATATAAAATGCAGTCAAATCGTATGGAGAGTAAAATATTCTTTAATATTTATAATAACATTTGTGAAAAAATTATATTTAACATAGTTTTTTCAAGAAAAACTGTTAAATTCTTCATATGAGGGTACTTCCGGTTGACCAATTGTAACCAAAATCTAATTAGCTCTTCATATGGATGTAACGAAGAAGAATACGATGAAATATAATTTTTGAAAATATAGTATTAAGAGTTATCGCAGACGAAATTTTTGTCACACACGGACACGCATACACGCACAAACACACATACACACACACACACAAACACACACACACACATCCACACACACACACGCACGCACGCACGCACGCACGCGCACGCACACACTCACACACTCACACACTCACACACTCACACACCCCCACACACCCCCACACACCCCCACACACCCCCACACACCCCCACACACCCCCACACACCCCCACACACCCCCACACACCCCCACACACCCCCACACACCCCCACACACCCCCACACACCCCCACACACCCCCACACACCCCCACACACCCCCACACACCCCCACACACCCCCACACACCCACACCCACACCCACACCCACACCCACACCCACACCCACACCCACACCCACACCCACACCCACACCCACACCCACACCCACACCCACACCCACACCCACACCCACACCCACACCCACACCCACACCCACACCCACACCCACACCCACACCCACACCCACACCCACACCCACACCCACACCCACACCCACACCCACACCCACACCCACACCCACACCCACACCCACACCCACACCCACACCCACACCCACACCCACACCCACACCCACACCCACACCCACACCCACACCCACACCCACACCCACACCCACACCCACACCCACACCCACACCCACACCCACACCCACACCCACACCCACACCCACACCCACACCCACACCCACACCCACACCCACACCCACACCCACACCCACACCCACACCCACACCCACACCCACACCCACACCCACACCCACACCCACACCCACACCCACACCCACACCCACACCCACACCCACACCCACACCCACACCCACACCCACACCCACACCCACACCCACACCCACACCCACACCCACACCCACACCCACACCCACACCCACACCCACACCCACACCCACACCCACACCCACACCCACACCCACACCCACACCCACACCCACACCCACACGCACACGCACACGCACACGCACACGCACACGCACACGCACACGCACACGCACACGCACACGCACACGCACACGCACACGCACACGCACACGCACACGCACACGCACACGCACACGCACACGCACACGCACACGCACACGCACACGCACACGCACACGCACACGCACACGCACACGCACACGCACACGCACACGCACACGCACACGCACACGCACACGCACACGCACACGCACACGCACACGCACACGCACACGCACACGCACACGCACACGCACACGCACACGCACACGCACACGCACACGCACACGCACACGCACGCACGCACGCACGCACGCACGCACGCACGCACGCACGCACGCACGCACGCACGCACGCACGCACGCACACACACACACACACACACACACACACACACACACACACACACACACACACACACACACACACACACACACACACACACACACACACACACACACACACACACACACACACACACACACACACACACACACACACACACACACACACACACACACACACACACACACACACACACACACACACACACACACACACACACACACACACACACACACACACACACACACACACACACACACACACACACACACACACACACACACACACACACACACACACACACACACACACACACACACACACACACACACACACACACACACACACACACACACACACACACACACACACACACACACACACACACACACACACACACACACACACACACACACACACACACACACACACACACACACACACACACACACACACACACACACACACACACACACACACACACACACACACACACACACACACACACACACACACACACACACACACACACACACACACACACACACACACACACACACACACACACACACACACACACACACACACACACACACACACACACACACACACACACACACACACACACACACACACACACACACACACACACACACACACACACACACACACACACACACACACACACACACACACACACACACACACACACACACACACACACACACACACACACACACACACACACACACACACACACACACACACACACACACACACACACACACACACACACACACACACACACACACACACACACACACACACACACACACACACACACACACACACACACACACACACACACACACACACACACACACACACACACACACACACACACACACACACACACACACACACACACACACACACACACACACACACACACACACACACACACACACACACACACACACACACACACACACACACACACACACACACACACACACACACACACACACACACACACACACACACACACACACACACACACACACACACACACACACACACACACACACACACACACACACACACACACACACACACACACACACACACACACACACACACACACACACACACACACACACACACACACACACACACACACACACACACACACACACACACACACACACACACACACACACACACACACACACACACACACACACACACACACACACACACACACACACACACACACACACACACACACACACACACACACACACACACACACACACACACACACACACACACACACACACACACACACACACACACACACACACACACACACACACACACACACACACACACACACAGAGAGAGAGAGAGAGAGAGCTGGGCAATACTTGCAAGAAAAGTACTTTATTAGGCTTGCAAGTACTTTGAGTACTTCAAGTACTGTACTTGAAGTACTTTCTATTTATAGTACTTTGTACTTGACAAAGTAAGTCTATTCACATGTACTTGGTACTTAGAACTTAGTACTTGGAAAAATACTTGAAGTACAATAAAAAGTACTTGAAGTATTTTTAAATACTTGAAGTACTTTAAATGTACTTGAAGTATTTTAAATGTATACTTGAAGTATTTTAAATGTACTTGAATTACTTTAAATGTACTTGAAGTACGATGAATTTAAAAATTAACAATGTTATGAGTATTGTTTGTCTGTCAGTGTTTCTTTTGCAGTGGTGTGGTATTATTCCTGTAGTAAATAATCATACGAATTTAATTAATAAATATATTTACAGCGATAATATGAAAGTAAAGATATATTTGCATTTTTTTTTTTGGCATAAATAAATTAATTTTAATCTGCATACTGTACCATATAATGTTCGTATTACCTAACAACAGTGCTGGGACTTTGACGTATCGCCTGGCGATCACATGAAGTAAAAATGACGTCATTCTAACATCTTGGCGCAGCTTCTCGTATAGCTTGGCGATCATATGACGTCAATTTTAGGTCATGCGATCGCTAGGTGACACGGCAGTCCCAGGGAGGAACTCTTGTTTTAAATAACCAAATAAATATCGCATATTGAAAGTTTTGTCAATAATCACCTTTTAATGTCCATATAATCAAAAAATATCAATTATCTGAAAAAGTACTTGCACCCAAATTTACAAGTACTTTTTCAAGTACTTGGTACTTTCAAGTACTTTAGAAACTAAAAAAGTACTTGTACTTCAAGTACATTTAGAAACATCAAGATACTTGGTACTTGTACTTCAAGTACTATTTTCCGGTACTTTGCCCAGCTCTGCACACACACACACACACATGCACACACACACATATATACACATACACATACACATACACATACACGTACACGTACACATACACATACACATACACATACACATACACATACACATACACATACACATACACGTACACGTACACGTACACGTACACGTACACGTACACGTACACGTACACGTACACGTAAACGTACACGTACACGTACACGTACACGTACACGTCCACGTCCACATACACATACACATACACATACACATACACATACACATACACATACACATACACATACACATACACATACACATACACATACACATACACATACACATACACGTACACGTACACGTACACGTACACGTACACGTACACGTACACGTACACGTACACGTACACGTACACGTACACGTACACGTACACGCATACGCCCACGCCCACGCACACGCACTCGCACACGCACACATATACACATACCCATACACACATACTTTAGAAGGTTAATTTGTATATTTGCGGTATAAAAGTGTTTAAATTTTCCAGTTAAAAACTCCTCAAACCCGGGTTCAAAAATTGTACATTCTTGGCTAAAAATATGAGGTTAGAAAGCGGTCAATATGTCGATATTGGTTAAAGATAGTGTTAAATCTTGCAAACTCGAACTCTGTAGGGTCGATTTGATAATATATTAATGATGATCATGGTCCAAAGTTCAGCAACGTTGATCAACTGTTCTAGTTGATATAAAGTGAAAAATAATCGGAACTGCAGCCAATACGATTTATTTGGATTAAACCTATATTTCGGTCACACAGGTCATACTATGACCATCTTCAGGGCTGTATAATATTTTTCACATATTATAGTAAGTAATTTTTTTAACAACAATTACATTCAATATCAGCAAATGGTTATATTAATACAGAAACACAACATTTTAAAATAATATAAAATTTTATCGTCAAATGATTAAAAAATAAATAAGATAAAATAAGAAAAAGCGTATTGAATTTAAAAAGGTTTTAAAATCACCTTCAACCAGTAGGAAGCACTTACTGACCTTAATATTTAAATAACTATTTAATAATAGTCTAAAAAATAATGAATTTTTATCTAAGTAAAATACATTATTTTTTGTTGTTTCAGCAGGTTTTTTGTTATTAATGGAACACTTTAAATAACAAAGTGGATGAATGATACATTTTGGTGTGTAAAGGTCCTGAATTCTATATCATCGTTCATTTTTAAATGGAATGATACAATTATTTTCTGAAAGTAATTTAAATTGGCTTTACTTTTCTGAAGGTACTTTAAATTAGTTTTCCACTAACGCCAAATATTTGCATTTTCATTATAAATTAACCTAGCTATTAGTTTTTCAAAAATTTTAAATTTACAATATTGATACTTTGCCATTAAATTTGTATCTTCTTTGTTTGGGAATATATTGTAACGTCTACCTGATGTACATATTATTTTTTAAAATCCAAAATATTTTCTCAAACAAGGAAGGTACCTGATATCTAACATTATGTCATAGCACACGGCAAACTGATGATGATGCATAAGTTTCTTCATTTTCAAAAATTAATAACTATTTAATTTATTTTTTAATGAGATCACTGTAAAACTAATTTTAACGCAGTTTCAGAAATTATATACCGTTCAATTTAAAAACTCATCAATAATATCTCTTCCGGTGAAATCGATAGTTTCACTCCAAAAAATGGCATTTATGTTCGCTTCCAATATTATAATTCAAACTACCTAATAGGTCTAAGGGTCGGTTTATCAATGCAAGGATAAATAATTTAACTGGCAGATAACTTTTTAACTGCCAGTTAAAACATAGAAAGCGTTTATCAAACAAAAGGTAATGTAAATTGTCAGAAAAAATCGGCCAAAATTCATTCGTCACTTCAACTGGCAGATAAATCTATTATCTGGCAGTTAAAATATAAGTTGAAAATTTTTCCCTCAAAAATTAATAAATACAATAAACAATTGATTAATTAAAATATGGTTAGTATATTATACTGATATTTTTATAAATTCCATTCAAATATTACAATTTTTGTAACCTAAAATGTATAGTTGTAGAATTTTTTAAATCGATTCTATATCCCTTATGTAAAATGCTTTATTACCCTTGTATTACCTATTATAGTTTTAACTACGGACAACACACAAGAAAGAGAGACCAGAAAGATATAGATTTCCAGAATTTCAAATAAGGAAAGAGTTGAGTTCAATACAGATATAATAAACCAGTTGGATAGTTGGAAGTTACTATTTTCCCGTTCTTAGGCAGTAGATTATGGTAAAACATGTTGATAAAATTAATAAAGATGTTACATACAAAAATAAAAACGTATAATAATACAACTCATTACAATAGTGAATAAAATTGTAGTATAATGCAACATTCAAGTCAAATGAAACATACCGATTACAACAATAATAATATTTGTTGGTAGCAATAAATTAATATAGATTATAAAATGAAATAATCAGTAAGAATGATTGCAACATTCATTCATAACTATAAAATATGGGCAAGTACAACAAAGAAGAATGTTAAATATACAGATATAAATAATTAGATGTTGCGCCTTCGTTCTTAAATTTTCCATTAGTGTTGATATCTTTTTGAATGAATATTGTGGTTCCTTGAATATATATATACCTATATATATATATACCTCATTATTTTCAAATAATTAACAATATTATATACCACATAAGATATGTCTGGTCTGTACTCTTGATCTATCATAATTAAATATAAGTTTGTTAACTGGCAGATAACTTTGTATTGATAAACAGTCATGTAAAGTTATCTGACAGTTAACGTTAACTGTTAGATTGTTATCTGGCACTTTTATCCTTGCATTGTTAAACCTGCCCTTACCACCAATATAACTATTAGCTAACAATATTTATTCACCTAATAAATAATTTATTTGCCAAATACGAGTAGCTATTAGGTAGTTTATTAAAAATTAAAGTCACGGACCTAATACAATAATTATGTAAATATGTAAATGTCCTTCAGGATATAGGTCCTGATATGAATATAAAACAATTATTCATTCATAATTTTTTTAAGTTTTTAAGAAAATATTAATATTTGCAGAAAAATAAATTGACATTTAGGATGTTAAATTATATATATATATATATATATATATATATATATATATATATATATATATATATATATATATATATATATATATATATATATATATATATATATAGATATATATAGTTAATAATAACTAATAATAAATTTGTCATCGGGCTGTGTGTGTATGCATGAGAAAAAATATTTAACTAACAATTGCAATAATGCCCTATTGGTCTATGCACTTGACTTAATATAATAATTATATAAACTTAAATACAAATAAAGATTATTATGAGGTAATACGTAATGTATTTCCATTACTTATTCATTAATACAGAAACTGCGAATTTTAAGAGCGTTTAGTGTATAATAAAAGATGTCATTAACTCTTTGTAGATCTAAGTTTTTTAGGAATTTAGTAAAGTTTGCAGGGTTTAAATCACAATTAGTAATTTTTTTGTTAAATAAGCTGATCGAATATTGTTATAAATTGGACATATATAAATTAAATATGTTTTCTTTTTTGTTAAGGTTACAAATTGAACATATTTCAGTGGCGATCAATTCATATTTCATATTTTTATTAAAATATTCTAATGCTTTTATCACTGGAAAGTCTAATTTGACTTATTAATTGGTGTTTAATTACACACATTAATTTTTAAGTAAAGGGTTAAAGTGAGATACACCTCATGTGTGATGATGCAGAATGTATTATTTATTTATTTAAGTGACGATCGATTTCGGACAATAGTCCATCATCAGGCCGACGCTAAAAATATATTACATTTTGTTATTAACATTTTTTATATATAATATACAATTTATATTGAAATATAGATATGAGTTATAAAAGTGTTACAAGTTATAAAAACTATAAACAAGTGAAATATGACGTACTACTTGAAAAGTGTAAACAAATATTTATAAATATTTAAGTTAGAACTATTAAAATTTTTATAAAATTTTATAGTTTATAAATTAAATATTTACTCAATTTTACTAGATTTGCATTGCAGTAAATATTAATGTAAAATTTATAAAAATTGAAATAAATGGCAAGTAGTTTAACTACAGTTGTTTATGATAATAGGTTAAGTGCACGTGTTAACAGAGAAAATAATAAGTAGAGTAAAATAAACTTAACGTCAAAAGAGTAAAAATATATATCGTAGAAAATCTTTAAATGACAAAAACATCTTATATTGGTGCCGAAAAATTAATGAAAGTATAAAGATTATATTGATAAACGGAGAATTGTAAATATAACGTGTGGTACTGCCCAAGAAGGAAACCACACTGATTGAAAATGGACGAGGAAGTAGATATTTTGTGGGAAGTGGTAGGTTATTGTAAAGATGAAGAAGAACCGTTGTGTTGGAATGTCGGCAAAGATTTAAATATATGCGGTTCAGGAAAGATTGTATTTTCATTTAATATATATATATATATATATATATATATATATATATATATATATATATATATATATATATATATATATATATATAAATTAGGTTTTGATCTCAATACTTGTTAAAAAAAAGTTTTAATTTCGATATTTGTTTGTCATAATAGAGGAGTTGTAGCTACTAGCCAAGATGATACAAAAATCGTTACATTTGTTTCTTACTTCTTACACCTATTTATAACATATTTTCTTATTTTCTAAGTGTCAGATGAAATGACGTTGTTTGTGGTATCGAAATCTGAAACTGTAAAGTTTCAAGGATTATAATTCCTCTCCTTCAAAAGACAACGTTATTCCAACGGGTTTAATTCTAAATCTTTATTATTCTTTTTTGTAACGCTGTTTTGTTTACATTTCATAACTAAGGTATATATTCTATTCTTACATGATATTAAAATAAAAATAATTATTATAACAGAAAGGATTACATATAACGTAGGTTGATTATTTCTTTGTTCAACAGATTCGATTTGTTTTAAATGATGTAACGTTTAATTTTGCTTCATTTATATTCTGTGATTTGGGGTACTGTGAATTTTATGTTATCGAAAATATGTTCTTGATAGAGAGATTTGTATTTCTGAGATTGCCAATTCTTAATAGCACATACATCTTGATCGTTAATAAAAATACTCTCGTATCAAGAGCGAACATTATAATATTATTTTTAAAAAGATTTATAATAATAGAATTTATAAATTAGTATATGTGGCACTTTTATTTTTCTCACAATGTTTCTGGTAGTCTTTCTTGAATCATTTCTCGCATGCTCCTGTTGTGGAAAGATTAGGTGGTATCGTTGTCCAGGGGACGCCCAAATGTAGAACGTATTCTTCGTGGAGGCTCTTTCCTTGTCCCAAATGCAGCGATTACAACTTCACTGACAATCAATATGTCACAACTCACAAATGTCACTTTTTTATATGTATATTTTTTTTTATTTAAGAAGCTATGGCCATTAGTACCCGAAACATTGGGCTTCTTCTGATGATGGTGGGATGTGATGTTTCGTCCTTACAGTTGAATATTTTGGGCAATTCATTAATATATGTTCGATTGTTACTGGAGTATTGCATGTGTTACATTTCTCTTTTTCTGTTTTATTCATTATATGTTGGTGTGTTATTTTGCTGTGTCCTAGTCGAAGTCTGGTTATTGTTATTTGATGTTTCCGATTATTTATATTGATCCATTTTGATGTATCTGCTTTTATTTTTCTTAATTTATTCTCTGTTATGTTTCTCCATCTTTCGTCCCAGTACTTTGTAGTTTTATTCTTTATTATTTTCAGGAAATCATCAATAGGAATAGGGATAGATGTCAAGTCTCCTTTAATGGCGTCCTTTGCTGCTTGATCTGCTGCTTCGTGTTTTCCAATTCCTATATGAGCTGGGATCCAAGTTATGGTTATGTTTTTCCCTTGTTGTGTTAGATTGTTTGTTTCATCTTGAATTTTCTTTATAATTGGTTGTGTTTTTATATTTTAATATTCATACACTGTAAAGTTTTGGGGTAGAAACAGGGAAGACGAATCTCCAATTGAGTTGTTAAATTTTCCTTAAAGTTGATTTAGGGTAGGAAGGTAGAAACATGGTAAGAAAAAGGAAGGAAATTTTGGTAGGGCAGATTCAATTCGCTTACAGGCATTTGTGTTGCACTGTAACTATATAAGGTAGGTGCTACTACCTTTGTAACATGTTTAGACCTTTAGTGTTGATTCGAGCTGAATATTCTACGTTCAATCATAAAAAATATGGACTTGACATTAGTTATGTGATATATGTGAAATTGCAAGGGAATTATAGGAAAACGGTGGCAGAAATAATATAAAATGTTCAGTTTTACTGAATTTTGCAAACTTATTGAACGTACATTGTCAATACAAATTAAATTTGTTAATTAATCTTATTATATTTTTTATAATTCCGTACATACATACATCGTTTTCTACGTTACTTACTACAAAGTTATTTGTAACAAACTATTGAATATACATAGCCTATTACAAGATAGATAAATAAATGTGTGAAATACAAAACATAACGCATTACAATTGATTTATAGCATTATTTACCCGTGTTCATAAAATTATATATATATATATATATATATATATATATATATATATATATATATATATATATATATATATATATTCAATGAAACATAACTGATGTGTAGACTTATGTAGTTGTTCCATCAACAAATGCAAAACGATATTATTTATTTGTAAGATTTCGGAAATGAATAGAGAAAAATATAACAGAATACGGGCCGAGACAAAAAAACTATATAGAGAAAAAAAGAGAAAATTTTTGGACCACGAGATAAGCAAATTAGAAGATACTTATAAAGAACAGCATAAAAGAACTTTTTACAGAGAAGTTAGAGGGTTTAAGAGAGGACACCAGGCCAACAGGATTTACTGTAGAGATAATAATCAACAAATAATAGGTGGAATAACAGAAAATCTAAACAGATGGAAGGAGCATTTTTCGGAAGCTCTCAACTGCGACAATGAAGAGGAAAACGACCTGACACAAGCAAATAATGAACACGCAAGAAGAGAAGAAGTAGAAAATGAGGTAACGAGAACCCCGATTCCAGAAGAGATACGAGAAATAATAAGTAGTCAGAAAAACAACAAATCACCAGGAGAGAATGGTATTTCTGTAGAATTAATTAAGCTAGGGGATGAGTTCATACAAGACAAGATAACAGAGATGATTGTACATATTTGGAAAAAAGAAGTAATGCCAAAAAAATGGGGACAAGCACTTATATGTCCTATTTACAAAAAAGGGGATAAAACCTTGTGCGAGAATTATAGAGGTATAGCGTTGCTAGACACTATGTATAAAATATTAGCCACAGTAATCCGAAACAGAATAGGTAAAATAATAGAGCCGGCATTAGGCGAATACCAGGGTGGATTCAGGCCAAGAAGGTCTGTAATGGACCAGATATTCACAATAAAGCAAATTCAGGAAAGTAGCTACGAAGAAGGTTTACCGATGCATATGTTGTTTATAGATTTCAAAATGGCATATGATACAATCAAACGTGATCAGATGTATGCAGCATTGGCAAATTGTGGAGTACCTAGCAAGCTCATACGTCTTGTTAAAATGACGCTGCAACACACGAGCTGCAAGGTGCTAGTGAGAGGTAATGTCTCCGACAGTTTTATGGTGAATACTGGGCTACGTCAAGGAGACCCATTGTCGACTCTGTTATTTAACGTAGTACTAGAGGATATAATAAGAAGAAGTAACTTAAAGACGACGGGGACAATCTATAACCAACGAATACAATGCGTGGCCTATGCAGACGATCTTACTTTGATAACAAGAACAAAGGCCACTATGAAAGAAGCAGTTGAGAAAGTAGCAGACACGGCGAAAGAATATGGCTTAAGAATCAACAAAACAAAAACAAAATACATGAGTATGAATGATGAGACCGAGATAAGGGAGACCCGTTTACAAATGACAACGGCAAAAGGGGACACATATAACTTCGAAAAAGTCAGTACTTTCTGCTATCTGGGAGTAACCATAACGGAAAAAGGGGAAGAAGGAAAAGAAATAAATGAGAGAATAACAAAAGGAAACAAATGTATGGGATCGTTAATGAAAGTACTTAGAAATAAGAACGTCTCGCGTAAAACTAAGTTACGAATATACAAAGCAGTGATCAGACCTGTGGTCACGTACGGGAGTGAACTATGGACAATTAATATGAAACAACAAAAACAAGTAGCAATATGGGAAAGGAAAGTTTTGAGAATTATAATGGGAGGAAAAAAAGAAGGAGAGGTATGGTTTAGAAGAACGAATGAAGAAGTAAAAAATCTATTTGGGGAACCGTCAATCATCGGTTTTGTTAAAGCTCAACGACTGCGATGGTTAGGCCACATCCAAAGACTACCAGAACACAGAATCTCAAAAACATTACTCAGGAGAAGAGGCGCGAAACGCAAGAGAGGGCGCCCACGAACTAAATGGCTACAAGCAGCTGAACAGGACCTTAATGAAATGGGAGAAAAAACTTGGAGAATGACCGCCGCGGACAAAAAGAAGTGGAAGCGATTATGCAACCAAGCCATGGGCCTTTTAGGCCTAGAGTGCTGAAATATTATTATTAAGATTTCGGAAATGAAAAGTGATCGAATAAGCTTTCGCATTTCTTAGAAATTGTTTGTTAGTCCAGCTAGCAACTGAAGGCCCAATGGGTTTATCCGATGGAAGGAGAATACTGAGGGATGAGAAATTTATGTGTCATTCTGTCATTTGTTATTCTCTTGTCGACAGTCGCAATGAGCATACTTGAAACTCAGGTAAAATACATTCCTCGTATGTTGTATTTTTAACTATAAAAACTAATTTCCTTCTATATTTCAGCTCCTTCTTGGTTTAGTGCGATACAAAATAGCGTACATGTAGATTTGTTATTACAGTATTTTCTACAAAAAATAAAGATGTGCCGATTGTAAAGAAACGCGCATCTTGACAAACCATGTTCGACGTATAATAATCAGAACTTTAAAGGTAATTTTCTTTATTTTGTTTTATTTTCTTTTTATTTACATAATTTCAAAGATAATTTAACTATATTTCGCGGTTCATACCTATACCTAATGTTAGTTTTTTATTTTTGTTTAATTATCATTTAATATGATTATATTCCTGTTAATAAAATAATATTATTATTTAATTACAAGAAAATAAATATTGAAAAACTAGACAGTATTTTGAATTAAACGTTAATAAGTAACTCCGTTTTTCGCAAATATTTATACGACACAACAATACTAATTTAGTTTTATCTGCTACAAGAGGATCCAAAGAAAGTGAAGATATTCTTCGAGGACCTGCAAGAATTGGAGCAATAGGCCGTGAACGTGATGTTTTTTTGAATACTCACTTTATTTATTTATAAATAAATTAAATATATCATCACGGTATATTACCCATTGCTGGATGTGCTAATCTGCTTTGTTCACAGATATCGTTAATGATACTGACATAATCGTACCGTGTGAGCATTTACCAGGAGTCACCTCAAAGATAATACATATTACGAAACTTACAATATAATTTATCTTGTTTTATTTATGTATGTTTAAGCAAATAAATCTTATATTACATACAGGGGCGCGCCGTCACAGGGTGCGATGTGTGAAATATTATATTATTTTATTAACAGGAATATAATCATATTAAATGATAATTAAACAAAAATAAAAAACTAACATTAGGTATATGTATGTACCGCGAAATATAGTTATATTATCTTTGAAAGTATGTAAATAAAAAGAAAATGAAACCAAATAAAGAAAATTACCTTTAAAGTTCTGATTTTTATACGTCGAACATGGTTTGTCAAGATGCGCGTTTCTTTACAATCGGCACATCTTTATTTTTTGTAGAAAATACTGTAATAACAAATCTACATGTACGCTATTTTGTATCGCACTAAACCAAGAAGGAGCTGAAATATAGAAGGAAATTAGTTTTTATAATTAAAAATACAACATACGAGGAATGTATTTTACCTGAGTTTCAAGTATGCTCATTGCGACTGTCGACAAGAGAATAACAAATGACAGAATGACATAAATTTCTCATCCCGCAGTATAAGCATGCAAAATTTCATCTTAATATCTTGCACTGGGGAGATACTATTCACAATTAACTAATTTTACATGTTAACCGCCCATGTGTCGGTCGGCCTAAGACACCCGGTATATATATATATATATATATATATATATATATATATATATATATATATATATATATATATATATATATATATATATATATATATATATTGTTTCAATCGTCTGAAAGATATTCGGATTTCGTGTAATATTTAAAAGGCTATTGGGATCTATAATTGTAATGTCTAATTGGTTCAATGAACAAAATTCTAATGATTTTATAACATTATGAACTGTGTTTTTAAGTTGAATGTAAATTAATATTTTATTAATCTGTATTTCTGCGTGTGTGTTTTCCAGGTTCGTTCTGTTTTAATTATGTTCGAAATTTCATTGAGTGAGTCTCGTAATTTGTTTCGTTAATATTTATAGTTTGTAAATCTTTATTAAATTTGTCTGTGAGTGTTTGCTCTTGGTGTACGATTTCGTTTGCTTGTCATTGTAGTATTTTTTTACTATTACTGAGTTGTTCTAATATTGAATTATAACGTTCTTCATCAGCGGAATCTAAGTTTCCGGTTATGGATTTTATTATGGATCCAAATTTGTTAATGAGTCCTCTTTTATTTCTTTTATTGAATAATTTGGCTATATTCTGTTCTAATTCTTTGAACATATAATTTACAATTTTAGTGTTTTCGATTAAAAGTGTTTCATTTGTTGTTTACTTCCGTGTTGATAATTTGTTTTAGTTTTAAATATCCGTCGTATATGGGGCTTATGTCAGTATAAAAATAGTGTAATTGTTCTTTTTCTTTTAAATGGCACTCACCAATGTTGTGTAAAAAAACCCGGGGTTGTTTATGATATTCTTGCCGTCTGCGAATCCGTGGTGGATTCTGAAACAGTTAAATTTTGATTCTAACAATTTTTACTTTTCGCTGTCTCAATTTGTCTTCAGCTTTTATTGTTTTGAATTTCTCGTTGTAGTTTCTAATCTTGGTTTTTATATATAAAAGTTTTTTGAATCTAGTTATCAAGCGGGGATTTTGCTTTTTATAGGCTTCTGTGGAATTTTTTTATTTATTAATTTTTTTGTTTTCTTTGGGGTGCTTGTAACGTTTTTGTTTTTCTTTACTAATATTAGTTTTTACTTGTTCTATTTCCTCGCGTCGTATGTATTTTGTAATTTTGTAATTTGTTTTATTCATTATGTTTGGGCCTCAAATTTGTGTAATCTTTACCGTAGAGTATTTCGTTTGGAGTCATGTTTGTAATAGACTGGAATGAATTGTTATATGCGACAATACAGTCGTCTAATGTTTTTTTTAGAGGTTTTAAATTACAAGTTCTATGACATTTGATTTTGGGTTCTAGGCTGATGTTATGTGTAATTTGATATCGTTTTTGTGACAAAATGTTCGTAAAGCTATATTATTAAATTCACAACATTGGTCGCATATTATTTTTTTGGTGGGATTTTTGTTCTAATAAATGTTTCTAAAGTCTTGACTATGGTTTTACTATCTTTCGTTTTAACAAGGTATGCTTGTGCGTATTTTGAGAACTAGTCGTATATTGTTAAATAATATTGTCCGTTGGATGTTAATAAACCGATAGTTATAATTTCGAACGGTAATTATTTATAAGTGAGGTGATATGGTATCTATCATTTTAGGGCAGTAATATTTTTCTATTAGTTTTTTATATGTTTCCATGATTCCGCGGAGGTTTGTATTCCTGTATGGTATAGATAGATAATTTCGTTTTGTTTGTCGGGTTGTTCTATGACCTTTACTTCTTTATGAACTATAATAATAATAATAATACTGTTTATTTCGAAATCCTTTTGAATTATTTGATTTAAAATTTTGAATAAAATATTTTATCATTGCATATGCAGTAATATCTAATTTTGGGTATGATGTAATTTTTTATAAATTCTCGCAATTGATCTTCGGTAGTGACTACGAGACGTTTTTTATTCCCAAAGAGTTTGATGATTTTTACATCTTGTTTTTCATCAAAAGAGAATATAATTTGATTTTCTGATGTGTTCATTCTATTTTCTAAAATTTTTAAACCGTTGACGGGGTGTTCTTGGTCACAATGTATGGTTTCAATATCGTTTTATGTGTTAATTATGTTCTTTATTGAGTCGACATCTTGTCCTATATCTTTTTCTAGTTCGATCCTTGATTCTAGTTCGTCACTTAGTGCAAAATTTTGAGGTAACGAATAAATATTAATCTGTATACAGGTATTCTCGAATATAGAAATCAAAATTCTAATTAATTCTTTTTTTTTGCAATTTGTCGAGACCATATGATAAATATGGGATGTTAATTTCGTGTATATCGTTTTTCATTAAATAGTCACGTAGTTGGGTTAATGATTGTTTTAGTAATTTTGGGTTACATGTGTCGTAGAATGTTTTTTTTTTTTTTGAGAATAAATGGAAAATTTGTTTATGTTCATTTTGAATTATAATTTTTTTTGGTAATACGTCCGTGCTTAGATAGGGGTCGATGTTACATCGCCTGTTCTGTAATTGATTTTGAATTCGTTTTTAATTCTACTTAAAAAGTCCGCAATTTTATTTCTTTTACCAGGGATGTATTCTATCTCAAAGTTATACTCGCTTAATCGATCTATCATCGCATCAGCTTCTGATTTGCATTTTTCATGTTGAAAAGCCACACTAATGGTCTATGGTCTGTTCGTAATAAGAATTTTCTTCCGTAGAGATATGGTTTAAAATTTTGAATTGCCCATATTATTGCTTTCAATTCTTTTTCAACGGTGGGGTAATTTTGTTCCTGTAAGTTGACAGTTTTTGATGCGTAGGCAAGTGGTTTCTTCTGTAACTCTTGATTTTGAGAGAGTACTGCGCCCATTGCGTAGTCAGAAGCATCAGTAGTTAATATAAAACTTTGGTTAAAATCTTGGTATGCGACTATCGGTGGATTTGTAATTAATTCTTTCATTTTTGTGAAGCATTCTTGCTATTCCTTATTGTGAATATCTATTTTTGATCCTTTTTGTAAACAATTTGTAAATGGTTTCGTCAATTTGGAAATATTTGGGATGAATCTACGATACCAAGAAAGTTTGCCTAGGAGTGATCTTATTTCTTTTATTGTCTTCGGTATTAGGAGATTTTATATTACTTATATCTTTTTTGTGTTTTATTTAAGGCCTTTATTTGAAATTATAAAACCCAGATATTTATCTTCCGTTTTGAAAAATTCTGATTTGCTTAATTTTATTTTTAGGTTTGCTTTTTTTAAATGATCAAATACTGTTTTAATATTTTCTAAATGTTCTTGTTCGGTGTTGCCAAAAATTATAATGTTATCTAAGTATATTTGTTGCAGTTTTGAATGTTAAATATTCTTTAAACTTTTCATGTTGTTTTGTTTTACGGTTTTTTCTGTTATTAGGTTAACATCTGATCCTGAGTCGATGAGTACTTTCAAATTTTAAAATGTAATTATTGGGATTGTTTTTGTGTTGGAAAACATTACGTATTTTCTTCTATCAATTCTGGGTCGTACTCTAAAAAAGATTGGGTTTCAAAGGTGTCGTTTTGTTCGTTTAATTCTTGTTCATATGTGTTTTCTTGATTATTAATTTCTACATCGTCCTCTGTTTCTAAGCCGTAATTCTGTTTTGTAGTTTGTGTGGACATTGGTATTGTTGTGTTTGTTATGCCGGACATAGGGGTTGGTTTAAATGTGCGTTTCACTTCTTACGAAAATTGCATTATTTTGTGCATATCTCGTTCATTGATAATAGGCACATCTAAAAATATAGACATGTATACGTACGTATAGAACTCTGAACCCTTACTTTATTTAATAACTTTTTTATTATACTCCGCTCCATTTAACCCATTCGGCAGGTGGCACTCACATCAGCGCCAGTTTTAAGTAGCCGAAATTAAAAAATGACAGTATCCAACTGCTATCATGCAGAGAGTTCAAAACTATGCCCTATTCTCTACCATACCATGAATGACAAAAGTTGCGACGGAAAAATATGTTTCGCGTAAGTAAACTTTCCGTCATTTCAACTAATCCGATACAAGGTTAAATTAGCTCCTATATTTCCTTAACTGCTTTCTCTCGTAGAACAGGCTATAGTAGAGTATGAGGTATGATGGCACAAATAATATAATTTAAAAAATACAAGACAATATTATAAACAATTTGAAATGGCGATGTAATGGTGAAAAGTGTAAGGTAGTAATGAGAACAATGTGTAGGAAGTATAATGGAGGTCTGTATATAGGTAGATTAAAAAATGATAATATTGGGTCGAATTCACTACTTTTCTTTAATTATAGAAGCTTATCTAAAAATAACAATATAAAAAGAGACAAATGCATTGATGCATTAATGCATTAATAATAATCTCTTTCCATAGTTATTAGAGACGATCACTACCGTTGTAACACGTTTGCCTAGCGACGCCTCTTCGTTTAAATTATTTGTAGCCGGACGTTAGATTAGCTACGGATCTTGCGTTCAGAACTTTCATGTCTAATAAATTATTCTTTTTTGTAAGATTCTAAAATTGCTTCTCGAAGTTAAAGTCTTTGTTAGATTTTGGAATGGGTTTAATTTCTTGACATTTTGTAAGAATTATTGCGTGTTGTAAAAGTATTTTTAAAAGTATAATATTACATAGAATAGGTCTAGAAAAGACGGATATGTCACAGCAGGAAGAGCAATTTTAGAAAATCTGGATGAGTGACTTATGTCACGTAGGCCAGAATCCTGGAAACCGTTAGAAATTATGTTCTTCCCCCAAACCTCTGAATTGTTGTAAGTTACTTGACCAATTATAGTGTGCTAATTTTTAAGTTAGCCAATAAGGGTATGAAGGTTGGACTTCCTTGTTGGAAGTGGGGAGAAATCCAATAAAGATGGTTTTGAGATAATCTCATCTCAAGGAGTCTTGTTTTGACTTTTGTTTGTGATGTTTGTTCTTCCCATTCCACTGTTGTTGAAAATTTGTAACTTTGTAACTTGAGTCACTGTTGAAGTTCGCGTCCTCCCAAGTTGTTTAGATTGTTTGTTAAATTTAATTTTGTTCTTTTACTCTAAACTGATATATTACTTTATTCCTAGTAGTTCGTGTTGACTACAGAAGTGCCGATAGAAATTCAGTAAGCCTAGAGCTTATTCTGAGGTCGTCCTTTTCTTTAAAATTTAAATAGTTTTATGAGAGTCAGGTACCGTCCCATAAACAGTAACCGTCACAATCCTTACTCATTATTTTGTCAACCATTTATTGTTTTGTCTAAATAAATTGTTGATCAACCAGTTCTCAGTTTTATTGTTGACTTGCGCAAGTATTCTTTGTGAATATTATTTATTTTGTCAATTGTTAGACCGCGTCTATTTCATACTCTTTGCATTGAGTCTTTCTATCCGCAGACTCTGATAACACGGATAGTGGTGGCAGCGTTACCCTTGATCTAAATAGTTTTTCATTAATTAAATGAGTGTTTTACTTTCGGGTCAAGTATTTAAAACCGTTTGTTAAGCGGGTAAGAGTAGTGAGTTATTATATCATTACCTCGCAACCTGTTACATAAAAGTGGTGGCAGCGGTGGGATATAAAAACACTGCTGCTATTTTGTTATACTATACTAATGAAGAGTGCTAAATTCTGCCTAAAGTCTTTTATGTATCATTTAGACATAATAAAAAATGAAAATTATAATTGCTTATTATATTTTATTTAATAACCTTGTATAAAGTAACAAAAATAAGTATGTATCATTTGAAGCGCTTTGTGTAGCCATATGGCAACATCAGAAACTAAAGCCTAAAAATAATTTTCAACAAAATAAACTTTATTACATTACCAATTAAAATACCCTTGCACCAAAAACTATGTGAATATTAAGTAAAAAATCCAAAAATTGTGACGAAAATTCCAAATATAATTAAGGAATTCATAACATAATACACCATCTTTAACCTAAAACAATAAAAATATTTAAAAATTGATATAAATTCATACATTTTTTCCATGCAATATTTTCAATACAAACAATACCCACACAATTTTCTCCAAATACATAATTGACATAATATAATTTCTATAATAACTCTTTCATTTATTCGGTTTCATTCCAATCATTCAGAATTTAGTATTCTAATGTAGTAAAATTATACTAAACAATAATCCAATAATGCAAGAAAAATCAAAATTTATTTTTTATCATTAGTTTTCTTGTTATTTATTCTGGCGCTAAAACGGTATCACTTGGTTTTTGACGTACAAGTGACTGATTACATTTCTAACAAATTTTGTACATGTGTCTCATTTTTGATATTTTTTTAAGTATAATAATAATAATAACAAAAATAAAGATTTATTTGTTAAGAAAAGATAATTTCATACAAATAGATTGGTACCATAATGTTGAAAAAATAAGAACAAATCAAACATTTAATATAAATGCTCTGATTTTCAAAGTAGAGTTACAATAATTAAATAGGTCAAGTATTTTTAATTTTTTTAAGTATCTCGGGTAATATTTACGATAGAGCAAAACCGTTTGCACATTCCAACGTCAACTGTTCGAGAAAAGTTTAATAGTCACCACAGGAATATTCGATCTTCTTTTGTTTCTGAGCTACAGGCAAAAACTCGTTTTTCGCTCATTTTGATAATCTCGTATCTTATTATGATAGAGAAAAATTGTTTTAACAAATTTTGAATCGTTTTTAGTTATAACAAGATGGCGTAATTAGATTTTTTTAAACCTAATAGTTTTCGAGATATAACACAAACTTACGATTTTTTAAATGGGAACCTATGTTGGAAAATAGTCTTATCTTTTTGCTTATTTCATAAGCTTTTCAATTGTATATAACAAGTGTACACTTTTTTGTTTTAAATATTAATTAATAATTTATTGAGGTGAAAATTTTTAAAATTATTAAGAAACAAATGAAAAAATGTATTACAGATCATCTATCGTCAATTTTACCCGAGATACTTTAAAAAACATCGAAAATGAGACACCTTCTACATACAACTGAAATGTTAACAGGGAACAGTTTTTCAGCTATTGACGCGATATCAAGTTTTCTATTTCTATATGTACATATTTCTTAAATGTCATCAGTTCCTCCTACGTCAGATCCAGTTTCAATTAATATTTAAAAAATCATATCTCACTCAAATTAAATAAAAAATTACCCTAAATTTTAGATTTGTAATATAAATACGTGAAAATTACGGAAATTGTAATAAAAATTATTATATTACCTCAATTAATAACATCCATCTACTCGTACCTACATATACAGAGTGAACACGACATTCCGAGACGGGCTTTAAGATTGTAAAATAGTCTTTTATCAGGGGTGTAGCGAGTAAAAGGGTTTGTGACAAAATCAAACTCACAGGATTTAAACTACATAACATACTGTTTTATAATAAATAGGAAATGTTGCTTTTATCAGAGGTGCAATGGATAAAATGGTTTGTTACAGAACTAAACTCACAGGATTGTAAATACATAACATACTCATTTTATCAGGGGTGTAATGGGTAAAAAGGTTTGTGACAGAACCAAACTCACAGGAATTAAACTACATAACATGCTGTTTTATAATAAATAGAAAATTTTTCTTTTTATCAGGAGTGTAATGGGTAAAAAGTTTTGTGACGGGACCAAACTCACAGGATTTAAACTACATACATACTGATTTATAATAAATATGAAATTTTTCTTTTCATCAGGGCTGTAATGGGTAAAAAGGTTTGTGACGGAACCAAACTCACAGGAATTAAACTACATAACATTCTGTTTTATAATAAATAGAAAAATTTTCTTTTTATCAGGGGTGTAATGGGTAAAAAGGTTTGTGACGGAACCAAACTCACAGGATTTAAACTACATACATACTGATTTATAACAAATATTAAATTTTGCTGTTATCAGCGATGTAACGGGTAAAAGGGTTTGTGACAGAACCAAACACAAGAATTAAACTAAATAACATGCTGTTTTATAATAAATAGAAAATTTTGCTTTTTATCAGGAGTGTAATGGGTAAAAAGTTTTGTGACGGAACCAAACTCACAGGATTTGAACTACATACATACTGATTATAACAAATATTAAATTTTGCTGTTATCAACGCTGTAATAGGTAAAAGGATTTGTCACAGAACCAAACTCACAGGAATTAAACTACATAACATGCTGTTTTATAATAAATAGAAGATTTTCTTTTTATCAGCGGTGTAATGGGTAAAAGGGTTTGTGATAGAACCAAACTCACAGGAATTAGCCTACGTAACATACTGATTTATAATAAATATGAAATTTTTCTTTTTATCAGGGGTGTAATGTGTAAAAAGGTTTGTGACGGAACCAAACTCACAAGAATTAAAATAAATAACATGCTGTTTTATAATACATAGAAAAATTTTCTTTTTATCAGGGGTGTAATGGGTAAAAGGGTTTGTGACAGAACCAAACTCACAGGAATTAAACTACATAACATTCTGTTTTATAATAAATAGAAAATTTTTCTTTTTATCAGGGGTGTAATGGGTAAAAAGGTTTGTGATGGAACCAAACTCACAGGATTTAAACTACATACATACTGATTTATAATAAATATTAAATTTTGCTTTTATCAGCGGTGTAATAGGTAAAAATGGTTTTTGACAGAACCAAACTCATACGAATTAAACTACATAACATTCTGTTTCATAATAAATAGAAAATTTTTCTTTTTATCAGGGGTGTAATGGGTAAAAAGGTTTGTGACGGAACCAAACTTACAGGATTTAAACTACATATATACTGATTTATAATAAATATTAAATTTTGCTTTTATCAGCGGTGTAATAGGTAAAAGGGTTTTTGACAGAACCAAACTCACAGGATATAAACTACATAACATGTTGTTTTATAATAAATAGAAAATTTTTCTTTTTATCTGGGGTGTAATGGGTAAAATGGTTTGTGACTTAACCAAACTCACAGGAATTAAACTACATAACATGCTGTTTTATAATAAATACAAATATTTTCTTTTTATCAGGGGTGTAATGGATAAAAATGTTTGTGACGGAACCAAACTCACAGGATTTGAACTACATACATGCATACTGATTTATAATAATTATTAAATTTTGTTTTATCAGCGGTGTAATGGGTAAAAAGGTTTGTGACAGAACCAAACTAACAGGAATTAAACTACGTAACATACTGATTTATAATAAATATGAAATTTTTTTATCAGGGGTGTAATAGGTAAAAATGTTTATGACGGAACCAAACTCACAGGATTTAAACTACATACAAACTGATTTATAACAAATATTAAATGTTGCTTTTATCAGCGGTGTAATGGGTAAAGGGTTTGTGACAGACCCAAACTCACAGGAATTAAACTACGTGACATGTTGTTTTATAATAAATAGAAAAATTTTCTTTTTATCAGGGGTGTAATGGGTAAAATGGTTTGTGACGGAACCAAACCCACAGGAATTAGCCTACGTAACATACTGATTTATAATAAATATGAAATTTTTCTTTTTATCAGGGGTGTAATGTGTAAAAAGGTTTGCGACGGAACAAACTCACAGGATTTGAACTACATACATACATACTGATTTATAATAAATATTAAATTTTGCTTTATCAGCGGTGTAATGGGTAAAAGGGTTTGTGACAGAACCAAACTCACAGGAATTAAACTACATAACATACTGTTTTATAATAAATAGAAAAAAATTCTTTTTATCAGAAGTGTAATCGGTAAAAAGGTTTGTAACGGAACCAAACTCACAGGATTTAAACTGCACACACACTGATTTATAATAATTATTAAATTTTGCTTTTATCAGCGGTGTAATGGGTAAAAAGGTTTGTGACAGAACGAAACTCACAGGAATTAAACTACGTAACATACTGATTTATAATAAATATGAAATTTTTTTATCAGGGATGTAATGGGTAAAAATGTTTGTGACGAAACCAAACTCACAGAATTTAAACTACATACAAACTGATTTATAACAAATATTAAATTTTGCTTTTATCAGCGGTGTAATGGTTAAAAGGGTTTGTGACAGAACCAAACACAAGAATTAAACTACATAACATGCTGTTTTATAATAAATAGAAAATTTTTCTTTTTATCAGAGGTGTAATGGGTAAAAAGGTTTGTGACGGAACCAAACTCACAGGATTTAAACTACATAACATGCTATTTTATAATAAATAGAATTTTTTTTCTTTTTATCAGAGGTGTAATGGGTAAAAAGGTTTGTGACGGAATCAAACTCACAGGATTTAAACTACATACATACTGATTTATAATAAATAATAAATTTTGCTTTTATCAGCGGTGTAATGGGTAAAAGGGTTTGTGACAGAACCAAACTCACAGGAATTAAACTACGTAACATACTGATTTTTAATAAATATGAAATTTTGTTGCAGAACTGAATTTAAATACGTAACATACTGATTTATAATTATTATATTTTTCTTTTATCAAGGGTAAAAAGTTTTCTGACAGAATGAAACTCATAGAAATTAAAGTATATATCACACTGATTTATAACAAATATGAAATTTTGCCTTTTACCCATTACACCACTGATGAAAACAAAATTTCCTATTTATTATAAAACAGTATGTTATGTAGTTTTAGTTTAATTCCTGTGGGTTTGATTCTGTCACAAACCCTTTTACCCATTACACCCGTGATAAAAGCAAAATTCATATTTATTATAAATCAGTATGTTATGTAGATTATATCCTGTGAGTTTGGTTCTGTCACAAACCTTTTTACCCATTACATCCCCGATAAAGACAAAATTTCATATTTATTATAAATCAATATATTATGTAATTTGATTTGTGAACTTTAATTCTATCACAAAGCATTTTACTCATTCCACCCCTGATAAACAGAAAATATCCTATTTATTATAATACAGTATGTTATGAAGTTTCATTGGCCCCTGTGGTGCACTCTCCACACCAGCAATGAGTGCCTGTGAGGTGACGCTTGATAACCGCCCGCACGGTGCAAATATTTCATCATTACCAATATCTGTGTACAAAGCAGATTGGCATACCCAGCAATGAGTAGTAAGCCGTGGTGATATATTTATTTATTTAATTTATTTAAAATTGAATTTTCTGGAAATTGCATTTTTCAAGGCACCTGGTTTTAGTATTCAGGGGACGATATTAGAAATGACTTGAAATTTTCGAACTTGAATCGAACTACAACATTTTGTATTAGAAACAGAAATATTAGTTGACATATGTCAATTTAATATACAGATATAGGTGATGGAAAATAAGATCGTAGCGCCAAAATGGCTTTTAAAGGAACTAATGTTAACTGTATAATCTGACTTTTACTAATTTCATGTATGCATTACGTATGAAATATTAAGAGATATTATATACGTATAAACGCAAATATTGGGAACATAATAGATAGCACTTGTGTTTATAAAGTCAAACAAATGTCACATGTATAAATTATCCCGTCAACTATAGTTCCTCAAAATACTACCAGATGTCATATTGCTTATTTCCTATACTTAAATGATGCCAGTACTTTCTAACACTCTAAAAATAGCAGTTAGGTATGTCGCAGAGTTACAGACATGTAAATATCTACTACACTGCCACCTGTGCTAAGGTTTATCCAGTGACGTTGACATTTAAATCGAATTATTATTTTATGGTTTATGTTAAGTCTATATTAAAAAACATAAATACATTCCTTTCAAATTTCAAAATCATCAACATATTTTGGAACGAGATTTTGAACTGCGTGCATCATTCTGTGAAATAATGATGGAGAAATCAAATTATAATAGAGACTTTTTAAGCAATATTTTATTCACAGATGAATGCACATTTACCATGAATGGCGAATCCAAAGGTCATTACCGATATTGGTCCCAAAATAATCCACATAATATTATAGAGTCTCGGACACAATATCGACAAACTGTAAATGTATGGGCAGGAATTTTGGGACATAAAATTATTAACCCGTTTTTCATTAAAAGAATAAATTCTGAGTCATATTTGAATTTATTAATGAATATGTTTGGGCTAGAAATTGCTGAAACAAATAAAGAAAAATGTGTGTTTTCAATATGATTGGCTGTCCTGTACATAACACAAGTGATATTGCGGAATCAAACACTTCCAAAGCTGGATAGGTCGAAATGGACTGATTAACTGGCCAGCACGGTCGCCTGATTTAACTCCGTGCGATTTTTTATGGGGTCATTTAAAAACTAATGATTATAAAAATGACACCAAAATGTAGAACAACTTAAAAATGATATAATACAAGAATGTCAAAAAATAAATAAAAGACAATTAAGTAATGTTCGGCTAATAGCTAATAGATACTATTAAATTGTAATTCCGTGAATTTTCAAAATTTATTTCTGCAGTTATGAAGTAACCAAAATAAATTTCTGAAATATATAGGGTGTCCCATTTAAAGTAAAAAAGTTGCATCCTGTATTCTGGGAACTACTGGTTAAAAAAATTGTTTCGCTCATTTTAATAGACTTATGATATAGAAATTTTTTGCTAATTTAACCGTCCTTGTAGCTCTTATAGTTCTCGCGATAGCAATATTGGACAAAATCAATGAACATCTTGTATTGTATGTGAAATCTTGATTTCATGACTTCAAATAACATTTTCATTAAGTTTATAGACATAATTATTCATATTTGAAATATCTGCAAAGTATTTTTCCGTCTGCACGCATTGTTGTAATAATTTGCAACATATAATGTTAAAAGTAAATATAATTCGACTTCAACTAATACAAACAGTGATATCGATTGTACTGAAGGTCCGCTGCTGACGTCACAGAAGCGGGAGTCATGGTAAGGATAAGCTAAAATTGCAGTATAGGGGAATGATCAATCCTATGCAGTTTACTATCCCTGCTCGGTTATAGCACCGCATAAAGTGTTACGGAACAAATAATATTTGAAATAAAATCTGTTTTCCCATGTCACAGATTCTCGTGTTCACTCTATAGTATATGACATCAACAATAAACATTCTATAAATTTCATCCACACATATAATTAAAAATTGTTTACCTATTATATTTTATCTTTGCTTTATTCAAATTATCTAAACTTTCATTAACAAGAAACTTCCTTATTCCAAGGTAATAATTCTTACAATATTCTTCCCACTGTATCGTACGCATATCAAAATTAAATTTCTTTTTATCATCTTCTGTTAAGCAATGAAGCAATTTGAATATATTTTTGGAGGGAAATTTCCATTCCCTAACACCAAAATATGAGTATGTTTCAATACTTTGGTTAATTTTCATGTTTAGTTTCACTGCACTAAAAATACATAATAGTTATTTATGATATAAGTGTTAAAAGTGACATTTTATTCTGTACAAACGAAGTTTGGAACACGACGCGTACAAAATAAAATAACTTTAAGACGTACTCATATATACTATTTTTTCTACAAACACTATTTTTACTTCCTTGTACAAAGTAAAGGAAGTATTGTAATCGCGAAAAATTTCGGTTTTCAGATTTCAACGGAAATATCCATTTTGACCATCCCTGAATCCATTCTGACTAATTTCGTCGTGAAGTCTGTAGGTACGTACGTATCTCGCATAACTCAAAAACGGTAAGCCGTAGAAATTTGAAATTTTGTATGTAACACTTTTATGTCAATTGAAATAACATAGTAGATTTTGGTTAAAACAGGCTAACCGGAAGTGATATATTAGCTGAAGTTGTTAACAGTTTTTCTTGAACAAAATAGTTTCATTTTGATTTTAGAAATAAATGCTTCAAATAAGAGTTTTAGAGAATTAAATTCTGCGTCTAGCACATCAAGTATTATTAAATTGACCCTTTGTATAAGCGAGATATGTAAATTTAAAACTTATATACTTTTTGGTTTTTGTAATGAAGCTTGCTATGGATTAGGACAAAAAATAACAAAAAAATAAAAAAAATAGATGTTAATGTCAAATTATGTCAAATACGCGCAATTTTATAATTGGGTCTATAATTCATGCGTCCACATCAGATTTTTTCATTTAAATTTGTATTTCTAATAATTTGTTGACATGTGACAAAAATGTCAGTTTGTTGTTCCATTCGTCATTACCAAGCTAACTAATTCACTTTTAACACTAGTGCTAAAAGTAACAATGGTCTGTCACTATTTAACACTGGTCTCGTAGTAGATTTGTAGAAAAAATATTTTTTATATCGAGTACCTATGCATCATAATTCTTATAATACGATATATTTCTCATTTTTGTAATAACAATTTTTTCCAACATATATTTTCTAATATTATTGAATACGAATTAAATTCGATTTTTTCTACTAAGTAAGGGCAATAATTATTAAAGTTAGGTCCGTTTCCCTAATCAGGGTCACTTTAAAAATTTAATTAATATTACTTTAAGACTTTATTTTAATTTTAATGCAATTCTACAGTAGTAGTCGCTAAAGTTATATTATGAAAACGAACTCAGTTTTATTAAATTGAATGTGTTAAAATGAAGATAAAATTTATTATGAAAACGGCTCTTATATCTTGTTCGATTGTGATTGTTAATTATAGGAGAAAATAACGGAGAAATCAGTCTTGATAAAAATTCAGTTAGCTATTTAATTATATTCCAAGGATTAAAAGTAGCTCTTTCTCTTTGCAGACCGAGTCTACAGACTGCATCTAGCTGAGGTCTGCACAGGTACTTTCAACTAGAGGTATGTATATACACAACTCTTTTTATTTACTTGTACATAGTAATTTCGGCTTTCAGATTTCAACGGAAATATGTATTTTGACCATCCCTGAATCCATTTTTACTAATTTCGTCGTGACGTCTGTACGTACGTATCTCGCATAACTCAAAAACGTTAAGCCGTGGAAAGTTTAAATTTTGTATTTAGGACTAGTATGACGTCTAGTTGTGTACCTCCTTTTTTGGTCATTACATAATTTCTAGAAATGGTACTTTACTTGAAGCCTATAATAGATTTTAATAAAAAAACTATTTTAAAATGTAATCCAAAACTTTTCAAATTTGGTATATAAGACTTCTATGTCATTAGGAATAACATAGTAGATTTTGTTTAAAATAGGCTAACCGGAAGTGACATATTATCTGAAGTTATTAACAGTTTTTCTTGAATAAAATGGTTTTATTTTAATTTTAAAAATAAGTGCTTCAAATAATAGTTTTGGGACCAGTTTTATAAAGAAATTGAATCTTCACTTAAAATTTACTTCCATACTAAATTTAATGAAAAGAAAAAATGCAACACGATTTTTTGACAGCAATGATTTAAATGTCATAAGAACATGGAAACTGATTCTAATTTGTTCATTTCATTAAATTTACTTGACAACTAAATTTTAAGTGAAGATTAAATTTCTTTATAAAACCTTAGAGAATTAAATTCTGCAGTACCTATAACTCTATGTCGCACGCCGTAGCCGCCGCCGCAGTTGTCTATCGTGAAAGTTTAGATTTAGATAAATGGTCTGTGGTTTAGCAGCAGCGGTCACGAATCATGTCGAGCCTCCTGTACTAACTTATACGCTGGTATAATGTGGCTTTATTCACGTATCGTGTATGCAGCAGGACTGTAGAGTATGCCTTTAAATACGTTTTAGGTACAGAGGAGCTTAGCCTCCGTTGTATGCACAACGGTTTAATAAATAGGCATAACATGATTAATAAAGAAAAATTATGATTAAGATCATTTTACACCTACGTAACTAATACAAAATTAATAAAAATAGAAAGAAGACTATACATGAAAGAAAATATTTTCAATTTTTTTTTATCCTGATAAGTTATGAGAAGGCTTAGCCTCCCCTGACGAGTCGCCACTGTGTATACCGAGTGCTGTGAATGTTTTAACTTGTTTTTTGATTGGATAATACTCCGATATTATCCAATCAAACAACAAGATCAAACTGCACCTATCTTACCTTCACTATTTTCTTACGTGAAATGAAGCATAGGATACCAAAGCGTGCTGCATACGGTCGCTTTCGGCATGAAAAACAAACCAGAATAACCAGAAAATTGTATTTTCAGAGCAGGAGTAGAAACACTTGTTTTCAGACCGTTTTTTATTAGCAATAGCAACGGTCGACATACCTTTGCAGACCGCTTTTAAATAATTCATGTATTTTATAGAAATATTTTATTAGAGGAATTGGTTAATTATTATTTACGGTATTATGTTAATGTCTCGGTTAATGTTAATATTACAATAATTATTTCCAGTTTTTTCCTTTCGCTAAGAGAGGTATTGAATTCATGCTAAAAATTTGCATATCCAGATTTTAATGAATAAGCACGTTTTAATATTCCTAGAATCCGATTATAACATTTTTGCGATGATGTCCGTGTGTGGATGTGTGTGTGTGTGTGTGTATGTGTGTGTGTGTGTGTGTGTGTGTATGTGTATGTGTGTGTGTGTGGATGTGTGTGTGTGTGTGTGTGTGTGTGGATGTGTGGATGTGTGTGTGTGTTTTGTGTGTGTGTGTGTGTGTGTGTGTGTGTGTGTGTGTGTATGTGTGTGTGTATGTGTTGGATCTACGATTTCTCAAATACTATAAGACTTAAGACATTTTTAACTACGGATTTCTTAATCTAACAATAATGGGGAGAGTTGATTAAGTTTTGGTAACAATTGGACAACCGGAAGTAGTAGTTACAAGAAAAAAATCATCCGAATATTATTTATCGAAAATATTAAAGAACGTTAAATTCTTTATTGGATAAATATAAATTCATTATTATATCTTCTATAGATTTAGAGATAAAAATAAAAAATAATGATAACCTATTGATGTTTTCATAAAAGACTATAATGATGCAGATGAAAAATATAAATACATATGCAAGCTGTTATAATACTAAAACTCGTTAAAATGATAAAATTACTGTTCGCTAATAACAAAATGTTGTGTATAAATTATGTATTGTTGTATTTCTATTCTATAATAATTATTACTATGTCAACACTTCTTGCAGTATTTTTCCATTATATGCTTTGTATTAAAAACTCCTGCAACTAAAATTAAGATAAGTTGTTCATTCTTTCTGTGTTCTCTTATCTCAACACATGTAATCTTGTTGATATATAATTCGAACAAGCCGTTGAGGCTGGACATAATAATTAAATGTTACTTTGACATGTTAGTAACTTTTTAAGAACAATTATATTTTTAGTATTGCAGTCTATAATTTCGTATTTTAGTACCCTGCTGAAGACAAGGCGGACTGGCTGCCGAAATGTTAGTTTTTTTGTCATTAAAATTAAATAAAATTTAATTTTTATCAAGATTGAATTCTCCGTTATTTTGTCTTAAAATTGACAATAATTATATTATTTTACTGATAATTTTAATCGTGTAGATTGTTTTCTACAAACTCTTTTAAATGTAAAAAGCTTATATAAATTCTGAACCTTTCTATTTTAGCTGTTATTAGATATAAAAATATGTATAAACTTCTCGAACTCATTAATTCAACTCATAGATTATGTATCTACCAATATATACTATATTCACAGTAATAATTATGTTATACTTACAAAGTTTTATTTCTCGTAATATATAAGAAGAAATCAATAACATGAGCAGGAATTGTGTTACTAAAAAAGTAATAAATTTTCCATTTTAGCATATCATTGAAGAATATTGTATACGGATACCATAAAGTAGATTGAAAAGGATAAATTTCAAAATATTTTTCGGTATATTGTTTAAATTCTTTAGTATGTACAGCGTTAATTGTTTCAGTTGAACAATTAAAAATTTGAACTTTTGTGCACCTAGAAGATTAAATAATTATTAAAAATTTGCAAATTAATTAAAAAAGAAAACATAACATACTTCTTTAGAGTAATATACCAAGCGGCAGATATCGTCAAATTAACTACCATATCAAGTGGAACAAAATTTTTCTTACAATATGAAAATAGCAGAGAACGAATTACTCCTTTTCCTGCACCGAGAATCATACCTGCAACACAACACAGGACAGGGTAACGAATTGTCTAAATCTGAACCTTCAATGCTACAATAAACTAAAATCTCAAAGTGAAGTGATTATGCTGTTTTAATAAATCATTTTCATTTTTTTTATATTTTTAAAATCATTCATTATATCGTATTTATTCAATTGGTTTATTATTTCTAAATAACTATTTATACTATTTTGATAACGAAATTGACACAGTATAGGACATAAATCATAATTATTCAATTGCGATATATGTGTGTCACTTCGGATTTTGATGAATAATAATATTCACACAGTAGGTATATGTTATATGTATTAGCGAAGAACAAAATTATTGCAAATAAAATATTGAAAATGTCAAATGTCAAATTAGAAAATTAAATCCCTATAATAAAACCATGATAACAATATGTCATCAATTCTCTCTAGCCCCTGACCCCTGGCGATTTGAACCATATGTTTACTATTGATGACGTGGGGATCAAGTCGTGGAAACAGACTTTATATATTATTATTATTATTATTATTATTATTATTATTATTATTATTATTATTATTATTATTATTATTATTATTATTATTATTATTATTATTATTATTATTATTATTATTATTATTATTATTATTATTATTATTATTATTATTATTATTATTATTATTATTATTATTATTATTATTATTATTATTATTATTATTATTATTATTATTATTATTATTATTATTATTATTATTATTATTATTATTATTATTATTATTATTATTATTATTATTATTATTATTATTATTATTATTATTATTATTATTATTATTATTATTATTATTATTATTATTATTATTATTATTATTATTATTATTATTATTATTATTATTATTATTATTATTATTATTATTATTATTATTATTATTATTATTATTATTATTATTATTATTATTATTATTATTATTATTATTATTATTATTATTATTATTATTATTATTATTATTATTATTATTATTATTATTATTATTATTATTATTATTATTATTATTATTATTATTATTATTATTATTATTATTATTATTATTATTATTATTATTATTATTATTATTATTATTATTATTATTATTATTATTATTATTATTATTATTATTATTATTATTATTATTATTATTATTATTATTATTATTATTATTATTATTATTATTATTATTATTATTATTATTATTATTATTATTATTATTATTATTATTATTATTATTATTATTATTATTATTATTATTATTATTATTATTATTATTTTATATATATATATATATATATATATATATATATATATATATATATATATATACAGGGTGTAAATGAAATAAGTGCATTAAATTTAACCAGTAATGTAACTCGATGAGAGGAACAATATTTCTTAATAACTTTTTTTTCCAAGTCTTTTAGATTTTGAGTTAAAATTCTTTAAAGATTTGCTGCATATTTCGTTACCCGCTCATGGAGAACAAATGACTATTGCCGTGTTCAAGTGGGATACAATCAGCTCAAAAATTGTCGGTTATCGGTTACACTTACAGTCACAGTAATTAATAAACGAATCAAGGGAAATAACATTATTATTAATTAATACGTAAGAGTACAATTTTTAAAATAAATAAATTTAAATTTTGGATAACAAAATTATAAAGTTGTGTTTTGAACCAGGGTTTTAATCACCTTTGAATAGTGTGAATAGAGGAAGACAAGGAGAGACGAGGAGCAAAAGCATAGTTGTTAGGTTATGAGATGATTATTTATCGTCGAGAAATCATAATAGTTTAAATACGTTATTCAAAAAATGTAAGTACAAACTTTTGTCCATTTAAAAGAGGTACATGAGTATCAATAATTAGTCGTCCATTTATTGTTCCCGCCCAAAACATTTTTTAATGAAAATTTTTACAGCATTTTCGTCTGTCAAGATGTGTATTGTGCATAATAAATACACCTTCCCAAGTAAATTCAGTCTCATGAATGAACATTATGAGCCATTCCCAAAATTGAAGTCTGTTATGTGCTGAAAACATTGAACATTTTGCACATGGTATGGATATAACTGTTGCTTTTTTAAAAATTGTCATATGTGACACTCCGTATTGTGATGTGATAAAGATGTACAAGATTAACAAATGTGCGAATATTAAGAACAGAATGATTTGGTGATGATTTGGAAACGCTCCATGTAAATGCGTTGGCAACTCCATGACACTGTCTTTATGAGAACCGTGATGTCAGGTAACATGTAGTACAGATACGAGTAAAAAATAAATAAATAAACCATAGGTAAGTAATTACAATGTCTGTGTACTCGCATTTTGACAGAATTTTACCTTATAAACAAGTTTATTACTAATGTCAAAATTTAATTGCAACAATTGACAGGACTGTCAATTGCTAAAACAAAATTTTTCATAGCTATTGCTGCTGCATTCAATTATTACAAAAATATTTGGAACGACTCGTCAATTTACGGGGTGGTAAAAATGCTAAAAAAATATGCGATTTCGAGAAAAAGTTATTAAGAAATATTGTTGCTCTCGATGAGTTATACTACTGGTCAAATTTAATGCACTTATTTCATTTACATCCTGTATATATATATATATATATATATATATATATATATATATATATATATATATATATAATTATTATTATTATTATTATTCGTTTCCAAACCATATACTATATACATAATATAAATAATTGATACACAATAAATATATAAAACATTACAACAAATAAATCTCACTCCTTAGTTACTGAAGTAACCGATTTTCGGTAGTGAAATACCGCATCCGGACCACATGGAGTGAGTTAGTTGAGTACTTGTTAAAACCATATAAATAGTCAAATAAAATAGGCCACATGCATCGCCCGGAATTAACTAGGACGGAGAGGATTCATCTTCTCCGGAGATTTTCCCCTTCATGCCAGAGGAAAAACCATCCGCAAAAACTGGCAAAGAAGTGGCCTAGCTAAATAGTATTCACCTAAAAAATTGCACAGTTTATAGCAGCTGATCTTCTCTAGTGCATTCCTCTTCTAAGTTTGCGTACGTGAGCAGGTGGGCTATATTTTATTCTTGACCACAATGACATAAAGTGGGTTCTGCTTGGTAACCCTAGTTCAACTTGTTTACTGCACATTTTCCTACTTGACTTCGTAGGCGATTTAAAAATTTCCAAATGGACCATTTCTGATCATGACCTGGTGGTAGTTTTTCATCTAGAAGGATACCCATTGCTTTATTTTCTAGCTTTAATGTCTCATCCCACATTAAGCGTTTGTTGCAGTCTTGGTCTCTGTCATAGGATACACTGAAGAGAGAAAACTGTCTTGATTTTATATATGATCAAGGTGGTTCTTGGCCGAACATCAGATGTCGAGATTCATAAAACGGTTTAGAGCGCTCTACCATACTGGGCATCAGGGCCGGCCCGAGCTATAGGCGCACTGGGCAGGCGCCTAGGGCGCCAAAATTTAGCAGCCAGCATCAGTTAGAAATATATATATATATATATATATATATATATATATATATATATATATATATATATATATATACAGGGTGTAAATGAAATAAGTGCATTAAATTTAACCAGTAATGTAACTCGACGAGAGCAACAATATTTCTTAATAACTTTTTTTTCTAAGTCTTTTAGATTTTGAGTTAAAATTCTTTAAAGATTTACTGTATATTTCGTTACCCGCCCATGGAGAACAAAGAGAACAAATGGCTGCTCTGCCGTATTCAATTGAGATACAAACAGCTCAAAAATTGTCGGTTATAGGTTACTCCTACAGTCACAGTAATTATTAAACGAATCAAGGGAAATAACATTATTATAATTAATACGTAATAGTACAATTTAAAAATAAATAAATTTAAATTTTGGATAACAAAAGTATAAAGTTTTGTATTGAACCAGGCTTTTATATCACCTGTGAATAGTGGAAGACAAGGAGGGGCGAGGTAACGAGAGGAAGATCAAAAGCATAGTTATTAGGTTATGAGATGATTATTTATCGTCGATAAATCATAATAGTTTAAATACGTTATTCAAAAAATGTAAGTACAAACTTTTGTCCATTTAAAAGAGGTACATGAGTACCAATAATTAGTCGTCCATTTATTGTTCCCCAAACCGACCCAGGTGGAGTAGCGGTAGCGCTATCGCTTCACGCTCCTAGGGTTCGAATCCCGGATAAGGCATGGTTGTTGTGTGTGTCTTTCATCACCCCATCTTCATCAACCCAAGGTATAGAACATCGATGTTATAGAAATATAAGTGAAAAATTGACTCACCGCCATATAATCATAATTGTAATAAGTTGTACAAAAAAACTTTAAATACAATAAAGAATTATTATTATTATTAAACATTTTTTAATGAAAATTTTTACAGCATTTTCGTCCGTCGAGATGTGTATTGTTTATAATAAATACACCTTCCCAAGTAAATTCAGTCTCATGAATGAACATTATGAGCCATTCCCAAAATTGAAGTCTGTTATGTGCTGAAAACATTGAACATTTTGCACATGGTATGGATATAACTGTTGCTTTTTTAAAAATTGTCATATGTGACACTCCGTATTGTGATGTGATAAAGATGTACAAGATTAACAAATGTGCGAATATTAAGAACAGAATGATTCGGTGATGATTTGGAAACGCTCCGTGTAAATGCGTTGGCAACTCCATAACACTGTCTTTATGTCAACCGTGATGTCAAGTAAAATGTAGTACACATACGAGTAAAAAAATAAATAAATAAACCATAGGTAAGTAATTACAATGTCTGTGTACTCGCATTTTGACAGAATTTTACCTTATAAACAAGTTTATTACTAATGTCAAAATTTAATTGCAACAATTGACAGGAATGTCAATTGCTAAAACAAAATTTTTCATAGATTGCTACTGCATTCAATTATCACAAAAATATTTGGAACGACTCGACAATTTTCGGGGTGGTAAAAATGCTAAAAAAATATGGGATTTCGAGAAAAAGTTATTAAGAAATATTGTTGCTCTCGTCGAGTTATATTACTGGTTAAATTTAATGCACTTATTTCATTTACACCCTGTATATATAAATTATTTTAATTACGAAAGATGTTCAACTTATAATCGGAAGTTTTACTTTATTAAGAAAACAAAACAATAACTTTACAAATTTAACTCTTATATCTCGACATAATCCTTTTCTTTTGCGATACACTTTTGCCAGCTTTCTGATTCCCTTTTCAGAGAAGGTTTTTAGTTGTTGCAGCCACAAATGCACAGCTTCGATAACAGCATTTATTGGACTTAAATTTCTTGCCGTATGTATACTTTAAAGGAACCAAACATGCAAAAATCTCATGGCGACAAATTTGTGCAATAAGGCAGATATGGTGAAACATCACAATGTTGGAGTAAAGCGCTGCAGTTTTTAACGTGTTGGACTTTCTTTTAAGGGACAGATGTTTGTGAACCCGAGCACTGACTTTACTGCAGTTTATCATGGACTATAGTTACCGCACTTCCAACACTCATTGAAAGAGTATCAACAATAGTTTTTACGGTTATTCGTCGATTTTCACGAATTAAGCGGTAAACCTCGTTCAAAATTAGATTCAACCACGTTCTGTCATGGTTTTTGAAAATTTTGAACCAGTTGTAAATTTAAGTCTTGGATAAAATGTTTCTCCTAATTGTGCTGAAAAAGAGAGTTTTACCCCTTTGGGTGAAGGATTGCTTAGGCATTTACAGGTAAAAATTAATGGAATTTTGGGAAAGAAAAGATTTGTTTCTGAAATTGTGTCTATTTGAAACGATTCGAATTTGCCAGAAAATAGGTCGTAAAATAAAATTTTTAATAGGATATTTTGTTTCATTTTATTTATTGTTTCCTTTTGATTTCATTTGAGTGTAGGTAAATTGTATTTGAAATTTATAGTAAAAAAATAGCATGATTTTATTTCTTAGTTTTAGGGGCGCCAAACTTGAAATCTGCCTAGGGCGAAAAATTATTGGGCCGACCCTGCTGGCCGTTGACCATCTAACTTTATAGCTTTTTCAGCTTACACGTCGAGTTCGCACTGGTGCGCACTTTTTTGCACTGAGCGTTTTCAGCTCGTCATTGACTGCAAAAATTAGTCAGCTGATGCGTTTTCAGCTTAAGAAAAAGTTGCACCGTGCACTGGATCATTGCGACTTTTGTGCACTGTCTCCCTAGGCAAGTGCAATAGTGTCAGTGCAAATATGGCGAATGAGGGCAGAACTCGTTCAGTGTGGTCACGTGATATGTTGCACTCAGTGCGCACTTGCACTGAGTAAGCTGAAAACGCTATTAGATGGAGCTATGCCGCTAAACAGGTATAATTGGTTTACAACAACCGGTATTTATAAACTGTAGCAGCATACTCGGCGCATGAATAGGATAGGGCAAGAGTTGATGTTCTGAGGGTATGTGGATGTGCTCCCCACTTGGTGCAGGTTAATTTCCTTGCTGTAAGTTTGCCCCGGAATTTATTAACATGATATTTAAACGTTAGAGCTCGGTCCACAATTACGTCCAGATAACATGGAGTTTTACTGAATTCAATTATTATATGTCCATCCCATGTAATTATTAGGGTAGGATTTGCTTCTCGATTTCTAAGGTGGAATAAGCTGGACATACTTTTAGTAGTATTTTGACGAAGACTATTATTTTTATAATATTTAGTTAATCCATTCAATGCTTTTGTAAGAATATCTTCGATATTTTTAAAATTAGTGCGCTGTGCAGCAATGGCTAGATCATCTGCATAATCACAGCTTCTTGTGTGGAGTGCAACCGGTTGGTCATTAATATAGATATTGAGTAGAGTAGGTGCTAAGATATCTCCCTGGGGAAGCCCATTTTACTATATACGCCAACGGCTCTTCTTACATCCCAGATTCACGATAAAACGTCTGTTACTCAGGAGGGTAGTTACAATTTGGACAAGCTTAAAGTTCTTGGTGATTCTTCAATGTAATGAGTGAGGTTGGGTACTTGACTAGTACTTGATTTCCTTGGACGGAATCCAGTTTGTTCAGGTAAAATTTGATCGTCAATGATAAGAACTATGCGGTTGAGTATCATTCTCTCAGTTAATAGGACTGTTGCAAGAATTTTTATATGCCTTCTATGTACTAAATTTAAAAAGATATCGTTATTTAAATAGCCTCAAATTTGAAAATATCACCAAATATCCATTAGATATTTTACAATTAATTTTTGAAATTTGGATAATATTTTGAAAAAGTCACGTGATCTGAAACAGAATGCGACCTCACAACACATACATCTTTATCCGCTCTAATTGGTCCCTTACAGTGTCAATTCTTTGTATTTTGTTACAAGTGTTGTGATAAATATATTGTCAAAGTTGTCAAACTAGTGTCAAATTTTTGAGTTTGGTTCGTGTTAGATAATACGAAATTTAATATAAAATGAGTAATTTACAGTATCGCATTGTGCCTTCTTACAAAAATGCGCTAGGAAGAAACCTGCTATTGAATTTATAAATATGCCAAAAGATGCGAAGAAAAGAAAATTGTGGCTGGAAGCAGAAGGTCGAAGAGCTGATGATTGGGTTTTCACATTTTATTTTACCTTAACTCTTTAACACCTTATTTCGGCAACAGTAAAACAGTCGTTTTCTGATATAAATTGAGCCATCATCCAGCTTTCGATTTTCGGTAAACTGTCCGCTTAGCTTGAGTGTATTCTGTATTAGCCATTATTATTCATTTATAATGGAAAATGTCAGCGTCAAATGTCAAATTAGAAGTTTGTTATTAACATGTGATAAACTATCGCCTACGTCTATTTATCTAAATAACAAAAATAAATGTTGGTGATAGAAAAACTGTTTTTCTATTGGCTGTGGCTGTGAATGACATAATGTATGTGCTTCTACGACACAGGAGTGGGGGGTTGTTTTTCATGACTATTTTGGCGCCAATATTCGTATTTAATTATTTACGAAAATAACAACAAATTATTTAAAAAAATAATTATTAATAAGAAAAATATTGCATAAACTTTCATTTAAAATACTTTTTGAAAAATGTGAAACTGGCTCATTTGTACAAACAGCAGAAGAGAACGATTGGTCTGTAGTTTTTCGGATCATCAAGTGGTTTTCCAGGTTTAGGTATGGCGATTATATTGCTCTTTATCCGTATCTCAGAAATGTTTTTAGATTCCATACATTTATTAAATTATCAAACCAAAATGAAGTATTTGTTCATTTCGGAGGTCATCTAACCCTGCTGTCCTTCCCAATCGAAAGAGTTTTAAAAGCAGTCTCTAGTTCGTTTATAGTAAAAGGGTAGCGGATTTCAGCCATTTCCTTCCTACTCCTATTCAGAGATAAAATAGAAAACTGTAACTCAATCCCACGTATTTCGTCATAATCTGACCGGCAATCGGAGCAATCTAATCATAGTGTAATATTTTCAAGCATAAAAAATATTTAACCATTTAGTTAGTGTTTTTATAAATGTTTTCAGTGTAACAATAGTATTTTTCACTAATTTGATTATGGCGAAAACCCATATAATATGCCCCATTAATCCAGATATTAAAAATTTGGAAGTAAATTGACTCAAACGCCTAATACAAATAATGTTCAAGAGGATAAGTAAACTAGAGCAATATCAAATAATTTCTGAAATAAATAAGAATGAAATATCTTATGCTACATACCTGTAGGTCCTGAAATATTATCTATCCAACCAGGAATAGGCTCCTGCCATACTGCAGTGACAATAGAGGGACGAATAATAACAGCAGGAAATGAGTATGATTGAGTGTGGGATAAAATTAATTGTTCGGCACATGCTTTGGTGAATGTATAAGTATTCGGCCAATCTTTCAATAATCTGAAATGGTTATTTAACCTTTAAGCAGGCGGGTAAAATTTCTTAGCGCTAAGAGGCGGGTGGAGTTTTTAAAACACCCCAGTAAGAAAAGCATTTTAAGATGTAACAAATAGGTTATACTGGAAAATATTTATTTACTAAAAGTTACAAAACAAACATAAATGTTAACTGGTATTAAAATTATTATTTAAATTGTAATATTGTACGTTTAATTATGCATTATGTTTTTAGCCTAAACATTTTTGACAGACTGTAGTCATATTCTTTACACATATTTTTTACTTTGATTACTTATTTATTAATTTACTGATTTACTGATCACTGATTAATTGGTTTATTGGTTTATTGGTTTATTGATTTATTGGTTTATTGGTTTATTGGTTTATTGGTTTATTGAATAATTGATTTATTGATTTATTGATTTATTGATTTATTGATTTATTGAATAATTGAATAATTGAATAATTGAATAATTGAATAATTGAATAATTGAATAATTGAATAATTGAATAATTGATTTATCGATTTATCGATTTATCGATTTATCGATTTATCGATTTATCGATTTTTCGATTTATCGATTTATCGATTTATCGATTTATCGATTTATCGATTTATCGATTTATCGATTTATCGATTTATCGATTTATCGATTTATCGATTTATCGATTTATCGATTTATCGATTTATCGATTTATCGATTTATCGATTTATCGATTTATCGATTTATCGATTTATCGATTTATCGATTTATCGATTTATCGATTTATCGATTTATCGATTTATCGATTTATCGATTTATCGATTTATCGATTTATCGATTTATCGATTTATCGATTTATCGATTTATCGATTTATCGATTTATCGATTTATCGATTTATCGATTTATCGATTTATCGATTTATCGATTTATCGATTTATCGATTTATCGATTTATCGATTTATCGATTTATCGATTTATTGATTTATTGATTTATCGATTTATCGATTTATCGATTTATCGATTTATCGATTTATCGATTTATCGATTTATCGATTTATCGATTTATCGATTTATCGATTTATCGATTTATCGATTTATCGATTTATCGATTTATTGATTTATCGATTTATCGATTTATCGATTTATTGATTTATTGATTTATTGATTTATTAATTTATTGATTTATTGATTTATTGATTTATTGATTTATTGATTTATTGATTTATTGATTTATTGATTTATTGATTTATTGATTTATTGATTTATTGATTTATTGATTTATTGATTTATTGATTTATTGATTTATTGATTTATTGATTTATTGATTTATTGATTTATTGATTTATTGATTTATTGATTTATTGATTTATTGATTTATTGATTTATTGATTTATTGATTTATTGATTTATTGATTTATTGATTTATTGATTTATTGATTTATTGATTTATTGATTTATTGATTTATTGATTTATTGATTTATTGATTTATTGATTTATTGATTTATTGATTTATTGATTTATTGATTTATTGATTTATTGATTTATTGATTTATTGATTTATTGATTTATTGATTTATTGATTTATTGATTTATTGATTTATTGATTTATTGATTTATTGATTTATTGATTTATTGATTTATTGATTTATTGATTTATTGATTTATTGATTTATTGATTTATTGATTTATTGATTTATTGATTTATTGATTTATTGATTTATTGATTTAATGATTTATTGATTTAATGATTTAATGATTTAATGATTTATTGATTTATTGATTTATTGATTTATTGATTTATTGATTTATTGATTTATTGATTTATTGATTTATTGATTTATTGATTTAATGATTTAATGATTTATTGATTTATTGATTTATTGATTTATTGATTTATTGATTTATTGATTTATTGATTTATTGATTTATTGATTTATTGATTTATTGATTTATTGATTTATTGATTTATTGATTTATTGATTTATTGATTTATTGATTTATTGATTTATTGATTTATTGATTTATTGATTTATTGATTTATTGATTTATTGATTTATTGAATTATTGATTTATTGATTTATTGATTTATTGATTTATTGATTTATTGATTTATTGATTTATTGATTTATTGATTTATTGATTTATTGATTTATTGATTTATTGATTTATTGATTTATTGATTTATTGATTTATTGATTTATTGATTTATTGATTTATTGATTTATTGATTTATTGATTTATTGATTTATTGATTTATTGATTTATTGATTTATTGATTTATTGATTTATTGATTTATTGATTTATTGATTTATTGATTTATTGATTTATTGATTTATTGATTTATTGATTTATTGATTTATTGATTTATTGATTTATTGATTTATTGATTTATTGATTTATTGATTTATTGATTTATTGATTTATTGATTTATTGATTTATTGATTTATTGATTTATTGATTTATTGATTTATTGATTTATTGATTTATTGATTTATTGATTTATTGATTTATTGATTTATTGATTTATTGATTTATTGATTTATTGATTTATTGATTTATTGATTTATTGATTTATTGATTTATTGATTTATTGATTTATTGATTTATTGATTTATTGATTTATTGATTTATTGATTTATTGATTTATTGATTTATTGATTTATTGATTTATTGATTTATTGATTTATTGATTTATTGATTTATTGATTTATTGATTTATTGATTTATTGATTTATTGATTTATTGATTTATTGATTTATTGATTTATTGATTTATTGATTTATTGATTTATTGATTTATTGATTTATTGATTTATAGATTTATAGATTTATTGATTTATAGATTTATAGATTTATAGATTTATAGATTTATTGATTTATTGATTTATTGATTTATTGATTTATAGATTTATAGATTTATTGATTTATAGATTTATTGATTTATTGATTTATAGATTTATTGATTTATTGATTTATTGATTTATAGATTTATTGATTTATTGATTTATTGATTTATTGATTTATTGATTTATAGATTTATAGATTTATTGATTTATTGATTTATTGATTTATTGATTTATTGATTTATTGATTTATTGATTTATTGATTTATTGATTTATTGATTTATTGATTTATTGATTTATTGATTTATTGATTTATTGATTTATTGATTTATTGATTTATTGATTTATTGATTTATTGATTTATTGATTTATTGATTTATTGATTTATTGATTTATTGATTTATTGATTTATTGATTTATTGATTTATTGATTTATTGATTTATTGATTTATTGATTTATTGATTTATTGATTTATTGATTTATTGATTTATTGATTTATTGATTTACTGATTTACTGATTTACTGATTTATTGATTTATTGATTTATTGATTTATTGATTTATTGATTTATTGATTTATTGATTTATTGATTTATTGATTTATTGATTTATTGATTTATTGATTTATTGATTTATTGATTTATTGATTTATTGATTTATTGATTTATTGATTTATTGATTTATTGATTTATTGATTTATTGATTTATTGATTTATTGATTTATTGATTTATTGATTTATTGATTTATTGATTTATTGATTTATTGATTTATTGATTTATTGATTTATTGATTTATTGATTTATTGATTTATTGATTTATTGATTTATTGATTTATTGATTTATTGATTTATTGATTTATTGATTTATTGATTTATTGATTTATTGATTTATTGATTTATTGATTTATTGATTTATTGATTTATTGATTTATTGATTTATTGATTTATTGATTTATTGATTTATTGATTTATTGATTTATTGATTTATTGATTTATTGATTTATTGATTTATTGATTTATTGATTTATTGATTTATTGATTTATTGATTTATTGATTTATTGATTTATTGATTTATTGATTTATTGATTTATTGATTTATTGATTTATTGATTTATTGATTTATTGATTTATTGATTTATTGATTTATTGATTTATTGATTTATTGATTTATTGATTTATTGATTTATTGATTTATTGATTTATTGATTTATTGATTTATTGATTTATTGATTTATTGATTTATTGATTTATTGATTTATTGATTTATTGATTTATTGATTTATTGATTTATTGATTTATTGATTTATTGATTTATTGATTTATTGATTTATTGATTTATTGATTTATTGATTTATTGATTTATTGATTTATTGATTTATTGATTTATTGATTTATTGATTTATTGATTTATTGATTTATTGATTTATTGATTTATTGATTTATTGATTTATTGATTTATTGATTTATTGATTTATTGATTTATTGATTTATTGATTTATTGATTTATTGATTTATTGATTTATTGATTTATTGATTTATTGATTTATTGATTTATTGATTTATTGATTTATTGATTTATTGATTTATTGATTTATTGATTTATTGATTTATTGATTTATTGATTTATTGATTTATTGATTTATTGATTTATTGATTTATTGATTTATTGATTTATTGATTTATTGATTTATTGATTTATTGATTTATTGATTTATTGATTTATTGATTTATTGATTTATTGATTTATTGATTTATTGATTTATTGATTTATTGATTTATTGATTTATTGATTTATTGATTTATTGATTTATTGATTTATTGATTTATTGATTTATTGATTTATTGATTTATTGATTTATTGATTTATTGATTTATTGATTTATTGATTTATTGATTTATTGATTTATTGATTTATTGATTTATTGATTTATTGATTTATTGATTTATTGATTTATTGATTTATTGATTTATTGATTTATTGATTTATTGATTTATTGATTTATTGATTTATTGATTTATTGATTTATTGATTTATTGATTTATTGATTTATTGATTTATTGATTTATTGATTTATTGATTTATTGATTTACTGATTTACTGATTTATTGATTTATTGATTTATTGATTTACTGATTTACTGATTTATTGATTTACTGATTTACTGATTTATTGATTTATTGATTTATTGATTTATTGATTTACTGATTTACTGATTTATTGATTTATTGATTTACTGATTTATTGATTTATTGATTTATTGATTTATTGATTTATTGATTTATTGATTTACTGATTTACTGATTTACTGATTTATTGATTTATTGATTTATTGATTTATTGATTTATTGATTTACTGATTTACTGATTTATTGATTTATTGATTTATTGATTTATTGATTTACTGATTTACTGATTTATTGATTTATTGATTTACTGATTTATTGATTTATTGATTTATTGATTTATTGATTTACTGATTTATTGATTTACTGATTTACTGATTTACTGATTTATTGATTTATTGATTTACTGATTTACTGATTTATTGATTTACTGATTTACTGATTTATTGATTTATTGATTTATTGATTTATTGATTTACTGATTTATTGATTTATTGATTTATTGATTTATTGATTTATTGATTTATTGATTTATTGATTTGTTGATTTATTGATTTATTGATTTATTGATTTGTTGATTTGTTGATTTATTGATTTATTGATTTGTTGATTTGTTGATTTGTTGATTTATTGATTTGTTGATTTGTTGATTTATTGATTTGTTGATTTGTTGATTTGTTGATTTATTGATTTGTTGATTTATTGATTTGTTGATTTGTTGATTTGTTGATTTGTTGATTTGTTGATTTGTTGATTTATTGATTTGTTGATTTATTGATTTGTTGATTTGTTGATTTGTTGATTTATTGATTTATTGATTTATTGATTTGTTGATTTGTTGATTTATTGATTTATTGATTTATTGATTTATTGATTTGTTGATTTATTGATTTATTGATTTATTGATTTATTGATTTATTGATTTGTTGATTTATTGATTTATTGATTTATTGATTTATTGATTTATTGATTTATTGATTTATTGATTTATTGATTTATTGATTTATTGATTTATTGATTTATTGATTTATTGATTTATTGATTTATTGATTTATTGATTTATTGATTTATTGATTTATTGATTTATTGATTTATTGATTTATTGATTTATTGATTTATTGATTTATTGATTTATTGATTTATTGATTTAAGACACTTACCGCCTCCGCTTTCTGATCGGTAAGTGATACACATTACTTACCGATCAGTAATTTGTAAATGAAACCTACTGCCTTTGATTGTAAAAGAAGTGCATTTATCTTCAATCGTGTAAAAAGTAGACAAAAACTAGATAAAATAGAGTGTGTTAAAAAATCTAACTCGGAGTAGGCTATTAACAAACAACCATATGTCTTAATTTTAAAGTATTTAATTAAATTTCAGTTTGACACGAGATATTGTCAAAAATGTCATCTAAAAAAATCAAAGATTTTCTTCTTGAATCTTATTTTAAAAATAGAGATAAATTAGAAAATGGCAATATTCTGTTTCCTTCTTTATTATCTGTTTTCATTAAAATTACATTTCAAGATCAATTTTGACAACTTGACTTTTGAATTGAATAATGATCGGGCTTACGTTTCTCTGTTCATGGCCTACTCCGAGTTAGGATTTTTAACATATTTGTAAACTAGTATGAAAACAATGTGATTTCTAAGCACACATCGACATTTGAGTCTAATAGGTATATACATTTGACCCCGACTTTTGAGTTTGACAGCTCATCCAAAATATTTTCTAATTTTGTAAATCTAATTTTGTTGAATAAACTTGGAAAAAATATTATATGCAACACTTGTAAAAGTAAATTTAGTGCACTTGTCGTACCATGCAATTTTCGAATAAGTTTCGTATTGTAAACCAGTAAAAATAATTTCTTTGCATGTCACATGGAATATTATACGAATAAGTGATAAATTATATTCCGTATTTTGTAAGTACACTGAACGTCACAGGAAATGGGCCATTTTTTTTAAATTTTATATCAAGTTTACATTTGAGTATTTATTACTACAAAATATTCTTTGTATACTTACACTAAGAGTTCCTGGAAGTTACATCTCTTAAAAACATGATTAATTTACGCCAATATTAATATTATTTACCTATCGTAACGGAAAAATTAAATTTATAACGTATACTTTTCGCATATATTAGTTTCGAATAGTGAAGCACGCGAAGCAAGACGAGACGAGAAATATAAAATATTGACCTCGTCTCGTTTTCGGATCTGTAATCTCGATCTCGCTCTCGTTCTCGCACATTTTTTTGGGTTTCATCTCGTTCTCGCACGAGAGTCTCGCGAGAGTCTCGCTATAAAAATAAGCGCTTGCGCACTACGTATTTACGGAACTATTTAACTACAAGAGATAAGTTGGCACCAATAGCACCGTCTCCCATGTATTGGCAGTCATATAACTATAATAAAGAGACGAAACACTTATGCTGAATTTATACAGCGTAAGCCGTAACGTAACGTACCGTGCCGTGGCGTATTGTAACGTATCGTAACGCATGATTTTTCTAGGCTATTTTATACAGAACTTTTACGCTACATTTTCGTAAAAAGTATACTAATGCTTTGTCGATACAACTGTAGTGTACGTCTGATTTGTATTTATCAGGTTCGTTAGTTTATTCGCAATGCACTATATTTCATATATATTTCCATTCAGTATATTAATCTAAACTTTGACATATGACAGGGCAGTAGTCATTTTCGTAATATCGCAACGTACCCTAACGTGCCGTAACGTAGAAAGATGGTTCCCGGAAAATTCATCGCCGGTAAAATGATCGCGGTAAATTTATCGCGGAAAATTCTTCGCGAGGAAAATTGATCGCTGGTAAATTGATCGCCGAAAAATTTATCGCGAGGTAAATTGATCGCTGGTAAATTAATCGCGAAGAAAATTTATCGCGAGAAAAATTGATCGCCGGAATATTGATCGCGAGGAAAATTGATCGCCGGTAAATTTATCGTGAGGAAAATTGATCACGGGGAAAATTGATCACCAGTAAATTGATTGCCGGAAAATTGGTCGCTTGGAAAATGTTTCGCCAAAATAATATAGCATAAGTTCATCGTCAAGAAAATTATAAAATTAATGTATACATAACAAATTCATCATATTCAATCAACACCGTGGGGTTAAAAGAACGGCGGTGGTGACTATTGTACTATAGTTGTAATATAAATAAATCCCTGAATTTTGCTAAGATATGAATGGGAATTCTTAGACTTTGTTCGCAAACAAGTAAAATTATATTATTGTCTCCACCCGCAGAATCTTGTGAAAATACGGCTGGGACACCGGAAGCCAATCACTCCACTTCGCTCCTTGTTGGCTCCCATCGATGCTTAATATAATATCCCTAACTTTTCAGGGACAGTAACAACTACATTAAACTACATTAAACGTTGTTTTAACTAGGCTGAAGGAGGGGCTAGAATTTAATGTTGGCCAAAAATTAGTTCTGTTGGTCTCTGTAAGACTAGTAAATATTTTATTACTATTTGCACAACCCCATGAAATTTTTTAAAAAACAACCGTAATAACTTTGGTTTTTGGATAATTAATTAATAATTAATGAGTACTAAATTTTCTGATTGATTTTATGTGATTGTGCCGAAATGGTTGTGCCAGGTTCAGGGACCTACAAATTAAATTATTAAAATTATAAACAATATTTTTTGTGTTCATAAATATCCTAGCGATCAATTTTCCCCGCGATCAATTTTCCACGCGATAAATTTACCGGCGATCAATTTTCCTGGCGATCAATTTTCCGGCAATCAATATTCCGGCGATCAATTTTCCCCGAGATCAATTTTCCACGCGATCAATTTACCGGCGATCAATTTATTTCGGGATCAATTTTCCGGCGATCAATTTACTGGCGATATATTTTCCAGGCGATCAATTTACCGGCGATGAATTTTCCCCCAATCAATTTTCCGCGATCAATTTACCGGCGATGAATTTTCCGGACACGGTGAATTAGGGGCTGAAATATTAGAGAAAACTAGTTCTATTGGATGCAATACCGATTTTGTCTTTATTTTTGCATTTTCTCATTTACGTGTTCTATGCTTGAATTAGCGTTGATTCTACCCCTTGTACGGTGCATTTTTCATTGGATTTATGAATAAAAGCTATAAAGTTACAAACACTTTTTATTGGGAGATTCTCGCGAGAATCTCGCGAGATTTCTCGCTTCTCGCAGTTGTTATATCGATCTCGCCTAGAATTTTAAAGTGAAATCTCGCTCTCGTTCTCGTCTCGCATAATGCAACGAGACGAGACGAGATGCGAGAGTACTCTCGCGCGGCCTGCATCACTAGTTTCGAATCTTTTAATTGCTTTTTTTATTATTCTAATTACGTTCGAAATGTAACTAAGTGCAAAACTATAGCTTGTATAGTTTCTTAAATTTTCTGTTTTTTTTTTATAACAAACAACGTTTAGCTACCTAAAACAACCTTTTAATGATACGAATTAATTTTTTGTGTACCATCTTAATTATAAATAATCCATAATTATAGAAAATGACTCGTTTTCCGCACCGATCAGTGTAGTTTTATTAAATATGTATACATACATTGGTGTTATAGACTTTAGAATATTTTCATCCAAACAGTATAATAATTGCTCCAATTTATGCAACTCCATTGGGGGATCATAAAATTTTTCTTCCACTTCAGAATTATTGCAATTTGAAAAGGCCGTAGAAATATATACAAAAGCCTACAAAATTAATTTAAAATTATTTTACAGGAAAATTAAATAATTAACTTTTCTTACTTCCAATTTTTTCATTTCAGATGATAACTTAATAAGTTCTCTGGTTCCTATGACATTCAAACTAAAAGCAACATTCAAAGTCTCATTAAATCTAACAGTAGCAGCGGAATGAAAAACGATGGAGACATTTTGGATTAGCATAACTCTGTCCTCAGAAGAAATACCTAGATTTTGATTCATTAATTCTCCATGTATTATACATATTTTATTAAAACTTTCAGGATTTTCTTCTCTTACCAAACCAAATAGCTAAAATAAAAATAAAAATGCATTAGTAGTTTAGTTCAATAACATTGATTGAGAAATTGTACTTAATAATAATAATAATAATAATAATAATAATAATAATAATAATAATAATATTAATAATAATAATAATAATAATAATCACTTTTTATTTCGAAACACTGGGAGTACAATGTATAAAATAAGTCAGAAAAACAGGAAATTATTTACAAAGATTATAAAAAAAAAATTAAATTATAAAAGCAATTTAAAACAAGAAAACGTTTTAAATTATTTTTAAGGTGGTTGAGGCAGTTCACACATTTAATTTCTTGTGGTAATAAATTATAAATGTGCAACCCAAGAGAATGAGGGGCCATTTGCCCTATTTTAGTTTTACTAAAGGGTACTCGAAGGTTGTCTTTAGTTCTTGTATTTTTTGAATGAAAGTCACTTTGTGTAGCGAATTTTGATTTGTTTTTATAAACGAAACAGCATAGTTCAAGTATTAGAATGCAAGTCAAGGGAAGAATATCAAAATTCTTAAACAAATATCTGCAACTCTGAGTTCTACTAGCACCAGCTATACATCTTACTATTCTCTTTCTTCTCAAATCAATGTCAATAGTCAACTATTAGATTCTGTAATTACTTTACGTCAATATCAATAACTGAAATGAAATTGTTAGAAGCTATAATGATATTAAATAAAATATTTAGATTAAACGGGTTGAAGTATTTCCGTTTTTGAAACATATAAGAGGGCTATTTTCTCCAATCCCCAACAGGTTAACAAACGGTAATGTGTTTACTTGTGTAGCGTGCGCGCTGCCGATGCCACTGACTGAAGCGTATCTAGACCGTTCGGCGCGTTAATTACCGCGTGTAACTGTGTAAACAAACCTTGTAACAGGATTAGACCCGCTCGCTTTCATAGTTACTCGACCATAACTGAAAATGTTCTAGAATAATGCTGAATTATATAAGGCGACGCACCTCTGTGCGAGTCAGTTCAGGGCGTCTATTTTGTAAATAGATAACAAGTACCAATTCAGATGGAATATAAATCCCCCACCATTGTAAAGGTAGCTATTTTGTACTGAATAAGCAGTTCGAGAGGTTTGGAGCACTAGAATAGCGTATTCCATTGTAGAATAGCAATGTCAGTGCCATTATTTATCAGATATTTCATTCGATCATCGTCTTCCAATATTATTGTATTATTATTTGAAATATGAGTTCATTTGATGAAGAATTGATAAATTATACAACTAGCAGAATGGCTCATTTATTTTTTTATTGTGAGGAAATTATGAGAAGAAATATTGCTCAAGGATGATGAGAACAAGATTAAGAGACGCGATGGATCCTTTTGAACTACATCGAAAAAATTTGGGAACATACTTGTATATCGGTAAATTTTATAAGTAAAACTACCTAATAAATTTACAGTTTCAACGCGAATTAATGATTTTACAAATTTCGATAGAATGGGTTAATCTGAATAGAAAATAAAGATAGCGCACTAGCCATACTGAATTCGTATTCGTTATCGCTTTCTAGTTAGAAAATAGGGGTACCAGTTTCAATTATTTGAAGTCAGACATTTGAGTGGTATGAAATAAATGGTGATATAAATAGCTTACAATTTACTTTACTAATCTAGTCTACAAGTTAGTCTACAAGCTAGTTTACAAGTTAGTTTATAAGTTAGTCTACAACGAGTCTAGACAAGTCGACAAAGAGTGGTGAACATAAATAACTCAGTGAAACAAATAACGTATAAATAAATAATCTTAATGTTAAGTGTTTAATAATATGCTTACCGGTTTCATAATAATTCGTAAAAGTAAACTTTAAATATAGTTAGACTTTTAGGGACCGGAAACCGAACCGAACCTGAACCGAAAACTGTTCCGAACCCACTTTTTTGAGAACCTGAACCAGAACCAGAACCATAATTAATTTGGCTGACATGAACCCGAACCGGAACTAAAACCCACTATTTTCGGGTTCAAAAAACCGGGTTCATTGAACATGTTTTTACTTCCGTGTCATATAGTTGCAAATAGGATTAGTTTTGTACTGAAATAATTACCTTTAAACAGAACCTATATTTTTATTATTTTATTTCATTATTTGAAGGTGAGGAAAAATTTAATAGAAAGCTCGTGAAAGATAATGAAAAAGCCTAAGCAGAAATATTAGAATTAAAATAAACCCAACTTACAAGTACACAGTTTTTAAAAATTATGAAGATCCAAAGACTTTCAAATACTGATAATTACTTTTGAGAGGAACAAAAATTGTTACATTCAATGACGATGCGCATATTGAGTCAGACGTTATAGGTACACACGTTAGTGTAGAACAAGCATTTTCTGCACTGAAATTCTTTTTGTAACTTCTACGACCAAATATGTCTGAAGAAATATCAGATTAAATGAAAATTTATTTAGAAAATAAATTTATTGGTACGAATATTTTTAATGTAAATAATTGTTTTTGTTTTTCAGTTTTATTATTTACCAAATAGACTAATATTATTTTGTTATTATTGAGCAGATCGTCTTTTATTTACCATACTTACTAGTGTGTAAAATTGTTTTATGTTAGATACATTTTTTTATTATCGAACCCGAACCGGAACTGAACCGGTACCGAACCACCTAAAAATACATTTTCTGAACCCAAAACGAACCTGAACCCAATTTTATTATCATTTCTGAACCTGAACCCAAACCGAACCCATTTTTCTGCGGTTTCCGATCCCTAAATTTTGTTTTAAATTGACTTAATATACTTTAAAATATGAACGTTTCATAATAAAAATTTGCTTTACTTTAAGTAAAGTAGTTCTGAAGTTTTAGAAATGATTTTAGAACAAACTGTTTAGTAAGACTGTCTCTCAGTATAATATTTTAATTATGTCTAGAAGAAATATAGGCGAAAATTTCACATTTGATGAATAATACACCTTGATTTAATTAATATATAAACACAAACATGTGTTGAAATGTAAGAAAAAGAAAACTACAAGAATCGAGGAAAAGAAAAAGTAAGCAATTATAAGTTCGGGTTCGAACCCCGGCGTCAGCTGATTTTTCTCTCGCATTTGTACAATTTATCTTGGTAGTAATTCCTTAATTACACGCTTCTATAGCATTACTTTTCAATTTAACCTTTGGTATAATTCTCCTTAAATTATCAAAGTCGCTCGTGGACGTAAATCATTGTTAATAGCTCTTAAAGAGGTCTTTGATACGATGCCATATTAGACTTTACTATACAAGAGAGATAATGTTACAGTTGACGCTAGGGTTGGCGTAGTTCAGTTGGTAGAGCTCCAGACTGGAGATTTGGAGGTCCCGGGTTCGAACCACGGTGTCAGCTGATTTTTCTCTCGCATTTGTACAATTTATCTTGGTAGTAATTCCTTAATTACACGCTTCTATAGCATTACTTTTCAATTTAATTATAAGTTAGTTTACTTAATATTTTAATATTTATTTGCGCAAAATTTTGTAGGATCCAACTTGGCAAAAATTGAACAGGCTGTCATAGCTAAATTGAAAGTTCAATAACTTAAAAATAGCTAGGAAATATGATTTGGAAAAACGGAACAGTGTCAAATAATGGTCCGCCAACAATAAAAGATATTGGATTTAGTATTGTAATTATTAAATACATAATGTGATGTGAAACCACCTCTAAAACAGTTAACAAATACCTCAACATTTATTTATTTGTTGCTAATTTTATTATTCTATCTGTTCCAATACAAATAAAATTGTATTTTCCTTAATCTAAATCGGTCGTAAAATGATTTTTCGTTCCACATATTTCAATTATTAATTCGTGGCTAATACAAGGCTTTCTTTGTTTAATATTAACATCTTCGACGGGACATATTGTCAATAAGTTATTGACGAAAAACTTGAAGAAAACATTTTTATCAAAAATGTGGAATCAAAACTAATAAGTTAAATATTCACTTTAATTCGAATTATGAAACGCGCTTTTTTCACTTTTAGATCAAACTTTAAAATTAAAGTAACTTTGTATTTATTATGAAACCGGCCGTTAGTCTTTAATTAGTGGTATATTTGTTTATTTATAGTGTTCGTTATTTCATTATAGTTTTCTTAATAATATATCCTCGAATATATCGTTTTATAAACTTTTATTTTAATTAATAATATTTCTCTAATTTTTACACCAACCAAATAAATAAACGTTATCTAGCATCTTCCCACTGGGTCGGTTGTTACATTTTGTGCTCTTGATGCTAATGGTTTTTTTAAATATGGTTAGAATCGACGCATTCGTCAAGTGCGAGGTTCGCCATAACGCGGCAGAAGTTCATCCAAAAATGTGTATTTTGCCCGTGCAAGACTTAGGAGTGGCTTAGTCCAACAAAGAAATAGGGCAGGATAAAAAGGGTTGTTTAGGGTTGGGCTCTAGTTGAATATAACGAGCCCTCTCAATTTACTGTGTTTTAATGCACGGTACGGGAAGGTACGAGATGGTAGGACCAAAAGGTTGCGCAAGAAATAGATATATCCAATTTAACAATACACAGAACATTTAATAACGTACGTTATGTAACAAAGATATGGCACAGTTATTTAAATAAATAAAATAAATAGCATGAAGGCACGCCTGTGCGACAAGGTTTCGTAAAAACGAAACGTTATCTATTAGAAATATCCGATTCGAGTAGAAATTCACAATGGCCAACGGAGAGCGCGCACGAATATACATAAGTTAGGTCAAATCGTGCTTCCCCGCAAGAACGTAAACATCCGCTGAATAATACTAAAAATGGCCATAAACATTGCAAAGTGGCTATATATTCAACAACATACATATACGCTAAGTACGATAAAAATAACATACAATAATATCAATAACTTAACAGAAACAATAGGTTTCAAATTTGATATGCACAAAAATATAGCTAGACGGTACAACAACATAAATAAATGTTAATTTATATCTGGACGTAAACTCCTGGGGCAGGTCGAGGGTGTGAGTTTACTGCCGTAGTTGTTGTGCTACCAAATATTTTCAGGTCTCGCCAGATGAGAAGTGCGGAATGATACACGCAATACGCACGTGTATGGGGTGTGCGTGTACGTAGATTCACGTTAATTGTAGTTTACTTGTCGCTCAAATGACTAAGGGGACTATATGGCAAGTGAATTACGTGAATATTGAGCATAAGATTCCCAATGCGGCGCGGTGCGGTACGAACAAGGGTTATAATCTAATTGTAAGCCAGATTAATTCTGAAATTTAATATAAACGTATAAGGTAAATATAAAATCCTACAACGAACAACTAGAATTTATCCTTGAGAAATTATAACCATTTGTGAGTAGGTAAGTTGCACGTAGAGATCTCACCTTAGTTTTAGTGGGCGCTTTTTAAAGTGAAAATTGCCTTTGTTGCAGAAATACTGTTTAAATCCTGGAACCTCCGCCGAAATCACATTTCCAAATGAATTAGACGTGGCTCAAATCCCTTCAACGAGGATAAACCGAAAATTCGGCACGAACAACTACCACGTCCGGTTTTCAAAACATCTCGGCACAGAAGGACGAATTTTTACCAAAAAAGCAGCTAAATCGAAGAAATCATATTTATTCTCAATGGAGAATGTCTCAAGCAAAAGGTCATTCAACTCTACTGTTACTGAAAGGGGACAACAGGACAAATGCACTTTGACCAAAACTACTGAAACGTCGACCAGGTTGTCCAAGAGAGGGGCGGTGTGAAATGGGGATGTAACAGCAGACGCACTCACCATAAAAACAGAAGTTCAAATAAACCTTTTCCAAAAGAGAGCTTATGGCTACTGTGTTTTGGTACTGTAGAGATATCTTGCTGAGGATTCATGGAGTCTAAGACAACTATCACTGCAACGACGTATTGCGTGACTGAAACGTCCACGGAAGGCAATACATAACAAGAGAAAAGACGTTATTGTCATGTGTTGTCCTTCTTCATAACACTTGTAGCAGCGCCAAGTTAGATGTCGAAAATAAATATAAAAAAGATCGAGGCAGCATACAAAAAAAAAGTAGTAACAAAACGTCAAATATATAAGTTAATATATTGTATTTGTATCTTTCATTAAATATCATTGTAAACTGTTGTTGTTGTTGATTTTGGGCGAAGTAATTGTGATAGAGCATCGAACCATTTTTTATAAGCCGGATCGGCCAAGCTCGTGGAATTTCCTGCTCATCAGTGACCAATTTGGTAGTGTGAAGACGTCGGCTTGTGTTCGGCCTAAGAACACTTGTACAAGTGTGGATTGTGTCTACCACGGAAAAGATAAGACACCAAATACGGTCTGTTGGCTCCAGTTTTTTCCTTCCAATTTGAATCAAATTTAATTTGAAAATTTGATTGAGTTTTAGCTATGGAGACGGAAAATATCAGAAGGAGCGAGAGATTGAGAAAGAAACTATTGACCGGGGAAACTAATAACTACCAAGTTGAATTACAAAGCTCCAGAAATCAAACATCAGGAACAAGTAAAACACAAATCGGTGAAAGAGGAATACGACGATTCACATCTGTCAAAATGAATGCATCAGATCCAGGAATGGGTGAATCTGCTCAAGTCTCTGTGGGAAGGAAGAAATCATCCATCAGTGTTCGTTCATTGAAGTCCCGACAAAGTGTCAAGTCACCATCTGTCAGCGTTTGTTCATTGAACTCCCGACGCAGTGTCAAGTCACAAAATAGTGTTGCGTTAGAGAAAAATGAAATAGAACTAAATGCACAAGAAATACTAAATGACCTGCAAGAAGAATTAGATGTTATAATGGAAGAAAAAAATTAACAAGAATTTAAATTGAGAAGACTTCGTCATGAAGCGTCAAAAGAAGAAATAACGATTAATGAAGACAAAGAAACAACTCCCGTAATGAAGAAGAAGATAAAGAAACTGACAGAAGAGTTAAAAGAAAGTGAAGAATTGTACAAGCACCAAAGTGAGAAGAGGCAGAGGAAGATTGAGCAGATAAAGCGAAAAATGAAACTCATACGTGCTCGTGCCGACCAAGAAAAGAATAAAATAGACCTGGAAAGCAACAAACCTGATGTATCAGAAGATGGTGAAGCAGAAGTTGATGAAGAGCGGCTGAAAAGGACCGAAGAATGGGCATCGCAGATAATAGAAGATTATAAAGACCAGTTTGAAGTGGTCAACCAGTCTGCCGGTGATGACATTCAACATCAAGAAAAATTGAATGTTGCGAACTTACGAAATCATAAAAAGGAAGAATCAGCGATACAATCAATACAACAATGTACCTCATCACTACCAGTTTCAGCGGCAGTTGCAGAGACTATTGTGACTGCGCCACAGTCAGACATCACCCAGCTCATTCAAGCGGTGACAAAATTGGTTTCAAAGGTTAACCAACAATCTCAGCCTTCAAATTCACCTCAAGAAGAAACAAAATATATAACAAGAGCAGCTATAGCTAAGGAGCTGCCTGACTTCAGTGGAAACCGGAAGAATGGATTTACTTTAAAGCTACATATGAAGATACTACTTCCGCTTGCAAATTTAATCCCTTAGAAAATATATCTCGACTTAGAAAATACTTAAAAGGAGATGCTCTGAAGTCTGTGAAGTCATTATTATTGTCTCCTGATAATTTATCTACTATTATGGATAGATTGGAAAAGAATTTTGGCCAACCAGAACATATCTTTGACGCACTGATACACGAAGTGGAAAATCTTCCGTCTGTAAGGGAGTATCAGTGTCATGCTCTAACTGAATTTGGGGATACGGTAATCAATTTAACTGCCACTATAACAGCTTTAAAGAAGCCACAACATTTAGAGAATCCTATATTGATACGCAGATTAGAAGAAAAACTATCTCCAGTATTACATATGCAGTGGTTGGAGTGGAAGGAAGCTAACGGTGGCATAAAGAATATTTTTTGGTTTTCCAAGTGGCTAGAAAAGATAACAGAATATGCCCGGGACCGTATGCTCTTAATAAAATCCAATATTTCTAAAGAAAAAGATTGGAAGACAAAAAGGCCAGAAAGCAAAAAGAAAGATGTTTTCGTAGCAGCACAATATAATGAGAAGCCGTGCGTGGAAAACAGAAACAACCCTAGAGTATGTTTGAAATGTCTTAAGAATGACCACAAACTCGCTAAGTGTGAAGTATTCAAGAAGATGAAAGTTGACGATATTTGGAAATTTGTCAAAGAGAAGAAACTTTGTATTGCTTGTTTAAATTATGGACATGTTCTGAAGAATTGCTATTCAAAGAAGAAATGTCAAATAGATGAATGTAACAAAGTGCATCATGGTCTGCTACATTCGAAGATAAGAGGAGAGAAGACAGAAGAAGCCAATAGCACTTTTCCACAGCAACCTGCAATTAATTTTCATGCATCCAAGAGAGAAGATGTAAATGACAGTCAAATCAACCTACTCATACTACCCGTGAAGCTCAGAGGTCCTAAAGGTACCTTGGATACCTTTGCCATGCTTGATGGAGGTTCCACTACAACGCTTATACGCAAAGATTTCGCCGACCAATTAGGAATTATAGGTCACAGAAAGAATCTTTGTGTGCAAGATCTTCAACGTGAATCAGAACTAGAGAGTTTCAGTGTCAATTTAGAAATACTCACAGCCGATGGAAATAAGAAGTTTGAACTGAAAGATGTCCGAACAATCAAGAACTTACCGTTGCCATATCAGTCGGTTAGAACAGGAACAATGAAAAAATGGAAACATCTTCAAGGAATTAATCTGCAGACATATAAAGGAGGAAGACCAGTTATCCTCATTGGTCAAGATAACAAGGAACTAACGATGCCTTTTGAACGAAGAAAAGGACCACCCAATTCCCCCATGGCCGTCCATACAGAGTTGGGTTGGGTGTTGACTGGAGAAACCGAGGGATTCAAGACTGATTCCAATTTTTTCATTTATGCTCAACAGGAAGAAGATGAAAATCTGCATGCAATCATCAAACAATATTTCTCAATAGAGTCGTTCGGAGTCAAAGTAACTCATGAGAAGCCCAGATCCAAAGAAGACAAACGCGCTCAGACAATTATGGATTCAACTCTTAAGCGAGTAGAAGACAATAGATTCGAAATTGGATTACTTTGGCGCCATGATAACGTTTCATTTCCGGAAAATAAATCTATAGCCCTGCGAAGACTTCGACTACTAGAGAAGAAAATGGATCAACAACCAGAATTTGGGAAACAATACTGCCAGAAGATTGAGGAATACGTAAAGAAGGGTTACGCCTACAAGACAAGTCTGAACGTGACTCAAGATAACAATAATTCCTACTTTCTTCCACACTTTGCCGTTACCAACCCCAAGAAACCAGGAAAGTTCAGAATGGTGTTTGACGCAGCATCGAAAGCCAATGGAGTGAGCCTTAACGATCTGCTACTGGAGGGTCCAGACAAACTCATTCCACTTCAAGAGATTCTCCTCAAGTTTCGACAACGGAAATATGCAGTAACAGCAGATATTGCTGAAATGTTTCACCAAGTTCGGATTCGTCAGGAAGATTTACCAGCCCAACGCTTCTTGTTTCGTGAAATGAATCGATCAGAACCACCGCAAGTTTATCAAATGGCTGTGATGATTTTCGGCGCAACATGTTCCCCAAGCTGTGCCCAGGAAGTAAAGAATAAAAATGCTTTAGAACAAGAAGAGCATATGTCAGCGGCTTGCAAAGCCATCGTTCATAAACATTATGTTGATGACTACCTAGACTCTTTTGACTCTATAGAAGAAGCAAAGAAGATGGTCAAAGAAGTCATCTTAGTTCATGCCAAGGGTGGATTCAATATAAGAAATTGGATAGCTTCAAATCCGAAGATATTAGAAGGAATCCCTTCCGAGCTAATAGCCCCAGTTCAACTCAAAACAAACATGAACAAAGAGAACGATAGTGTGGAACGGGTACTAGGTCTCTATTGGCAGCAATCTCAAGATAATTTTACATTTATCACAAACTTTCACAAAGTCAAGAAAGAGATTGTTAACGGAGAAGAAATTCCAACTAAAAGAGAAGCTCTATCTCTCATCATGTCAGTATTCGATCCATTGGGATTCCTAGCTCATTTTATGGTAAAAGGCAAAATTATGCTACAGAAAACATGGAAATTACATATTGGATGGGATGATCCTATACCCTCATCAATCGCCAAAGGATGGAAAATATGGCTGGAAGATTTACGAACTATCTCAAGCTTCAGTGTGCCCCGTTGTTACTCTCCAGCGTTATCAAGATCACTCGATGTACAACTGCATGTATTTGTTGATGCGTCTGAGAAAGCATATGCTGCTGTGGCATATTTTCGGTTTCAAGTCGAAGATAACTGGGTTACTAAATTTATAATGGCAAGAACGCGCGTGGCACCATTGAAGAATATTTCTATTGTCAGAATGGAACTGCTAGCTGCACTTATGGGAAGTAGGCTAACAAAAACAATCAGAGAAGCACATGACGTCTCAATCGGCCGACAATATTTATGGACAGACAACAGAACCGTATTATATTGGATCACTTCAGAAAGCAGAAGATACCAGCTATTTGTAAGCAATCGGATTGGGTAGATTCAAGAGCTAACAAATCCGTTCGAGTGGAAATGGGTTCCCACAAGTCAAAATGTAGCGGATGAAGCTACTAGAAATGAAGATCATTCCGATTGGTCACCTAACAGCCGCTGGTTAAACGGAACTCCGTTCCTACAAGAATCAGAGGAAAACTGGCCTAAACTACCAGGAAACGAGCCGCAGATTCCAGAAGAAGAACTGAAATTCAAGAAACAATATGTTTTACTGTGTGCAACTTCTAATCTAATTGATATAAACCGTTACTCACAATACTTACGATTAATTAGGACAACTGCTTGGTTATATAGAATAATCTGGAATCTACGACATCCGAATATGAAGCGAAGTGGAGAACTAGATCCATCGGAAATCAATCAAGCAGAAAACTGGTGGTTTCGCCATATACAAGAAGAGTGTTTCGGGGAAGAACTTGCATTTTTGTTAAATCCAGCTAAAAAGGTGTCAAAACGGAATAAACACTCAATCCTGCAATTGATGAAAAAGGACTGTTACGGATGGTAGGAAGACTAAGTGAGTCAGAAATTGGATCTTACGACACAAGATTGCCTATTATACTCCCCCGGAAACACAAATTCACATGTTTAATTATCAGTTATTATCACGAGAAGTGTCACCATCAGGACATCAACCAGTTCGTACACTCGTCCCCTCAACAAAGTTTGTATATTTGGACGTAATGATCTAGGTTTGGGACATGCTAGCCCCAAACCGGGGGGGAGTGTAGCAGCGCCAAGTTAGATGTCGAAAATAAATATAAAAAAGATCGAGGCAACATACAAAAAAAAAGTAGTAACAAAACGTCAAATATATAAGTTAATATATTGTATTTGTATCTTTCATTAAATATCATTGTAAACTGTTGTTGTTGTTGATTTTGGGCGAAGTAATTGTGACAGAGCATCGAACCATTTTTTAGAAAGGCCATCCGCGCAATTACAACTCTATACGCCCTCACTTTCTCACTTTACAGCACGGACACGGAAACTGCTTCGAATGTTTAGGTGGAGCAGTTTAACAACTAGCCCTACAGTCAGTACTTTGCACCAAGCGACTTTCATTCGTTTACTCACCCACATGAATATGTGGCTGGGGAGAGATAACAGAAGCAAGATTTCGAGATTAATAAGAAGCTAAAAACCAACATAACAAATTGTGTGAGCACCGTGAAGGTGATAATTTATGAAGAAGGGTTAAGATAAGTGCTTTAATATTGACAGTGATTGCGATGAGAAGTAGTATATTATATATAATATATATATATATATATATATATATATATATATATATATATATATATATATATACATATATATATATATATATATATATATATATATATATATATATATATATATATATACATACATACATATATATATATATATATATATATATATATATATATATATATACATACATATATATATATATATATATATATATATATATATATATATATATATATATATATATATATATATATATATATATATATATGTATATATAAACTTTTTCGTGTGTATTAATTTTTTTATTGCTATTGTTTTTTTACCGAAGTTTGGACAATATATGGATATATAAGACAGGGTGTCCGAATTTCGAAGTCCAGCCAATAGATAATAACGAGAAACTTATTTTTGTAGAAATTTTCATTTTCACATCTCTTTTACAACTAGTAGTTACTTAGATATTTTTCTATCGGTCATTTTTTGTTGTAGGTACCTATAACACAATTTTTTTTTATACATATTGAATCTATACATATATATATATATATATATATATATATATATATATATATATATATATATATATATATATATATATATATATATATATATATATATATATATATTGTAACGTTTTTATTTATTTGGGTGAAGTGTAAATATTAGACAAGTATTATTAATTAAAATAAAAGTTTATTATAACGATAAATATATATTAAATATAATTAAAGATGATACATACAACGAACACTACGATTAAACAAATATTAGAGACTAATTAAGACTAAGAATATTATAAGACACTTAAACACTAAGATTATTTATTTAAACAATATATAGCTCACTTATTTATTTATACAACTATATTTATTTATGTTTAGCACTCGTCGACTATCTGTTTATATTACCAAATGTTTAGCAAGCAGCGCTTATTTGATAACAGACTGTCCAGTGCCTTCGCTAACGGTGCTTATATATCCTAGCCGAAAATTCCAGAACTCACTGGAACACTTCTAGATTAAACACAATAGGCTACATCAACCGCGTAATTAAGCAGGCTCCGACCAGTCGCTTGCGTCATCGCTAACAATAGACACTCGCTCGTCCCTGTGACAGCGGCGGCGACACCGACGGGGACAGAGGCGGTAACAGTGGCGGCGACGGTGGGCACTGCACATTACACTGCCCCCTCCTTAAGACTGTTTCGTCCCGGAACAGTTCGTGATGGCGAAATCTGCATACATTACCCTTGGTGCATTTCGAAGTTTTGAAGAAATGACAGTCGATGGTCCGCTCGACTTCTTCTTTATGTCCGTTAGGGTTAAAGCTGCAAGACGGGAATTTCAACGCCGGTAAAACGGATGAGGATTTCTATCATGTTCCTAACAATCCTCCAATCTAAACCATCTAGACCACAGCCTAACTTCGGTACAGCTAGCTTCAAAATGTCATTCTCAAGCAGATGATCCCTCAAATCGCACAGCGAGTTCCACAGGTTGCGGTACGACGGCTTCTGGTACGAGCGTGGTTTCGTAACCAGGTAATAGATGTACCGCTGATGGTCTGCATTGTTATCCCCCAGGCGCAGCGTTTTCCCAACAGTTGGGCGTTGGTTGGCCAGTTCTTGTTGTCGCCCAAATTTCGCCTTAAAGGCTGAAGCTATGCCACGATACATCTTTAAGTCTTCTGATACGCAGTGACCGAGGGAATAATCTGAAGACACGGTGAATAGATCTTGGTGTTCTTGCGTCACGCCGAACCGCGCCTTGCGGCCAAAGGAATAGTTCTCCATGAAGTCTTCAAAAGTTGGTTCTTGTGTTATGATCCGACGAACCGTTGCTCCGTTATGGACTTCGTGGTTGTCTCCGGCGAAAGGGGCTACCCGATTAAAGTGTACTACTCTCGGCTGCTTCCCGTTAGGTTGTTTCTTAATTCTGTATACCACGTCGTTTATTCTTTTGACAACCTCATAGGGGCCTTCCCAATTATTTTGCAGCTTTGGTGATAACCCATGACGTCTTTGTGGGTTGTAAAGCCAAACTAAATCCCCAGGTTGATATCCACCCTTTTCGGCCTTGATGTCATCCCGGTCTTTCATTCGGTCGCTGGCAGCTTGAATGTTCGTACGGACTTGTTCATGAATGTCATCCATTCTTCTCCGTAAGTCCGTAACGTAATCTTCCCCGGCCAGATCTTCCCCAGGTTTACTGCCAAACACCAAGTCACATGCTAAGCGAACTCATGCCCGAATAAGATGTTCGCAGGAGTTTGCCCTGTTGTTTCATGCACGGATGAACGACAAGCCAACAGGAACAGATGGAGATGTCGGTCCCAGTCTCTTTAGTGGTTGGAGACTACCTTCGACAAATATGCAGTTGTTCTAGTTTTATTAATTCCTAATATCTTACAGACATTTTGGAAAACGGCAAACTCAAAATTTCTTCCCTGGTCGGAGTGGAGTTAACGCGGTACTCCGAATCGGCATACACATTCCTTAATTAAAGTTTCAGCGACCGTGGTGGCTTCCTGGTTGGGTAATGGATATGCTTCAACCCACTTGGTGAAGTAGTCCATAACAACCACGATGTATTTATTTCCTTCGTCAATTTCTGGGAATAGTCCAGCCACATCAATCGCAATACGCTCAAATGGGCTGCCAACGTTGTATTGACGCATTGGAGCTTTTCGTCGTTTATGCGGACCGTTACTTCCAGCGCAAACCACACATTTCTTGCACCAATCTTTAACATCTTCCGTGAAGTTAACCCAGTAAAACCGCTGGCGCAATCTTTCTAGCATTTTGATGACTCCAAAATGGCCTCCAGATCCGTCATGGATCTCTTTTAAGACGTCTGGTGCCCTACTCTTAAGAATAACTAACTGAGTTCTCTTCTCAGTTCCATCAACATTTTCTACCACACGCTTAACATCCCATCCTCAATCACCATGGACTCCCATTGCGCCCAGTACGATTTTACACTTGGTGAGTGTGGTGCAACATCTTCCCTTACTGGTTTGCTCTTTTCTTCTTTCCATTCGAGTCCCCGGCTAGATCTTCTTCTGGTTTACTGCCGAACACCAAGCCGCATGGTAAACGCAACTCACGCCCGAATAAGATGTTCGCAGGAGTTTGCCCTGTTGTTTCATGCACGGATGAACGATAAGCCAACAGGAACAGATGGAGGTGTCGGACCCAGTCTCTTTGTTGGATGGAGACTACCTACGACAAATATCGGTTGACCGTTCTGTTCATTCGTTCAACCATGCCATCAGACTGCGGATGTAAAGCAGTTGTTCTAGTTTTATTAATTCCTAATATCTTACAGATATGTTGGAAAACGGCAGACTCAAAATTTCTTCCCTGGTCAGAGTGGAGTTCACGTGGTCCTCCGAATCGGCATATACATTCTTTAACTAAAGTTTCTGCGACTGTGGTGGCTTCCTGGTTAGGTAATGAATACGCTTTTACCCACTTGGTGAAGTAGTCCATGACAACCACGATGTATTTATTTCCTTCGTCACTTTTTAGGAATGGTCCAGCCACATCAATCGCAATACGCTCAAATGGACTGCCAACGTTGTATTGACGCATTGGAGCTTTTCGTCGTTTATGCGGACCGTTACTTCCAGCGCAAACCACACATTTCTTGCACCAATTTTTAACATCTTCTGTGAAGGTAACCCAGTAAAACCGCCGACGCAATCTTTCTAGCGTTTTGATGACACCAAAATGGCCTCCAGATCCGTCATGGATCTGTTTCAACACATCTGGTACTGTACTCTTAAGAATAACCAACTGAGTTCTCTTGTCAGTTCCATCAGCATTTTCTACCACACGCTTTAAAAGGCCATCCTCAATCACCATGGAGTCCCATTGCGCCCAGTACGATTTTACGCTCGGTGAGTGCGGTGCAACATCTTCCCATACTGGTTTTCTCTCCTCTGCTTTCCATTCCCGTATAATTTTCAAAGTTGGGTCTTTTTCTTGGTCTTCGCGTAGTCCATCGGGCTGCCAATTATCGTCGACTACTGTTGTCCTGGCGACGATGGAAAATTTATCTTCTAGTCGACTACAATGCTTGCATTCGTCTCGGCATGTCCTTCCGAACAATGCGTCGGCATTACTATGGATGGTACCTGTCCTATGCTCAATTTTGAAATTGTATTCGTGTAGTCTCTCAATCCATCTAGCCACCTGACCTTCAGGATTCTTGAATTGTAACAGCCATTTTAATGCAGCATGGTCAGTTCTAATCAAAAATTTCCTTCCGTACAAATATTTGTAGAAATGTTCCATGGATTTCACGACTGTCAAGAGTTCTTTTCTGGTAATACAATAATTATGCTTTGGTTTTGACAAGGTCTTACTAAAATAGGCAATAACCTTTTCATGCTCGTCTTGTATCTGGGAAAGAAAGCCACCAATTCCCACGTTGCTGGCATCTGTGTCTAGTATGAACTCTCCTTCAGGCAAAGGCTAACTCAGGACAGGTGCGCTTGTCAAAGCATGTTTCACTTCTTTGAACGCAACTTTGCAGTCCATTTCCCAGATAAATCTTCGACCTTCTTCAGTAAGTCTTGTCAATGGCTTGGCTATGTTGGCAAATCCAGGTACATATCTTCGATAATAGGTACATAAACCAAGAAAACTTCTAAGTTCGTGTTTGTCTCTAGATGCTGGCCAATCTCTCACAGCTTTTATCTTTTCCGGGTCAACTGCAATACCCTTATCTGAAACCACGTGTCCAAGGTAATGAACTTCCTTTTGGAACAGGTGACACTTCTTGTGGCTGAGCTTCAGGTTAGCCTTCCGCAATCTCTGGAAAATTTTTTCCAAATTCTTCATGTGATCCTCGAATGTTTTACATACCACATTAATGTCGTCGATATAGACTAAACAGGTTTTCCATGATAGCCCAGCCAATACTGTCTCCATAAGTCGATCAAACGTTGCAGGGGCATTGCAGAGCCTAAATGGCATTACAGTAAATTGCCAGAGTCTGGTACCAATGGTGTAGGCTGTCCTCATCTTTTGAATCCAAATCGACTTGCCAGTATCCGCTCTTTAGATCCAGAGTAGAGAAAATCTTCGAGACAGCCAAAATGCCTAGTGTTAAGTTGGCGGTAATCGACGCAAAATCGTGTGGAGCCATCTTTCTTCTTCACTAACACCACTGGTGAAGCCCATGGACTGCTTGAAGGTTCGATCGCCGGTGTGTATCTTATGGTGAACCACATTAGTTCTCCCGTTGGTCTTCTTGTCAACACATCTTGAAATCTTCCAATTAATTTCTTTGCCTTGGTTCTCTGGTCGGCGGTCAGTTCTTGGAAGGAGGTTGATAATTGGTTAATTAATGTGTCAGGAACTTCCTGAGATATGTTTCCTTTAGCCTTAACAGTTCGAATAATCGAGGATACCGCCAAGCATTCTCCTACAATGGTTCCTCTCTTAAGAACAACTGGATAATAATTTACGTTCATTATTCGAACTGGTATTAACTGACTGGCTTTTATCAGTGATTTTCCTACAACTCCAGTACCAGTCTTCACATCATCATTCTTGGGCTCAAGCATAACAATATTCCCCTCGCAGAAGGTACCATCTAATTGTGCTTGCACGATAGATTCACTTCGTTCTGGAAGGGTAACATCTTCGGCCATTAGTACGCGCACAGCCTTGTCTTCTCGTGGGTTTAAAACAAGTTCTTCTTCATTGACCATCATTATTCCATTCTTCAGGTCAAGTTTGAAACCGTGCTTTTTCATTACGTCCATATCGAGTATTAATTCATCTTCAACGTCAGCTACCAGCGCACGATGTTTAAAGGATGTGTTTCCAATAGTGATGGTCATATCTATTTCTCCTAACGTGGTAGCTTGTTCTCCCGTTGCTGTGCGTAATCTCCACTTGATTGGTTGAAGATGAATTTTGTTACTGTTGTATAAAATATAATATATTTTATACAACAGTAACAAAATTCATATTAATACGAATAATAAAAATAAATTGAACATTGATAAAAAACTGAATAATATAAAAGAGCTTGCACTTAATGACAGCATTTGCTCCTTTCTAAAGACTAACTACAAAAACTGGATTATAAATCTAACTGACACAAATATTGATGAAAAATTTTTAGTTATTCTATCTTTGGGCCCAAAATTTAGTTACAAATCTAAAAATATTAAACAAATTAAACATCTTATTTTGGAAACATATGTCAATCTCTCTCTGTCTATAGACAAGAGCAACATTACTGATAAAGATGTAATGAAACTTAAAATTGCTAGATATTTAGACTCTAGATTGGCATCTCTAAAAAATGAGAAACTCACTTACCCACAAACAGAATTACTATAATGGATTAAACTTACTAAACAGTTCATAAAGATACACAAAAATAACTTTATTATTACCAAAGCTGACAAAGGGTCAAAAACTGTCATTGTGTATAAATCCGATTATGACAAAAAAGCCCATGAAATATTAAATGACAAATCAACTTACATTAAACTCACTAGAAATCCCATTAACAAACTAGATATCGAATGTAATTTTTTTTAAAAAAGCGTTAATAAACCTGAATTAATTGTGCAAAACCCCAGAATTGGCAGGATGTACATGAACCCTAAGATACACAAAAACAATGTACCGTTAAGACAGATAATATCTACCATTGACACGTCGACTTATAAGTTATCAAAATATTTAAATGATATATTAGCCTAGGTCACTACAAAATCAGAGCACATTGTAAATGATTCTATTCACCTCGTAAAGGATATTTCCAAAATTAAAATACCCCCGAATTTCTCCATTTGCAGTTTGGACGTAGTAGCCTTATATCCTAGCATACCACAAGATTTTGTTATAAGTTGCATAAAAGAAAGATGGTCTGAAATTACTGATTTCACAGATTTAACTATTGATCAATTTATTTTTGGCATAAAATTATGTTTTAATAGTTCAGTTTTCAGCCACGATTGAAACATATACAAACAGATTGATGGTTCCCCTATGGGTTCAAGTATTTCCAGTTCATTAGCAGATATTATCCTTCACAATGTAGAAAATGAAATCGTTCCTATCCCCGAATACCGCATTTTATTTTATAAACGTTACGTGGATGACATCTTAATAATAGCACCTAATGATTTAATTTACACAATTTTAGATAAATTTAACAGTTTTCAACCCAGAATTAAATTTACGTTAGAAAAAGAAACTAATCAAAAATTAAATTACCTTGACATAACCTTTATTAGGAATAATAATAAGATCATCACTGATTGGTACCAAAAACAAACTGCTAGTGGCCGATATTTAAATTTCAATTCCTTTACTAATTTAAATTACAAGGTTAGTGTGATCAACTCTCTAGTTGATAGAGCTATTTTACTTTCAGATAAACGTTTTCACCAAAAAAATTTAAATTACATTCGCTCAACATTAACTAAAAATTGTTACCCTCCTACATTCATTAATAAATATATAAAAGAGAGGGTTTACAAACTACAATCTGTTAAAAACAACGTAGATAATAATAGTGAAAAACATAACTTAAACGAAGTCATTTATACAAAAATTCCATATGATAATAAATCTTATTATGCCATTAATAAATTGATTAAAAATAGTAACATAAAAATAGCTAATTCTTCCACTTCGACTACCAAAGACCTTTTCTCGAGTCTTAAAGACAAAATACCTAAGAATAAATTAAAAAATGTAATTTATAAAATTGACTGTGGTGTATGCAACAAAAGTTACATCGGCGAAATGTGTCAACCTATAGAAAAACGATTATATCAACATAATTACCATTCTAATAATCAAAATCCACATCATAGTGCTCTTACAAAACATACTACAGAAACAGGCCATAAATTCAAATTCAATGACGCAATAATTTTACATAGGGATAATTTTTACAATAATAGGTTAATTAAAGAAACCTTTTATATAAACATAATTTCACTCAAATCTAAATTTTCAAACTGATTTAAAAAAAAATTAAATTACATAAATCAATTTAGTCATCATTACAAATAATTTAAAAAGTTTTATTTTTTATTTTTTCTCCCCAAACAATGTTAGTACGTTGAATTTTTCACACATTGTTCGTTCTCAAAACTCATACGTTTCGTTTCCGTTTGTTGACCTTATGGGTTGTGGATGATGTCAATGGGAGTTGTAACCTGACATGCGTCAAACACTATTTAAAATGTAAAACCAAACAAAAATCTGACATGTAAACAATACAAAGTTATTGACAATTGCAATTCACTCCTATTGGTATGTGATAAGAATTTTATTTTTTGAATTTTTATAAAAATAAACCTGTTGTAATTATTTTATAGCTGAAAATGGAACAAATTTCAGTTCCGAAACGTCCTATATCAGAACAAATGAATTTTTATACAAAATAAAAATTACTACATGGATTCCCAAGGCCGAAATTCCTTTCTCATTCGTACAATTATTATTATTTAAAATAAAAGTTTATTATAACGATAAATAGATATTAAATATAATTAAAAAATGATAAATATAACGAAAACTACGATTAAACAAATATTAAACACTAATTAAGACTAAGAATATTATAAAACACTTAAACACTAAGATTATTTATTTGAACAATATATAACTCATTTATTTATTTATACAACTATATTTATTTATGTTTACCACTTGTCGACTGTCTGTTTATATCAGCAACTGTATAACACGCATTGCTTATTTATATCAGGCTGTCCAATGCCTTCGCTAACGGTGCTTACATACCCTAGCCGAAAATTCGAGAACTCACTAGAACACTTCTAGATAAAACACATTAGGTTACATCAACCGCTTAATTAAGCAGGTTCCGACAAGTCGGTTGCGTCATCGCTAACGATAGACGCTCGCTCGACCCCGCGACAGTGGCGGCGACAGCGACGGGGACAGCGACGGGGACAGCGGCGGTGACAGTGGCGGCGACGGCGGGCACTGCACATTACAATATACATATATATATATATATATATATATATATATATATATATATATATATATATATATATATACTTATTTCTCATTCGTTTGGTTATTGTATTTTAAATTTGTTTTACTATTAAAATCTCAGATTTTTCGTTATTTTAAATGAAAATTCGTATTTTTTTATAAATACATAATTTTCTTAATTTTTTAAATAGTATTTTATTTCACTCGTGTGACTTACTTTTTTACATACCAATCCTGCTTCAAAATTTAATTTTGATCCTACAGATACTTTTAATTTAACGCATTTGTACGTATGTATCTGATTTAAAAGCTAATTAACTAAGGAATAGAACCTTAGTTTACATGACATTTTCTTATTCAAAATGAACTGAAGTATGTATAAGCTGTTAATTTTGTTACACTAATTTTGAAATAATAATAGTCATTAAGGTATCAAGGGTTTCATAAGGACAATAATGACTAAGGACAACAGTGGTGTGTACGTTGACCGAACGCATTATTGCCCGTTTAACTGCCGTAGTGCCTTCAACGTTTAATGCCCGAATATAATTTTTTAATATACTACGGATTGCGGATCATAAAGTTTTAATAATGTAACGTTTTTATTTATATGGGCGAAGTGTAAAAATCAAGGAATTATTATTAATTAACGTTAAAATGTATTAAAACGATAAATAATTACTAAAATATAATAAAAAGATAATATATGTAAATAGCACTATGATAATCAAATATTAATACTAATTTAAAACTAAGAATATAAAAAACACTTAAACACTAAGATTATTTATTAAAACAATATTTATTTCACTTATTTATTTATATAACTAAATTTATTTATATTCACCACACGTCGACTATTTATTTATATTACCCAATATTCATTTCACGACGCTTGTTTATATCAGATTGTCGAATACCTTCCTTAACAATGTTTATATATTCCGATGTCTTTATTCGAGAAACTACTAGAAAATTCTTCTAGATAAAATATCGAATACAATAGATCACGTCACCAAAGTAATTAAACAGGTCTGTTTACGTCGTCAAATTGCTCGCGGCGATTACGTCATCGCTAAGAATAGACATTCGCTTACCGATACAGCGATAGCGACGGTGGCGTCCATTGTCCGTTAGAATAAAATTTACAAAGTATGTAGGCTATGAGTGCTTGTGCTTGTTTTTTTAAGCTTTATCCAGTGTCATCAGTTTCTCAGGGTTCAGGGTATTTCTCGAATACGGCACATCCCGTTATTATTATATAATTTTCTTTATTATTGGAAATTGAAGAAAATCATTCAAATAAAAGTTGTAGTATATGAAGGGGGACATTCACTTATTAAAGAAAAAAAAATATAACCAGTGGTTCTCAAACTATAACAAAGTTTTATTTTTTAGGCCAGTTCGATAGAGTATTTTTTCTGAATTCAACCATCTAATCAATTTATAACAAAATTATAGAAAAAAATGCAAACGAAATTCAAATAAATTTTATTTTTATAGTTACTTTTCAGTAGGCTATACATGAAAAAATTAGAGCCTAAATTAAAACAAAACATAAATTTTTGTTAATAACTCTATAAATAGCAAAAATGAGAATTATACACTAAATAATTCAAATTGACATATAGCAATTTTGTTTTCTATACATAGCCTACTGAAAAATAAATATAAATATAAAATTTCTTTAAATTTCAATTACATTTTTCTCAATATTTTTGTAATATAAGGATTAAAAATGTTTACATGGTTGAATTCAGAACAAAATACTCTATCGAATGGGTCTAAAATATATGCCAACCTATTTAAGAATATATAAATTTGTGTTATAGTTTGAGAACTACCGCTTAAAAATATTGTTTTTCTTCAGTAATGAATGTCCCTCTTCATCTACTACAACTTTTATTTAAATGATTTCCTTCTCTTTCCAATAATAAAGAAAATAATCGAGGTGTCCCGTATCCGAGAAACACCCTGTACAATGAATAACGCCCAAGGGTATTACGAGTTGTTGCTGTATAACAACCGTGAAAGCAGTGTTGTTATGATAATAATAGTATACAAGTAGGACATTAAAATTATAATACGATCAAAAAATTTATTATTGCAATAATAGTAATAATCTATTGTACCGCATCTGTGTATAAAACAGATTGGCACACCCAGCAATGGGTAATAAGTCGTGATAATATATTTATTTATTTATTTGAAATCATTTTTTTTTATTAAACCGTAAGAATTAAAAGTAACCAATCAAGAAGTGTTTCGAAAAATTTGAAAAAATACAAAATATTCTTATACAATTTAGCAAATACATATAGGTACCAAGTTTCATAATTCTATCAACAACCAGTTTCAAATTAGAGGCTAAAATTTGCACCTCTAAGGTTATCTTCAAGAAATTGGTACTCTTGTAGATGGTAACGTCGGACCTATATTAATAATATTATTCACTTAAAATGACCTCCCGAATAAAGTGTTAAAGTTTTTTACACTAACCATGAATCATCTTGTATATCCAGAAAAAAATATAGGTAGTACTTTTATATGAAACCCTAATTCACGACCCCTTAAGATCATAACATTCATAATCACCAGTCGAGAAACATTGATTTACAGTAACTATGGACTCACCATCTATTCTATAATAAAGAATAAACCAATATCTTTAAAACAAATGAAAAGTAGTCAAAGAGACTATTATTATGTTATACATCATACAGGTGTACAAGTGCCCCAAACAATCACGTAAGTAACTATTAAATTAAAAATTAACTTACTGGATTATTTAACAGAGTTTTCAATCTATCTTCTGGTGCAACACCTTTTTTACTTCTAAGGAGAAGATAAATTGTTTTTATCTCAGGACAAGACCGCAAAAGTTTTTCCAGCAGAGCTTTTCCTAGAAAACCTGTAGCTCCAGTGATGAGAATAGATTTTTCTGCATACCAATCGGATATACGGGGAAAAGCTTCCTCTTTATCCATATTTTTGCTCTATTAACAAATAGTATATTAAAGAATGAGTTATATAAAACATGTTTTTTCGCACGCCTCAAAATTTAGAAAAGCCAAGGCTTGTTTTTTAAATGACAAATGCGAAAAATGTCATAAAATGAGTCCTTTATACTATTTTTTCATATATTGCGTCTTTTAGACCCTAAAATATTTTTAAAAAATCTGGTGTGGACACCACACGACTTCCTTGTACGCAAGACCAACATCAAGTATAGACCCAATAATTATAAAATTGCTAATATTTGACGTAATTTGACATTAACATTATTTTTTTTTGTTATTTTTTGTCATCCATAGCAAGCTTTATTACAAAAATCAAAAAGTATATAATTTTTAAATTTAAATATGTCGCTTATACAAAGGGATAATTTAATAATATTTGATGTACTAGACGCACAATTGAATTCTATACAACTCTTATTTGAAGCATTTATTTCTAAAATCATAATAAAACCATTTTATTCAAGAAATACTGTTAATAACTTCAGGTAATATATCACTTCCGGTTAGCCTGTTTTAACCTATGTTATTCCCATTGACATAAAAGTCTTGCATACCAAATTTTAAAAGTTTTGAATTATATTTTAAAATAGTATTTCACTAATAATTATAAGAGCTTCAAGTTCCATTATTTGTTTATTAAATTAAATTTGAATGTTTCGAGCAGAATCCGCTCATCTTCAGCAACTAAACAATTTGAACAATACATATAAACACACGATGAAGCCGAGGATGAAGCAGAATTACATTATTGTACATATTCAAAAATTGTAGAATTACATGTGAAATGTACTCATCGTAGTTAAATCAAGCATGGGCCTCCAATTCAACAGTACAACATGACGCTAACACGGCCCAGAATCAAATCGCGAAAAATTTCGGTTTTCAAATTTCACCGGAAATATCCATTTTGACTATCCCTGAATCCATTTTGACTAATTTTGTCGTGACGTCTTCTGTACCTATGTATGTATGTACGTATCTCGCATAACTCAAAAACGGTAAGCCGTAGAAAGTTGAAATTTTCTATTTAAAACTACTATAACATCTAGTTGTGCACCTCCCTTTTTGGTCATTACATAATTTCCAGAAGTTGTACTTTACTTGAAGCCTATAATAGAGATGAATGAAAAACTATTTTAAAATGTAATCCAAAACTTTTCAAATTTGGTATATAAGACTTTTATGTTAATGGGAATAACTTAGTAGATTTTGGTTAAAATGGGCTAACCGGAAGTGATATATTAGCTGAAGTTGTTAACTGTTTTTCTTGAATAAAATGGTTTTATTTTGATTTTAGAAATAAATGCTTCAAATAATAGTTTTAGAGAATTAAATTCTGCATCTAGTACATCCAATATTATTAAGCGAAATATGTAAATTAGAAATTATATAGTTTTTGGTTTTTGTAATAAAGCTTGCTATGGATTAGGACCAAAAAGTACAAAAAATTAAAAAATTAATGTTAATGTCTAATAGACCTTTTCAATTTAACGGCTATCTCTTTCTATCGCTACAAATAGTAAGAAAATGGCGCCAATAACTATCAGTTGGGCTGTCAAAAGAAATGTCAAAAATATTGCAGTCATTAAAATACCTGTATTCTCGTTGAAAATTTTCATCGTTAGACATTTTAGCTCCAAAAAAAGCTTTTGTAACATCTTTCGAGAAATTTTTTAAAGTTTTCTAGGATTTCTTGCACATTTTACGTCTAAATTTTTTAGAAACAAACGCCATCGATCTCAGTTGTTCTTACTAAGCGCAGATCCCCATTGCGCATATCTTCTATCTCTTTAAATTGAAGAGGTCTATTTCTATTACGTGCAATTTTATAATTGGATCTTGGATCTATATTTTGTGGTGGTCTTGCGTACAAGGAAGTCGTGTGGTGTTCACATCAAATTTTTTTAAATAGTATATTTAATAGTATCTATAAATCACCCCATTCAATTTTACGGGACAGAAAATTTGAAAAAATGTATTGCCACGTTAAACACTAATGTCACGGTTTCTCGCGTTCACCCTGGAAATAGAAATTAACGAAGCAACGAACAACAATAAAATAATAAACAGAACAATACGATAAGAAAATAGAATTGCACCAAATAACGAAAGGTAATTCATATTTTATCCGACTGTGCTGCATGTAGGAGAGAGTACGAGTACAGCGTAGCGAAAGGAACTTAGACCGGTATCTTCTCTCTCATTACATTCACAACCAGTGCACGAGATGTGAACTGGTTGCGACTGAGATGATCCCAGCGTAACTTAGGAGAGTACTTACGAGAGTAATCGAGCTATATACTTACACTACACTACCTCCTAATTATCACTACACCTGGCAATCAACTGATTTGAAATTGAAAATTTTCGGTTATATTACCTCGATCTGCCATATACGTAAATTTCCATAAGCGTGCGCAGGATATTTCTACACAGTGCACAAGTACACAGATTGGATATTGTAAAATAATTTTTTTGGAGTGTGAATAATATAAATAAATAATTAACGGCTACGGCTAATTATATACTGGTTGCTTTCCAACGAACTTGATTTTTTATAATTCTTTTTTACGAATAAAATATCGGATGTGGCCAGCACATGATCTCCGGCCAATTTCATGCTTAAAACAGTAATAATAAAGTATTACTTCCGGTTGACTGTTTGTAAAAAAAAATCTAATTTGTTGTTCCAATAGATAGAAAAGTGTATAAGCGTCAATATGTCATACAATATTTTTTAATATATTCAATCGAAAAATAAAAATACAGTGAAAGCTGACAGCACCATTTATTTGACGTTAAGGTCAAAATACTACAACGTGAGAAATTCAAAATTACTAAAATGGTATTTCGTGTTTATTACCTATCGCTAAGAGAGGTATTGAATTCATGCAAAAAATCGCATATTCAGATTTTAGTGAATAAGCACGTTTTAAGGTCCCTAGAATCTGATTATAACATTTTTACGATGATGTCCGTATGTGTGTGTGTGTGTGTGTGTGTGTGTGTGTGTATGTGTGTGTGTGCGTGTGTGTGTGTGTGTGTGTGTGTGTGTGGATGGATATGTGTGTGTGTGTGTGTGGATGTGTGTGTGTGGATGTGTGTGTGTGGATGTGTGTGTGGATGTGTGTGTGGATGTGTGTGTAGATGTGTGTGTAGATGTGTGTGTGGATGTGTGTGTGGATGTGTGTGTGGATGTGTGTGTGTGTGGATGTGTGTGTGTGGATGTGTGTGTGTGGATGTGTGTGTGTGTGGATGTGTGTGTGTGTGGATGTGTGTGTGTGTGTGGATGTGTGTGTGTGTGTGTGTGTGTGTGTGTGTGTGTGTGTGTGTGTGTTATATCTTCTATAGATTTAAAGATAAAGAAATGCGTATAAAATAATTTGATGTAAAAAATCTCAGATCAAACTACTACAAGGCAAGAAATTTAAATGTTTGTAATTGACACATATATGTCACTGTCAAAAATATTTGTATGCCACTGTCAAAAATATTTGTATATTATTATGAAGATTATGAAAATAAAAAAAGTCAACAACGCAAAAGAATATACGTACAAAAGAATATAAAAGAAATTTGCGAAAATTGACGAATATAAAGAAAAAGAAAAGGGAAGTAGAAAAGAAAATTTCAGTATATTGAATATAAAGAAAATGTGTGTACTGTAATTTTTTTTAAAGATGTCCGATCAAGGTCATCTGTATCAAGTATGAATTAACAAGTTGGCATATATTTGTCTCTCTCATATTTGCACTGAAAAGATATACGCGCGAAAAGGATGGCCATAAAACACATGTCTTTCAAAACTTGACTAAGTTACGACATCTCAGTTTAAAACGATGCTCATTGTTCTCTTGGTTCTCAATATAGTTGCTATATCGTAAGTTCATTTATTATTTCGGATATATTTACTTGATCCATAGCCGCACATTCGTTATTTTCTGTCAGTGTCAGTATTTGATTTGCAACATATATCGATTTGTATTTTTGTAAGTTTATTTCTTGTACCAGTATGAGCAAAAACGGAAGAACTCTGAGAAAGCAATCTCAGGAATTGCTGCTTAACTTAAATCAGTATTTCCAACGCGAAGAAGGGAATGGAGGACCTCTTCAAAATATACATTCAGTTAATGAGGTGTGTAATTTTAAGACATTTTTATACTAATGGTAGGTATGCTATTGTAGCCTTTTACATGTTTAATTTTAGCTGTAATCGTGCTTTTAGTTATACTGATGCAGGGTGGAGTGTCGTTGTGAACGGTTCTGTTAAGAGAAATCTGAATCTGAGTAATAAGAATAATTTCGGTTATTTTTAGCGAGTTGCAGAAGCTTTAAAAATATCGACGAAGACCGTAGCAAGAGTACTGAAGAGAGCGAACGAGAATGAAGAAATACAATCGCCTGGCAAAAAAAGACCGAGAAGAAAATACGCGACAGAAGATCTGAGTGATTTTAAGAAGGAAGCTATTCGGAGAGCAATATATGAAATGTATGCGAAAAAAATGCACATTACTTTGAATTCTCTCGCTAAATTTCTAAAAGAGAGAGAATTATATTACTATTCACTAAATAGTTTGCGAAAACTTTTAATTTCGATTGGATTTGAGTACAAAAAAGATTGCAATAGAAGAGCACTTATGGAACAGGGACATATAAGGTTAGCAAGAATAAATTTTTTAAAAGAATATCATAAAAATTATATAAGTAAATTTTGGGAAATCCTATTTTTGAATGAAACATGGATTTTTCTAAGGGTGGTAAAAGAAGATCGTGGCAAGATAATAATCCAACAAGTGTTAAAAAGGCAGCCGGAGAAGGAGTAAGGTACATTGTACTTCATGCTGGGGGCAACAAAGGTTTTATTAAAAATGCCAGTCTGGTATTTTCCTCTGGAAGATGTACTGGTGACTATCACGGCGATCTCATCGCAGAAAAATTTGAAAATTGGATAAAACATTCTTTAATACTAAATTTAGAAGAGCCAAGCTTAATTATCATGGATAACGCTCCATATCATAGCCGAATAATAAATCCGTCACCAACATCGGCATGGAAGAAACAAGATATTAGGGACTATCTTTCAAAATTAAATGTGCAATTTTCTTCCATTATGCTAAAACCAGAATTACTGGAACTTGCAAAACTATATTCACCACCATGGAGATATGTTGTCGATGAGTTAATTGAAGCGCATGGACATAAAGTTCTACGATTACCACCATACCATTGCGAATTTAACCCCATCGAAATGGTATGGTCTCAGTGCAAACGCTTCTACGACGATCGTATTGTAGAGACAGGCTATGGACATGAGCAAGTTTTGCAAACGTGGCAACAAGCATTAAAAAATGTTACCACGAAAAATTGGATGTCCTATGTTTCGCATACGGAGAAAATTATAAATGAGTGGTGGGATCGCGAAATTATTATAGACGACAAAGATATTGAACCTGTTATTATTAATTTGGGAGAGGACAACGATTCAAGTGAAGATTCAGATACTGATATAGAACTTTTATTACATTTTTTCATATTGCATTTGTTATTTAATTATTTTTCATTTATCTTTCGCTACTGTTCTTTTATAATTGTTTGCTTTGGTTTGTTTCATACTTTGTCCATGTGTTCCGGATGAGGTATTTCGGGACATCGTATGCTTTCACTTTACATTGATTACGAGATGCCATTAAAGAGAAAAGGCGAGGAGAATTGGCCAAAAGCTACTGCTACTCCATGTCAGTGCGCCTGTGTAAATGGCGCAAGTAGCCAGGGCTGTTGCGCGTGACCGTGAATTCCAAAAAAAAAATAGTCATCCACCCTACAAATCGGAGATAGTCCCCAGTGCTATTATGTGTTCCTTAATTTGTAAAAAGATCATTGAGGAAAGCGATTTTTTAATGATGGTGACCTCGAGTAGATGATAAATGATAATTTTTAAGAAAAGAAAAATGTATTTATTTCAAGAAATAGAAAAACATATTTCTAGATATAACAAATGTAAATATGTTGAGGATGATTACATAGAAAAATAAAAATATAATAAATTTCGTAAGTTCATTGCTTCATGTCAATACCGAGAATTTATCGAACACCCCTCGTCCTATGTATTTCAATTATTATGTTTTCTGTATACTGTATATGGTTTAGACACAAAAAATAAGTAAATAATATTAATACGAGTACAATTAAAGTACACACATAAAGATGATTACTTTTTAATTTTATTAAATATAAAATTTGCTAAATATATACATATTTATATATTTTACCGGTTTCAGGATATTATTCCATTGTTTACATGTACAAAAGTAGGCTGGTAACTAAGTAATAACTGTATCTGGATGGTAATATTATTACCATACTGACTTGTCAATAACTATCTACAAAATTAAATTAAAATAAAATGAAAATATAATGCTCTTCATTAATACATACAGATAACGTTAGCCTATCGTTCTAAATACGGTCTACGTTATTCTAAAGTAATAAACACGAGGAATAAAGCAGATAATTTGAATATTTGTCATATTGACATATGTCAAAATAATTGTTCTGTTAACCATAACAATCTAAAAGTCGCATTAATGAGAGAACTTCAAAAAATGATATTTATCAATAATGTCTTAATTTTCTGAAACCGAAAAACTATTGAACAAACCACGGATGTTATTAATAATAACGAACCTTAGATGTATTAAAATCCTCGCTCTACGAGCTCGGATTTCAATCTTACATCTGCGGCAGTTATGATGTGCATAACATTCCTAGGTATATTAATAGCTAATACATTTTTATAATAACAAAATAACTGTATCGTATGTACCCCAAAAAAACTATGTAAACGACGCTACTGAATTTGTCAAAATCTTAACACATACGATTCGAAGATGACCTTGATCGGACATCTTTAAAAAAATTTACAGTATTCAACATAATTTATACTAAAATATACCATAGATTTTGCAAATATATGTGAGAATTATTTTGTAGTGAGACATGAATATATGTATTTGCATTTAAAAATGTTTTTCGTTTTATGCGTACAACCAGGTAAAATATCTGGTGAGAGGTTATGTGCTAGCCACATCAGATTTTTTTATTTAAAATTGTATAATGTAATAAGTTTTCTTCATATACACAAATAAAAAGAAAACAATTTGTCTTGAAAATAAAATAGTTTCAATAATAAGTATTTGTATTTATTTATTTATTTATTCACCTAAATAGTACATTAAAATACAAGTTTCATAAGACATGATTTTAGCGCACGCGTCATTCTTAGTAACGAGCGGCTTGCCGTGAGTTTTCTAAGGGGACAAGTGCGCTTAAATGTCTTATGAAACGTGTATTTTATACTATTTTTTCTATTTTGGTCATTTTTTCAACGTTATTTCATATTCAGGAATTTCAATTTCGGTTGTTTAATATGTACTTTATGAAACTCATTTGGATGTCATAAAGAAGTACTTTATGACATCCAAATGGATTTCATAAAGTACATATTAAAGAACCAAAATAGAAAAAATATATTTTAAATATTATTTATAATATATGTACCTCCAGTTCAAAACGTGTTTTTCTGATTAAATTTGCACTAAATATTTACAACAGGACAAGGAAGAAAATACATGAAAATTTAAAAAAAATGGTGTAGCCGCCAACACAATACCTCCCGCCATTTACAAACCGAGTCACAAAAAAGATTAATCCTTATTTTTGGATTAGCGAATTTTACTCTAATTTTGGCAGATTATTTCTTAAAATATAGTCTAATTTAATCCAAGTAACTACCTTTTTTGATAATAAAATGAAGATTAAATTTTTAATACCGGGATAGAATAGAATTCACTAATCCAAAAAATGAGAATTAGTTTAAATTTTTTTGTGAATCCTTAATTTTATTCATCTAAATACATACCTATATATTTACTTATGCTGGAAACCGTATTGGTTTGCTTTCCTACTGTTCTATTTACTTTTTACTTTTTAAAACGTTATTATTATTAATTTGAAAAGATTAGTTCTTTGAAAGTGATATTTATCTGTCACATACATTTGCGTAACTGCGTAACCAAGGAGTTTTGTTTGTTTAAAGCGTAGGCGCCGGGATTTAAGTTATAGATAATTTTATAAATTTATCCATAAAATATGTAGAAAAAGTATTAATGCAAATCTGTAGAAAATTTAATAATCATTAATTTTTATAATAACATTAATCTCGAAAAAATAACATTTCAAGTTATTTTTCGAAGAAAACTATTTTGAGCTTCAAGTAAAGTGCCATTTGCGGTTATTCGATTTACATCAAAATTTAATGGGCTCTTTGCATGTTAGAAAAATTTTCTGAATGGAAGTATTTGAGTTAGAGTGGAGGATCCACACACGCACGCACACACATACATACACACATCATCTTGAAAATGTTAAATTGGATTCTAGGGACCTTAAAACGTGCTTATTTACCAAAATCTCGATATGCGATTTTCGCACGATCCCTATACCTCCCTTACCAAGGGTAGCAGAAGATAAAAATATATTCGAGAATAATTTTAAAAATACAAAAAAACCTACTTTTTCTTACATTTATTGTTTTTCTGCTATTCTAAACCTACAATTTTGTTCATACATAAAAAATAAAAAAATTTAATTTTAGTTAGGTCGAGGCTCTGGGCTGGCCACACAACAGCGCCTCTTCTCCTAATCCACTTATTCGGATATTCTCTATTTAATAGTGCTATGACTTCTCGGGTTGTGTGAGCCGGTGCTCCATCATGTTGAAACCAAAGTCTTTGTCTGATGTTTAGCGGTAAGTCATCAAGAAGCTCTGGCAGAACGTTATTTAAAAAAGTAAAATAATTTTCATCATTCAATCGGTTGTTGTTTCATTGTTCATTGTTTTATTTTTCTTGTTTGTTTGTTTGTTTCTTATTTTTCTTGCTTAATTTTCTTGTTTAATAGCAGCAAGCCTACTATGTTTTAAATGATTGTTGCAGTTTGTTAAAATTTATCTTTTAATTCAATTTGAAAAAAAAACTTTTTTTGGACAGATCGAAAAAATGTTTCAAACAAATGTTATAGTAGATAGTTTAAGGATTTTATAAATGTTTTATTTCAAAAAATCGATCGAGTGGATATCAAAATATCTTGTTTTGAAATTTTTGATCGGTCGCCATTTTGTTATTTGATAAAATAGAAAATAATTGTAAATACAAATGTTTTAGAGAACCGTAATCAAATGCAGAAAGTTTTTGTATTTTTTAAATATTCCTTAAAATAAGGGAGTAATGACGATTTTTCGAAAAACAAAAGAACGCCAAAAACTATGAACTGGGGCTCCAAATCAAAAAATTAAACCAAGAAAAGTTGTTTGTTTCAATGAGTTCTAACTGCCGTTTTCGGGTGTTACAACTTAGTATTAACATCCTGTATATATATATATATATATATATATATATATATATATATATATATATATATATATATATATATATATATACAGGGTGTTTCCTTTAAAACAACTAGCGCTTTTTTGGGCGAACTAACAACTTTAGAGAAAAATATTTTATACCAAAAATGATCAAGATAAAGGGATAATGTATCAATAGTAACAAACCGAATATTTAACCAGTGTTTCTCAAACGGTAGAATAAAATTATATTTTTTTAAACGACACCCTATATAAGTTTTAAGCCCTTTAAATAGAATATTATTTTCTGATTTCAACGATATAAATATAGTATAGGGTTGTAGAACAATTATTTAGAGAAAAATGGTATTGAAAATTAGAAATAATTTAATAAAAATGGGTTTACTACTAGCGTAACTAGGCAACAGACGTATATGCCTGTGTATTGCATAGCTTATTGTAATATTATAACATTATTTTTAATACCATTTTTGTCGAAATAATTGTTATACAAGCTAAAAAAAATTAGATAGGATACCATTTAAAAAAATATAATTTTGTTCTGCCTTTTGAGAACCACAGGTCGAATTTTCAGTTTGTTATTATTGATAAATTAGCCCCTTATTCTTGATCATTTCTTGTATATAACATTATTTTCTAAAGTCATTAGTTCGCCCAAAAGAGCACTGGTTGTTTTAAAGGAAACACCTGTATATATATATATATATATATATATATATATATATATATATATATATATATATATATATATATATATATATATATATATATATATATATATATATATATATATATATATATATTTATATATGTGCATTGTATTTCTACCTTATGCTAATATGGGAAGAGACCATTAGATTTACTTGAAGCTCAAATTAGATTTGTGTTATTACAAAAATTAAAGACTATTAAATTTTCTACAGATATGCATAAATACTTTTTCTATATATTTTACTGATAAATTTATAAAATTATCTATAATTTTAATCCCGGAGGCTACGCTTTAAACAAGCAAAACTCCTTGGTTACACAGTTCACATCTCAAATGTATGTAACTGACAGATAAATGTCATTGTCAAAGAACTCATCATTTCAAATTAATAATAGTAATGTTTTAAAAAGAAAAGAGTAAATAGAACCACAGTTATATGGAATGGTTCTTAATACAGTTTCCGCAATAACTAAATATGTAAGTATGTATATTTAAATTAATAAAAATTAAATAGTAGGAGGTTTGATGTTGGCCACATCAGATTTTTTTCTTGTGTATGTGAAGTTCTGTTTCTAAAATTTGTTTAACTGTACAAAAACATATCCATCCGTACTGTACATACTCATATTTAATACTTTTTGACTTTCAGTAAAAAATCCGCAAATGTTTTGGTATTTGAAACTCAGGTACGCATGTGCGTCCCATGCGCATTACAAAAAAACAAAAATTCATTCAACTCATACAGATGTCTAGGAAATAGAAGGACATGGCTTAACCACAGATTCCTGGGCTGAAAATAAGACGATTCAACTTAACTTACCTTTATATGAAAGTGCACCGCTTAGCCAGTAGTAGTCTGCTTCAAAGTACTTCTATAACAAATTAATTTTGCTTATAATAACGAAACGCTTTGTTCGGTTTGAATGAAATTTGGTATGACAATCTATATGGATATATTTCATCTTTTAAGGTGGTATTTTATTTGGTATTCTTAGTGTATGAAGCTTGGGTGTCACGGCCATGATTAGACCATAACTTTTTAATGGCATACGTCGATAACATAAAATTATTGGTTTTCAGAAATATACATTCAATAGGAAACTTTTTTGTCTGTTGTTGTGATATCTGTAACAATTTAGACGGAAAAAATAAAATGTAAGTGACTGCGCTGTGTAATTTTTAAATAAATTTTATCCAGCAGTGTTTCCAAATGTCAAAAAAACTAATTTTAATGACAGCAACAATTGTTTATAATTTGTCAATTTTCTCAAGTTGTTTAGAAGTAAGCTAACATTATTTAATCGTCTTATTATAATAATGGAAGTAACATATTATTAGGCTGAACAAACGGATATGTCACTAGTTTTAAAATATGGCGAAGGAAATTTTTGACAACCCTTAAACAATTGTTACTCTCATTAATAGTTATTTATGATATAAGTGTTAAAAGTGACATTTTATTTTGTGAGAAGGAAGTTTGGAAACCGACGCGAAGCGGAGTGATCCAAACCTTCGAACAAAATAAAATCAATTTTAACACGTATATCATACACTATTTTTTCTACAAACACTATTTTTTAATTTAAATTTGTATTTCTAATAATTGTTTGTCGTTCACTTTTAACACTAGTATCAAAAGTAACAATGATCTGTCACTTTTAACACTGATGTCATAAAATGACATTTTTAACGCTAAAAACTAGTGCTGTCAAGAACCGGAAAAATTTAGAACCGGGTACCCGGTTCCAAAACTATCCGGGTACCCGGTTCCTGGAACCGAGTAGTGGAACTGATTTTCGGTTCCGGTTCCAAGTAATGGAACCGATCTTTGGTTCCGGTTCCGAGTAATGGAACCGATCTTCGGTTCCGGTTCTGAGTAGTGGAACCGATCTTCGGTTCCGAGTAGTGGACTCGATCTTCGGTTCCAGTTCCGGGTAGTAAAATCGAACTTCGGATCCGAGTTATGGAAAAATCAATTATAATTTTAAATAAGCCTCGTCATTCTTGAGAAATAAACATATTTTCTGAGAAATATTATTGAACGGTATTAAAAAAAATTATATGTAATTTAAATGAAATATCTGTAATGATGTGTAAATATTATTACACCAAAGGCAAGAGGATGCTAAAAATGTAACCATATAATATATACTGAGTTTACATGCAGTTTTGAAACCGTTTTTAAAACGTTTTTAGTTTTGAAAACGCCATGTATACATTGTCAAAACGGTTTTGAATTATCACAAACCAAAACTAAAATTCGTGGGTTGGCCTTGAAAACTAGTTTCAAAACTACTCATGTAAACACTTAAAATTCAGTTTCGATACTGCACATGCGTACAGCGCATAACGTTTCTGTCGCTTTGTGTTACTAACCTTCAAATATACTGACAGTTGTGTAGTTTAAGTGCGTAGTGGTACGAAGTATAAAAAATAATTGGAATAATAACAAAACGAAGTATCTGGAGTGAAGAGGATCTGTCAGTTACATCAGCTAAATGCGCATGCGCCGAAACTGATTTCAAGTCAATTTTTAAACTTGTTTTGAAAACTGCATGTAAACAGTTTTGCATAATTTTGACTGAAAACTGAAACCATTTTCCAAACTGCATGTAAACGTAGTAATTGTAAATAATTGCAGATTTCAGTTTCGTATATTTTCAATATTCATTCAATATGGTTTATTTCAATAACTTGACCTTGAGTTATATTTTCAAGTAACGGTACCTACGTATTGACAATAGCGGCCATAAAATTTAAGGGATAAAGCAGTAGATATTTCCAAGAATTTCACTTATACCTACTTCAATGAGGTCCTATACTATACTAGAGTGCTTACAGCCATAAAACTCCAATGCTGGAGATAGGGATTAGCTTGTCGCCAGAGAAACGTCAAAACCTTCATATAGGTGAGAAACTTGTCCTTTTCTAATCTCGGATATCTCTCTCTTTCGAGCCAGTCCTACGCATGCGCGAGTATTTAAGCCAGCTCCGTTTTCGAATTTTTGTTAGTTTCAATTATACCCTTCTGTGGACGTATTAAGTGCTAATTTTGCCAACATGGTAGTTTTGTGTAGTGTACCATTTGTAAAAATTGCACCGATGTAAAAAGAAATCTTCATTTTCATAGGTAAGTTATTTCTTCGTGTTTAATTATTTAAAATATGGAGTTATTTTCTTTATACGATATTTATTATTTACTAATAAAATTTATTTTCTAAACAATGTAATACTCGTATTACTATTCATAACAGAATTATAGTCAGTAGGGATTGTTTAACAGTACATCTTTGTTTGAAAATAAATTATGAATTGAACTTTAAATTATAAAGATTGAATATTATCATTGTCATTATCATTGTCATCATTAATTTTAATTCTATTTCAGATACTTGCATCCCATCTTCCATAAAGCTTCAATTTCTTCTTCAACTGTGTAAAATAAAATAATAATAATAATAATAATAATTATTATTATTATTATTATTATTATTATTATTATTATTATTATTATTATTATTATTATTATTATTATTATAATTATTATTATTATTATTATTACTTGCAAATAAAATTAATGTTCTTTATAATTGTGTGAAATAAAATGATTAATACGACTACTTCCATATAAAATGTTTTATTTAATCCTTGTGTAATTTGTTGACGCTTGTTTGAGTATTACTGTAATAGTGAACCACCGATTGAGAACCGCCGTTTAAAAAGAGATAGTAGCCGTTAGAGTGCAATGGAATACCCGGCGACACGATTTTATGGCTGTAAGCACTCTAGTATAGTATAGGACCTCAATGACCTACTTATACATTCTGTTCTAATCTTTACATTTTGATCTCTCAGTTATGTAATATAAATGAATATTTCTTATTTTCTGGATTTCATAACACCATTTAATAAATTTCGAAGTGAAAATAGCGTGCCTCATAATTTGTAAAAAAATTTGGTTATTATTTTAAAATGCCCAATTGAATTAACTTAAAAATTAAAAGAAACCTGTCGTGCAGTCGGGGAAAAAATACCTGGTTTTTGCACGTGTTCTTCAGAGAATTGCATTATACCAGTTTATAAGAATATCTAATACCAACTTTCCTAAATTGTTTACCTGTTCCTATTTAATAATTTAAAAATATTAACTTTCAAAATAATTTACCTATTCATCATAACATATTGTTTCATAATAGGTAAATCTAATTCACGGATTGTAATAATGTATATATTATTAGCTTCATAATCGAGATTCACCCTTTTTCGGTCCCAGAACCGGGAACCGATACGTTTCGGTTCCAGAACCGAGAACCGTTGAGATTCGATTCCAGAACCGAGAACCGATGAGATTCGATTCCAGAACCGAGAACCGATGAGATTCGATTCGAGAACCGATGAGATTCGATTCCAGAACCGAGAACCGATGAGATTCGATTCCAGAACCGAGAACCGATGAGATTCGATTCCAGAACCGAAACCGGGTAGTTTCGGTTCTAGGACTGAGAACCGGGTAGTTTCGATTCCAGAACCGGGTAGTTTCGGTTCCAGAACCGAGAACCTGGTAATTACACATTCAATAACCGGGTACTCGGGTAATTTTGGAACCGGAACCGGTTCCCACCACTACTAAAAACAAACATTAAAAAGCTTACTTTTAATAGATTTGTAGAAAAAAATTATTTTTTCCGTTTAAATCGTTACAGATATCACAACTTACGCAGAGACAGAAACGTTTACTATTCAATGAATTTTTCTGAACAACAATAATATTACGTTATTGAGATTGCCATTAATAAATTATGGTCTAATCATGGTCGTGACACCCAAGTTTCATACACTAGTGGTTTACTAACAATAAAAGATACTATCTTAAAAAATGAACTATGTCCATATGGATTGTCATCCCAAATTTCATTCAAATCGTACAAAGCGTTTCGCTATTATAAGAAAAAATATTTTTTATAGAAGGACTTTGAAGCAGAATACAGGTTAAACAGTGCACTTTCGTATAAAGTTAATTTTAGTTAAATCGTCTAGTTTTGAGCACAGGAATGAAGGCACCTGTACATATATTAAAATATTTGAATTGGAACACTACTGCCATCTAACTACAATAGTTTTGCGTGAAAGTGTGAAAGCTTCCATTGCTAAAGTTTTCACTTATCAAATATTTACATTAAAAAATTAACAGTTGCAACAAAACATAAATAAATGGGCGCGTTCGGCACATTCAGCTGGCCGGTTTTTTCGAAACAATTGAGGCAAACTTCAAATTATGCACCCTAATTTTTTCATGTAAAGGTACCCAGAAGAAAAACGACGCAGGCAAAATTTTTTTCATTCAAGGTCGTATAATTGCAAGTTCAAGGGATGTGAAGCTGCATGTTTTCCTCCTTATACGTACAAAAATAAATTGCCAGATCACAGAACATTTTAGAAAAGAGGATATATTTAACGGATTGTTGACTTACCTGGATAAACTGTCTATACGGTGAAAATTGTATATCACCCAAAAACCTTCCCCTGGCTACGCACATGCTTCAGAGCAATAATAATATTTAGATACAAAATTTCTAGCTCAGTTTTAAACAAATAGTTGTATACTTCAAGGGGCGTTGATTGACGATGGAAGATGCCGACTGACATTAATAACCCCATCTTTTAAATCAACTACGCTTATATTGCAGTGTTCTCCATCGGTTATCAGAATCAGAATCTATAAATCGCTGCAAATATTTTTCTATATACCCTGCATTTTTAGATTTTATTTCATACATGTAAAACATAGCAAAATAATTGTTTTTCACCAGTTTTTAGTTTAAAATGATTTTCTATTTCATCCAATAGAACATTCACAAAATTTGTTTCAAATAGCTTTTCAGCGTCTAAAACAGGTTGTCCAGGAGCCGTATAACGGCACTTGATAAAATGAATCCGAAAATGGGCCCCTAAATTCTATGAAATGAGGCAGTCGCCCCTCTGCCTCATGCCACCGTCCAGCCCTGGCACGTTGAAGCGCTGAGTGCCGAAGTTTGTCGAATGCAATGAATGGACGAATGCGACTGGTCCAAAAACTGTATTCGGCAAATTTCGATTCTTTGCGCTGCCTGTGTTTCTTGTAAAATTCAGCCGAATTCATAACCAAATAAAACTCTTAATGTTTTGGAAGAATTTGCGAAAAATTCGTAACGGACGTCATCTTATAAATATTAAAATAAAAGAAGAAGTAACGCCGTACTTGTTGATTGATAAAATAAATAATGGATTTCTCGGCGGTGATTGGCAGGAATTATATTAATAACCCATTTAGTTGTTAATTTTATTTAAAATTCCAATATTTCGTTACTAATTTTTGTAACTTCATCAGGGAATACTAAAATGTACATTAATTTTGTATAACTTGTTTGTTACATGTTGAAGTTTTTTAATACTTACAAATATGTTTAACAGTTTAAAATTAGAAAAATCTGACGTAGAAACATCTATCTTCAGTAAATTTTTGTTATGAACATGTTATTTTTTAAATTTGGAAAAGTTTTTTTAGTTACATATTACACAGGTTAAACTACACACTTTAAAAGTTATTATACTAATTTTGTTTCTGATTAAAGAAAAATGTTTTTTAAAATTTTGAAACACATGTCGGCCGAAACGTGGAAAAAGTTTTTATTTTCTAGAACTAACTTGTAAGGTTAAGATCTGTGCGTAGCACGAAGAAGAAGAGAACAGAGCTAGCGCGGCTCTGTTCTCTTCTTTATTAGTATAATAACTTTTAAAGTGTGTAGTTTAACCTGTGTAATATGTAACTAAAAAAACTTTTCCAAATTTAAAAAATAACATGTTCATAACAAAAATTTACTGATGATAGATGTTTCTACGTCAGATTTTTCTAATTTTAAACTGTTAAACATATTTGTAAGTATTAAAAAACTTCAACATGTAACAAACAAGTTATACAAAATTAATGTACATTTTAGTATTCCCTGATGAAGTTACAAAAATTAGTAACGAAATATTGGAATTTTAAATAAAATTAACAACTAAATGGGTTATTAATATAATTCCTGCCAATCACCGCCGAGAAATCCATTATTTATTTTATCATTAAAATAAAACTTTGCCCAGGCTATTTTAAGATTTGGAAATGAGGTAATTTGTACTTTATGTCATATAGAAACCGAATTTCCTATTAATTTGAAGATAATTTAAACTGTTGAGAAGTTGTGAACAAAATAAAATGTATGGTTTTGGAGCAAATTTATTACATTTTTTCCAAAATTTCGATCCTATCTTCTGGAATCCCAAAGGTCTTTTTGACATCCAAAATATTAAAATAATAAACAGACCCTCCAGGGTTCGTTTATCTTAAACCGAAATCGAGATATTGACCGATTTATAACATCACATTTTTACTTAAAAATGTATAATATTTTACCCGGGTCTGAGAAGTTTTTAACCGGAAATTTAACCACTTTTTTACTGGAAATATACAAGTCACCCCTCCAAAATTCATTTTTGTAAAAATAAACTTATCTTTAACCTAAATCGTGTTATTGAAACATTTGTAACCTCACATTTCTGGCAGGAACGAAACATGAAAACATGCATTTTTGGAGGCCCATAACTCCAGAACTGATTGAAGTATTTTCGAAATGACACTAAATTGACGATGTACGGGATTATAATATAAATTTACTCGCATTTTATTATTGTAATAAACACATGTTTAGTTCGAGCATTTTGGCGCTGTAAACCATACTTTTATCCTGTCAACAAATATTTCCATTAAAAAATATGCGTGTGTGGGTGGGTGTGTGTGTATGACGATTTTTTCGTCCACGATAACTCTGAGAACAAAATTCCAAATATATATATATATATATATATATATATATATATATATATATATATATATATATATATATATATATATATATATATAATTTTTTAGCCCTTTAAATAGTATATTATTTTCTGATTTCAACGATATAAAAATAGCAAAGGGTTGTATAACAATTATTTCGAGAAAAATGGTATTAAAAACTAGAAATAACGTAATAAAAATGGGTTTACTACTGGAGTAACTAGGCAACAGACGTATTACGTATAGCCTATTATAATATTATAACATTATTTTTAATACTATTTTTCTCGAAATGATTGTAATACAACTCTATACCATATTTATATCATTGAAATCAGAAAAAAAATTCTCTATCTAATGGACTAAAAAATTATATAAAATACCATTTAAAAAATTTTCGGTTTGTTATTATTAATAAATTACCCCCTTATTCTTGATCATTTCTTGTATATAATATTTTTTTCTAAAGTCATTAGATTGCCCAAAAAAGCGTTGGTTGTTTTAAAGGAAACACCCTGTATACAGGCCCGGATTATCCATAAGGCCAACCTAGGCCATGACCTAGGGCGCAGGCACGGAGGGGGCGCACATCGAGTAGTTGGATAAATGAGAAAACAGAAAGAGAGAAGTGTCTGCAGATATAACCGTGCCAAATCTCAAGAGCTGTTGCGCAGAAAGCAAAACTCTATACTTCTCTTTCTCTCTCTCCTATTGCCTGACCTTTCTCTAGCTGTCTCTCTTCTTGATCTGCGCATTTCATAGCTCATGCCATTTGGGAGCACCTCTACTAGACGTAAAGAGTCACATTTGCGTTAATTATACAAAATCAGTATAGTAGAGTGATTGGTAAATTCTGTTGAGCTATGACAGTTGTCGAAAATTTTAAATAATGCTAATATTTCTATACCGGGTGTCTACTTATGAATCTTAGCAAATACAATGGTAAAATTTTCATGACTGTAATAATGTAAAACTATTCAGAATTAAAAACTGCATCTAATAAGTCCAAAATTATTGTTTACATGCGTTTCATTTGAGAGATAGAGAAGCAAAATAAAAGTGATAATCTTTAGCTAGTTATATAAAGATGGTAAATGTAGCTTTGATGACTGATAATAGTAGGTATATTGAAAACAAATTTCATAAGGCAATCTGTTAACCCACGAGTCCAACAAAGGACGATTGCGATCACAGTTCTTATGAAACATGTTTTTATATAAGTTTTTCTATTGGGGTAATTTTATAATTCTATTAGATTTTTAATAAATGCGACTTGTAAAATCAGTTACATGGTAGCACTTCCCTTTAATAAATTGAACTTCAGGGATGAAAATTCTTTGTTGACTGTCAGAAATTTGATGTTGATATGCCATTTATGTATCAGTTTTAAAAGCAGTAAGTCATACCATCTCTAGAAAACGAAAAGCTCCAAAAACAGTACGTTTATAGATCTTCTTAACATGTTTTCAGTGCGTTTATAGGCTCATAAAGGCACCGATATAGAACAAGAATATAATGAAATCAAGCATTATTAAAACTCGGTATATATTGAGAGGGAGAGGGGGTGTAGTCATGAATTTTGGCCTAGGGCGTAAAGAAATGCTAATTCGGGCCCGCCTGTATATATATATATATATATATATATATATATATATATATATATATATATATATTCCGTATTTAAGCTTTCTGTATTCATATAAAGAGTTAGTTTTTGGATAAAATTGGATAACCGCAAGTAGTACTTTAGTTGAAGCCCATAACAGTTTTTAATGAAAAACCATATTAAAATATAATCCAAAATTTATCAAATTTGGTCTTTAAGACTATATTATATAAAGGGGAACAACATATTAGATTTTGGCGAAAACTGATAAACCAGAAGTAGCGGGTATTCTTCTTTTCAATTTTAGTATTTAAGCCTTTACGTCAAGCATTTAAACTTGAAGTTCTGAACAGATTTTAGTGAAAAATATATTATGATATATTCCAAAACTTTTCAAATTTTGTATTTAAGGAGAACAACATATTAGATTTTGGTTAAAATTGATTAACCGGAGGTGATACTTTATTTGAAGGTCTGAACAAATTTTTATGAAAATATATTAAGATACAGTACAAAACATTTCAAATTTGGTATACAAGACTTTATATTAATGAGAACGACATAATAGATTTTTTCTAAAATTGATAAATCGGAAATAGTACTTTACTTAAAGCTATAAAGAGATTTTTTAGAAAAAATATACATTAAAAATATGATCCAAAACTTCTCAAATTTGGTACCTACTTAAAACTCGTTTATAATATGAAATAACATCAACAAGAAGTGATAATTAAACCTCATTGCTATTTTAAACATGGAATTGGCGGCAGGTCATGTTCTGGCCACATCAGACTTTTTCATATACACACATAAAACGAAACATAGACGTAAGTATCCATATTCAAATAATTACATACACCGTGTGTATACTTTTTTTATGAATTTTAGGAAACACAATGGTGAAATTTTCATTTGGCTGTAATTTCTGCCCTATCAATTTTAGAACAAAGTGTAAATACAAATAATGTTCAGAATTAAAAAAAAAAAAATGTCATCATCATTACCGAACTCTGTGTACAAAGCAGACTGGCAAACCAGTAATGAGTAATATTCCGTGATGATATATTTATTTTTTTATTTATTAAAAACTCCAATTTTTACCCCTCGCTAAGAGAGCTATTGTATTCATGCTAAAAATCGCATATCCAGATTTTAATGAAGCACGTTTTAAGGTCCCTAGAATCCGATTATAACATTTTTACGATGATGTCCGTGTGTGTGTGTGCGTGTGTGTGTGTGTGTGTGTGTGTGTGTGTGTGTGTGTGTGTGGATGTGTGTGCGGATGTGTGTGCGGATGTGTGTGTGGATGTGTGTGTGTGTGTGTGTGTGTGTGTGTGTGTGTGTGTGTGTCTGTGTCTGTGTCTGTGTCTGTGTCTGTGTCTGTGTAAGTAATGAGTAATATTCCGTGATGATATATTTATTTTTTTATTTATTAAAAACTCCAATTTTTACCTCTCGCTAAGAGAGCTATTGTATTCATGCTAAAAATCGTATATCCAGATTTTAATGAAGCACGTTTTAAGGTCCCTAGAATCCGATTATAACATTTTTACGATGATGTCCGTGTGTGTGTCCGTGTGTGTCCGTGTGTGTGTGTGTGTGTGTGTGTGTGTGTGTGTGTGTGTGTGTGTGTGCGTGTGTGTGTGTGTGTGTGTGTGTGTGTGTGTGTGTGGATGTGTGTGCGGATGTGTGTGCGGATGTGTGTGTGGATGTGTGTGTGTGTGTGTGTGTGTGTGTGTCTGTGTCTGTGTCTGTGTCTGTGTCTGTGTCTGTGTCTGTGTCTGTGTCTGTGTCTGTGTCTGTGTCTGTGTAAGTAATGAGTAATATTCCGTGATGATATATTTATTTTTTTATTTATTAAAAACTCCAATTTTTACCTCTCGCTAAGAGAGCTATTGTATTCATGCTAAAAATCGCATATCCAGATTTTAATGAAGCACGTTTTAAGGTCCCTAGAATCCGATTATAACATTTTTACGATGATGTCCGTGTGTGTGTGTGTGTGTGCGTGTGTGTGTGTGTGTGTGTGTGTGTGTGTGTGTGTGGATGTGTGTGCGGATGTGTGTGTGGATGTGTGTGTGTGTGTGTGTGTGTCTGTGTCTGTGTCTGTGTCTGTGTAAGTAATGAGTAATATTCCGTGATGATATATTTATTTTTTTATTTATTAAAAACTCCAATTTTTACCTCTCGCTAAGAGAGCTATTGTATTCATGCTAAAAATCGCATATCCAGATTTTAATGAAGCACGTTTTAAGGTCCCTAGAATCCGATTATAACATTTTTACGATGATGTCCGTGTGTGTGTGTGTGTGTGTGTGTGTGTGTGTGTGTGTGTGTGTGTGTGTGTGTGTGTGTGTGTGTGTGTGTGTGTGCGTGTGTGTGTGTGTGTGTGGATGTGTGTGCGGATGTGTGTGCGGATGTGTGTGTGTGTGTGTGTGTGTGTGTGTGTGTGTGTCTGTGTCTGTGTCTGTGTCTGTGTCTGTGTCTGTGTCTGTGTCTGTGTCTGTGTCTGTGTCTGTGTCTGTGTCTGTGTCTGTGTTTGTGTCTGTGCGTGTGTGTGTGTACGAGTGTGTGTGTGTATGTGTGCGTGTGCGTGTGCGTGTGCGTGTGCGTGTGCGTGTGTGTGTGTGCGTGTGCGTGTGTTTGTGTGTGTGTGTGTGTGTTTGTGTGTGTGTGTGGTGTGTGTGTGTGCGTGTGCGTGTGTGCGTGTGTATGTGTTGGATTCACTATATCTCAAATACTATAAAACTTAAGACATTTTTAACTACGAATTCCTCAATCTAACAATAATGGGAAAAGTCGAGTCAGTTTTGGTAACAATTGGACAACCGGAAGTAGTAGTTAGAAGAAAAACATCATCTAAATAATATTTATCGAAAATTTATGTAAATACTAATATTAAAGACCGTTAAATTCTTTATTCGATAAATATAAATTCATTATTATATCTTCTATAGATTTAGAGATAAAGAAAGGCATATAAAATAATTTGATGTAAAAAATCTCAGATCAAACTACTACAAGGCAAGAAATTCAAATGTTTGTAATTGACACATAAATGTCACTGTCAAAAATATTTGTACATTATTATGAAGATTATGAAAATAAAAAAAGTCAACAACGCAAAAGAATATACGTAAAAAAGAATATAAAAGGAATTTGCGTAAAAATGACGAATATAAAGAAAAAGAAAAGGAAAGTAGAAAAAGAAAATTTCAGGATATTGAATATAAAGAAAATATATGTACTGTACATAATTTTTTTTAAAATATCCCATAGAATTTGCAAATATATGTGAGAATTATTTTGTAGTGAGACATGAATATATGTATTTGTATTTAAAAATATTTTTCGTTTAATGCGTCCAACCAGGTAAAATATCTGGCGAGAGGTTATGTGTTGGCCACATCAGATTTTTATATATTTAAATTATTATTTGTATGTTGGTAGTGGGTGGACTCTTGGGTAGGCATAAGTTTTTTAGAATGGGCTCGTGCCTACACTGCCTCCCCCCCTTAGGGCCGCCACTTATTAATTTATTTATCCTTATTTTATTATATTTAAATCATATTAAACGTATAAATATTCTTGAAAGTTTAATGTAATATAATGTATGGCACAGTAATTATTTTGCGTAAGATTATTTTTATTAAATTTATTATGTTTTGTCTCTAATTAGCTATTTAGGTACGACACCGATGCTGTTGGATAAGAGCTACATTTAATGATACTGGTATTTCAGTTTATTTCTAGATTTCGGTGTGAGAACATCGATATCGTAGTGATTGATTTGTGTAGTGATTCAGGTGAGGTGAGTCTTACACACACTTTTAGTCCACGATAGCAAGAGTAATTCAGATACGGATTTGTATGATTATTCTCTTACTTTACTGCGTTGTCCTTTATCCTATTCCTTGTTGATGGGTCGTGCCCGGTAGAGCCTCTGGAACGTGATGAGAGAGCTATAAGGGTAACCAGGAATGCGATCTATGTGTGCACGATTGCTAGCCTCGTGGGTTCTCGCTGATTGACCACGTGGTAACGGCAGGGATGGTTTTATCCTGGTTTTGTAACTATGCCCCTAAGGCCGAAGTAAAGCCGCTAGGGTTGATCAGCACCTGAGCGGAATTCGGGTTAGGGTAGCTCCCTATTCCCAGGGGTGGTAACGGCAAGGGTGGTTGTGTAACCATATCTCGGTGCCGGTATAAACCACACCGCTCAGAGGTGGTAATGGCAGGTACAGTTGAGTATATGTACGCGTAAGTCCGGGGCCACAGTGGTAATGGCAGGTACAGTTGAGAATGTGTACGCGTAAGTCCGGGGCCACACTGCTATTGAGTAGCAGGTATGCGTTTCGCATAAGGTGACATTCCATTTTCCCTGTTCTATTGGACTTTGTTGCATACGTGTGTTATTTCCCGTGTGATTTCTCAATACATTCCTATGTGGTGGATGCGCGTGTATTTTGTGAATGATTGACTCCTCACTGAGTATTTCTCATGTGTTAATTCTTTTCCAGAAATAATCACGGCGTGGAGGAGGATTCCGCGTGACCGGATTCGGCCAGGCGACGGTCATCTAAATTTGTTATTTTTAGCGCTAACATTTAATCGTCATTTATAATATATATATATATATATATATATATATATATATATATATATATATATATATTTATTTATTTATTTATTAATAAATCGATCCAACAGGATACAGGATCCCAATTACAGGACGATTATACGGTATACAAATACAAAAACGAATGTATTGAGACAGTAAACACAGTAAATAAACATATAAGAAATGTAACAAGTAACTTAACCCGAAAAGTATTTAATTAATGTACTCTTAAATTTAAAAAAGGAGTCGCCAAATATGTCAATGTCAATAGTACATGATATATTGTTATACGCTACACAGAGTTGTCTTATTGGAGATTTCAATTATATATATATATATATATATATATATATATATATATATATATATATATATATATATATATATATATATATATATAAATATAAATAAATATATCATCACGGCTAATTACCCATTGCTGGATGTGCCAATCTGCTCTGTACACAGATATCGGTAATGATGAAATATTTTTGCACCATGTGGGCGCTTACCAGGCGCCACCTCAAGGGCACTCATTGCTGGCGTGGAGAGTGCACCACAGGGGTCAATTTTGTTAAAATTGAAAATATTAGGCGTCGGTCGGGATCGAACCCGGTTCTCCAGATTCTGCTGGGCGCAGTAACATCTTATGTGTTTTACTAAAAAGGGTAAGTGTAACGCACTCTAGATCTTCAGTGATGCGGCCGCCAGCTTTTAGGAGTCGGGGGTGAGTTAGCGCGATTTTCAGTATACAAATAAACCAAACTAAATATTCGAAATAACATACAAAGGGCGCCACGATAGTTGTTTATTCTCAAAATGGTGTACAACCTCGAAAACACCAATATGTGGAGGATAAGCAATAGAATGAAGTATAATTCAATAAGCAAATAAAGCTCCGGTTGAACTTAAAATGTAACATATATTGAAGGTTAACTTAATACAGTGAAAAGCACGAAATAAATTGAATGAATACCTACTAATAATAAAAATAATAATAATAGTTCAGTAAAGTTAAATGATTGACAATAATAGATAAATATGAATGCAATAATATAACTCATGCGAGATAATAATAAAATAATTATAATTTAGGAAATTAAAGTGCATCAAATAGGGGATGCGTGGTGTGCGAATGAGCGAGGACCTTAAACGTAGAACGTACGTATAATATATAAAATATAAAACGCAATATGCGCAATACGGGTGGTTGGTCGACCAATCAGTGTAGTGCGAGCGTAACATAGGTTAAAAAAAGTATACTTAGTCCTAACCCTACCTAAACCGAAACAAACCCTAAATGAGAATTCGTCACAATAAATATTCTATAACTCGCGTGAACTAGTAGATACATAACAATGTAAAACAATAATAAATCAGG
>OY720464.1:17257409-17377409 GCA_963082715.1 Harpalus rubripes
TTATATTTAAATCATATAAATTAAACGTATAAATGTTCTTGAAAGTTGAAATATTATTTTATATATCATTTAGCAAAAATTTTGTACATTTTTAGTTTTTACATCCTTGTACAAAGTAAAGGAAGTATTGTAATCGCGAAAAATTTCGGTTTTCAGATTTCAACGAAAATATCCATTTTGACCATCCCTGAATCCATTTTGACTAATTTCGTCGTTACGTCTAGTCTATATACGTACACGTACGTACGTATCTCGCATAACTCAAAAACGTTAAGCCGTGGAAAGTTTAAACTTTGTATTTAGGACTGCTATAACATCAAGTTGTGCACCTCCCTTTTTGGTCATTACATAATTTTCAGAAATGGTACTTTATTTGAAGCATATAATAGATTTTAATGAAAAACTATTTTAAAATACAAACCAAAACTTTTCAAATTTGGTACGTAAGACTTTTATGCCAATTGAAAGAACATAGTAGATTTTGGTTAAAACAGGCTAACCGCAAGTGATATATCACCTGAAGTTGTTAACAGTTTTTCTTGAATAAAATGGTTTCATTTTGATTTTAGAAATAAATACTTCAAATAAGAGTTTTAGAGAATTAAATTCTGCGTCTAGCACATCAAGTATTATTAAATTAGCCCTTTGTATAAGCGAGATATGTAAATTTGAAACTTATATACTTTTTGATTTTTATAATGAAGCTTGCTATGGATTAGGACAAAAAATAAAAATAAAATTGATGTTAATGTCAAATTACGTCAAATACGTGCAATTTTATAATTGGGTCTATCCTTCATATTGGTCTTGCGTACAAGGAAGTCGTGTGGTGTCCACATAAGATTTTTTCAATTATTTATCAATGTGAACCCAATTTCCCAAGGTTATTCTACGCCAATACTGTGATATAACATAGGATGTTATAATTTTACTATTAAATAATTATACTCTACATGGAGGAAATGATTACAAAATATATTTAATTAGTCTGTAATTAGCTTTAAAAACAACATTTATTTATTTATTCATAATATGTAGAATGATTAGGCCAGATTGAAAAATTGTTTCCCGCGTTTTATTGTATTTTCTGGATAATATATCTGTTAATTATAAATACATATTAATTGTTTATTACTATATTTATATCCACTGCAGTGTATTGGGTATATTTGAATGTTACAAAACCATTTCAAATTCTTCATGCCCATATATGTAGGTAACAAAGGTTTTCCAATAACTTTAGCAACTTTTATTTATAGGTCTAGGCTTTATAATTTCATAATTTAAGACTTTATTGTCACTCATACATTCAAAAGGATACGTTGTATGATTGGACATTATAATTTAAGTAGTTTTACACATTTTTGTTACTTATATATTTAAAAAAAAATACAATTTACTTATATTTTGATTCATTTTATGTCTATAATTCTTGATAATGTGTTATTGCTACAATTTTTTTCCTTCTATTTTAGTAGCTAATCCATTGATAGAAATCTTTAGAAATATCTGAAACTATACTCGTTTTTATAATTATACGAACATGTTAATTGTATAACTTTAGAGGTATATTTCGGACGGTAATGTGCAATGGGGTCTCGTGGCCGCGTGCCTGGGTGTCAGGTCGCAAATCTGGAGAACCGGGTTCGATCTCGACCGACGCCAAATATTTCGAATTTTAAATGGCACAAAATTGACCCCTATGGTTCACTCTCCACGCCAGCAATGAGTGCCCGTGAGGAGACGCTTGGTAAACGCCCGCACAGTACAAATATGTCATCATCATTACCGGAATCTGCATACAAAGCAGATTGGCACACCCAGCAATGGGTAATATGCAGTGATGATATATTTATTTATTTAATTGTATAACCCATATACACAGACACACACCGGCAAAATTAGGGGAACGCCAAAAACCCTGTCTTTCATATTTGGGTTGGTACTTCTACATCTACAACAAATAACAATTGACGATATAACAGCTAAATATAGCCACCTAATAAAAAATGATTATCATTTATTGAGGTGTTAAATATTATTCGAATTTTTAGTTTTATTAAATATGGGTGTATAATTCGTGTTCACTATAAATGAAGGGTTAACAATCATTTCTACTTTTGTTGCCCTTTTTAATTTTAAGTATCTAAAGTAAAAAAATATGTTTTTAAAAAATCGGAAAATTATTATTTAGTAATCATTAATAATCAATAATTTATAAATAATGGAAAATTTCATTTTATTAAAAAAAACTAAAGTTTCCATTATGTATAAATTATTAATTATTAGTTAAAAATAATAATTTGCCATTTTTTAAAAACAATTTTTTTTACTAATGTTTAAAATTGAAATGCAATGTAAAGACGCAAAAACTAGGTTGAGTAGTACCCATCAAAATACCTCCTGCTTTAATTTGAAATATTATTTATTATATTAATTGCCACCGTTATGTAGTAGTTGTAGGTTTCAATTCTAAGTTTATGTTGTGATTTCTTATTTGATTTCGCTCAAAATTTGTCAGATTCCAACTAGCTTTACTTTTATTCAGCTCTATTCTGTAAGGAAGTTGCTAACGTTTAGAAACCTCAAAAAGTGGTTAAATACCACGTGATTTGCTACCTTAACCACTTTTTTGCATTTCGTATTCTATGAATTTGAAAGTGGTTAAATTTTAGTAACTAGTTGTTAACGCGATTGCTTATTCTGACAACAGCTTGTAGGCTATTGTTAAATGGTTAGTAGTTTTCATATTTCAATCCGTACTTCTATGGTAATAAACCCCGCAGGCTTTTTTCTTTCATTAGAACTTTCTTCATGTTGCTGAATGCCGAAGACGTTAGAACAGTAGGTACATAAAGAATAAATTTTATTTTAATATTATTGAAAATATGCTTATTCCTCATACAGACCAAATGTATACAGGAGGCAACAAATGTTGGAATAATACCATTTTCGGGATATCAGTAATCCGATTAATTCTGGGTAAGAAGCAGCACAAGTGACACCTAAAATCGACGTCACTGTGCGACGTTATTTTCAGACGTGGTTTAGACGTCATTTTAAGACGTTGCTTAGACATCATTAAAAGACTTGTTTAGACGTCATTTTAAGACGTTGTCTTCACGTCATTTTTAGACAACATTTTAAGACGTTTCAATATAATTTTTAGGCATTTTAAGACGGTATTTCAACGTTATTTTTATGGTATAAACATAAATGATGGTAGGAAAAATAATTAATTCAATTCTAAAGTTTTATTTACACTGTATTATTACTTATACAAAAAATTAATTAACAAATATTGTTCAGTAGTGAACTCTATATTTTGGGGTGTTTAAAGATATTTTATTTTTCTTACTTATTTTCAAATTTCGCGCGAAGTTGTGAGTTAGCATCTTGTGACCTACGTAGCCGCAGAACGCGCCCGGAAGACATGCATACGTATAATTTAGTGTTTTTGTAATACTCGTATTGCTTGGTTATGAAAATTTCGCATTTCGGTAAATTTTCACTAAATAAGAGCATTCTGGTAATATTCAAATCGTTTGGATGTGTATAATTAATTTGGCAAATCTACACTAAATAAAAGTGTTTATTCAACATTCATGTAGTTTGGTTTGCGCTCAAAATCACTTTCGGTGTCTTGAAACCTAGTACGACTATACATTGTTCTAGTAACATTCGAATAGTGTCGTATGTGTATAATTCGCACTTGGCGAATTTTACACTAGTTTAAAGTATTTGATTCTTAAAAATAATTTGTTGCCGGTCTAGGAAATCACAGGCGGTGATTTGTAAACATAATTTATTTGTGGGATTCGCACTTCGGCGATCCATATGTTTGCTGGTTCGTATTCGGCGAACTAGTGTTAAACAAATTTGCAAGCGCCACCACGTCGGTTGTACGACATTGTATACAGCCACTGTTCACCAGCTGGCCCGCCAGCAGAACATCATTTACGCAGAAGTTAAGCAGTGCCCGGCGGCTAACAAGGTCAGTTGTATACTTTATGACGGTATATATATATATATATATATATATATATATATATATATATATATATATATATATATATATATATATATATATATATATATATATATATATATATATATATATATATATATATATATATATATATATATATATATATATATATATATATATATATATATATATATATATATATATATATATATATATATATATATATATATATATATATATATATATATATATATATATATATATATATATATATATATATATATATATATATATATATATATATATATATATATATATATATATATATATATATATATATATATATATCAGAATTCTATCGTTATTGCTTTGACTTACTAAGCCTGTGGTAGACCAGGCACAGCGGGATGTAGCACTACCTGGCGTAAGGGTCGGACTCCGAAAAATTTAAATTTGCTAATCTTTGTTATGCATTACGAAATTTCAAAATTGTTAGCTAATGAATTCACAGAATCAAATTACGTATTTGACCATTGTTACAAATTAGGAACAAATAAGATTTGTTGAAACATCCTGTGACCATAGATTAAAATTAGGGAAAATAAGATTAGCAATGACGTACCAAACGTATATAAATGAGTTTTCAAAATTTTAAAATCAGTATTACTTTACTTTTCGTACTGAGAGCAATTATATAGACACTTACTATGTGGCGACCATTTGAAGATGATAATGATAGTTTACCCGTTGAAGAAGATCGCTGTGCAAAACTTAAACGTACGTGTTTGCCGCTAGAAGCGAAAGAAATAATTAAAAATGTGTATAACTATTTAAAAGATAATGAAGATGAAAATTCGGCCTTAACCAAAACATGTGAAATGACGAAAGTGCCGTATAATACTGTTCGTGATATAATAAGTGGTGAATTGAGACCAAGAAAGAAAAGACGTGACGCGGGTAAGTCGAGAGTAGTGAATTCTTTTGAAGAAGATATAATTCGACGTAAAATATACACGATGTATACTGAAAAAACGTTGCCGTCTGTACGTACATTGTACCAGAGACTAAAAGATGATAAATGCGATATAAATTGCTCTGTGGCTACTTTGCATTCGACCCTTCGTAATATGGGTTTTCGATTTAAAAAAATTAATAAACGGCAAACTATAATGGAGAGTAGAAGAATACGTGAATGGCGCTTTAAATTTTTACGTGATATAAAGAAATATCGTGCTGAAAAACGTCCGATAATATATTTAGACGAAACTTGGTATGATAGTCACGACACAGTATCAAAAAGTTGGACAGACGGTTCAAAGGATTGTAGTGTCAATGTTCCACCAGCACGAGGAAAACGATTTATTATACTTCATGCCGGAAGTGATCAAGGGTGGATAAATGGTGCGCGATTTTTAGCTGGCCATAACACAGAAAATATTTTGTTAGACTACCATGACAATATGTCTGCAGATATTTTTGAAAAGTGGTTTAGTGAGAATTTATTGCCAAATTTGCCAAAAAATAGTGTTACTGTTATGTTTTATGTTTTTTTTTTTACTATATTATGTATTTAATTTTGTTTTTTATGTATTGTTTGTTCCATTATTATTTAAAAAAATAAAAAGATTTGTTTCATTATTACAAAATAAAGTAAAATAAAACAGGAAAACATTTAATACGTACCTGTCCTTTCCCCGCTATAAATCAAGCTTAAATCCCTAACAATAGACCTGCTGAGAGGGTAATAACGGTAGATTTCTAGACAGACTATATATATATATAATATATATATATATATATATATATATATATATATATATATATATATATATATATATATATATATATATATATATATATATATATATATATATAGACAGTGAATTTATTTTAACGTGCAACATATGGTCAATCACTTCCATGGTTACATACTACTGTCAAAAAATGACAGCAATGTAATATTTGTCCATTTTAAAATGCAACATACGAAAATTTGTAGTTAGGTATTATCAACACTAATTTCCAATAAATTAGCCTACATACTATTAACAAAAAATCAAAACTTTAATGTAGCACATCCTAACAAACTTTGGCTTACAAAAATACATAATTTTAATGTAATAAATGTTAAAAAATACCTCTATTCACACTTAGGCAATATCGTAGTCGCTCGTAGAAAGAATTGATACCATTTGTGATGTGTTCTGGAGATATCTTCTATGCTGCAATACTATTTATGATGTTGCATTTTAAAATGGACAAATATTACATTGCTGTCATTTTTTGACAGAAGTGTGTAACCATGGAAATGATAAATCATATGTTGCATATTAAAATAAATTCTCTGTATATATATATATATATATATATATATATATATATATATATATATATATATATATATATATATATATATATATATATATATATATATATATATATATATATATATATATATATGTCGGAGATTGTAATATCAAAGCATGTCGTAACGATCATTTAATGAATCAAGTATTACATGAATCAGTTATAATCTTTTAATTGTATTGTCGTAATCGAAACGTCAAGCATTCTTGGTTACAATGCTTGGATGGAATCAGTGTGTAGCGGCGCTCAGGTGTGAGTGCAGGTCCGCCTCGCTGAGATCATCACGTTTATATTATCGCTGTGATTTGAAATAGTGTTGGTCGACATAGAGTTTGCCAGTGATACTACCCCGCGACATCAGAAGTGGTATTCGCCTGCGATCCACAATATTGTATGTGGGTTTGTGTTCTGATGGTGAATTATAAAGTGAAGTGTAGGGCCAAGCAGATTAAGATGGAAAGGCCGTCTAGCAATTTTTGCAGGTTTTCATCCTAGGGTATTGACCAGTAACAAGGATTCCGTCTGTGTCCCACCCGGAGAGTGGTGACGTAATTACAAGGGCTGGTTAAGTAGAACCGTGAGTAATGAGTACTGAATTTATGTCTTCCAATACTGGTAAGAGATTTTATTACAAAGCTCAAGATATCGTTGTGAGCTATGTTGGTGTCAATTGGGTTGCTATTGTAATAAAAGCAATTCGGTCAGTTGCTTGCTGAGAAATGAGAGACGAAGTCGAGTTTGTTGTTTATGATATTGTGATGGCCGATGATCCGGATTGCCGATCTCCATATATGTTATTTAAGATATTATTCATTACAGTAGGTGTTCATGGCAGTTGTTATATTTTGATTGATGTTTTGTCATTGAGCTTGTGTGACGTAATAAGTATTTCATTTTTGGTAGCTTGATTCTACTCCTTTACATCGTCTGCGACGTGACAATATTATTAAACTGAATGTAGGTCAAGTAGTCACAGATCGGGGGTATCAACCAGTTTGCGATTGAGTTAGTTATTTGTGAAATAACAAACGAACTAATACAAATTCCTTAAAGCGTTTCGGTATGTCAAGAAAGATTGTAAAATGTTTTCATTGTATAAGTTTCGCAAACTAACAGACACGTTGAGTAGGTACACTGCAACCTTGAGGCACCTGATATATCGTTACTTACTTTTTATCCAGATATGACCGATGCGGGTGCAGAACCATGATGTACCGAAATAGAAACTATAACATGAAAATTTCACTGGAGATCTTCAGGGAAGATTGTTAATGGTGGAAATATGTTGGAAAACTATGCTAAAGATTAATATTTTATTAACTGCAGATAAAGTTTACTGAGCTACAAATTGTAGATAGATGATATTGTTATTATCATTATTAGATTGAGGGCTTTAAACGCTGGTGACTTTTGTCACCGCGACCAGTAAGATCTGCTGTAGCGTGTTTTGACTGAATGTCTGGAAGCCACTCCAAAGTTTTGATGAACTGAAATTTGGTATTTTATAGAACAATGACTAGTAAAGATACTTGTCATAATTCAAAGTCCCTTTTGTTGAGAGCTAATAGCAGTTTAACGTTTATCGTCGAGGGTGAAATGAATATTTCCAGGCTTTGAATTATGGCTTTTCAAGTATCCACAGGAAGTGCTTAAGACTCACTTATACTACGGTACCCATTTTAGCTTTGATTCACAAGTGAAAGCAGCCTGGTTATCTGACGTTATGTAGATTGCTTCTCCTTTGAAAGCTTGTTTAAGTTTATTGAGCACACAGATTTATTGCTTGAGATATAATGAAACCGTTGTGTATGGATTCTTTATTTGGCAGCACGGACCAAATAAAATCGATCCAGTTTCTGCTGACTCTAGTTTAGAAATATCCGTAAACCAGGACAGAGAGTCTATTTGGAAGAGTGGCCTTACTACTGTCCACCGAAGGCGATTACCAAAAACTCTCTTGTGTAGCTTTTTGTTTTAGAAATTATGAGTGGCCTACGAGATCTCCAAACTTAGTGTTTTGTCTTGCAGAGTGCAAAGACGTTGGCCCCAGTATCAATTCCATTACTGCACTTGGACAGGTATTCATAGCGCCTGTGGTATGTGATACAAAGAAAAACTATCGTTGCGCTTCCGCAAAGACGCTTGTGCTGTGTTTTATTACATTTTGGCCGCCATACTAACGATGCATGAGTGATCATTGGTCCAAATACGGCGATGTATGGCCAGTGGTTCGTTTCTGCCTGCAATCTCTAGTTTTTGCTAGAAGGACATCGGCTAGTGTCCGAGGCTGCTACGGGATTTGTTTTGATGATTTTGTTAATGTACAAATTGTGCATGTGAACTTTTGAGTATTCAGGTTTCAGGTATCTGCGTTGACATTAAGGGTAATGTGATTGAAGTGAGAGATCGATGCATTCGATCAGTTACCGTACGATGATGCTATTTGGGAAAAATATTGTTGACAGTGGCGGGAGAGCTGTAATTATGGACGAAGTCTGTACCAGTCTGTCTCGAAATAATAAGCCAGAATGGGCGAGCATCCTGCCCAAGATCTACGAATGAGGCGATGTGTAGCACTGATAGTGAGAGAATGTATTTGATGTACCGTGTTAGCGTGAATGATATAGCGCTGTGCAGACAGTTCAAATCTGAGTGAACTTTTATCAATTGTTCATGGTATAATTTGTATGAAGTTATTCAAGTTCCTGCACGTCCATGTTCCAAAACCCTGAGTCGTTACGGATGGAACTTTCATGAATATTGAAATTTTGGTACAAATATGGTAGTGGTTTGAAATAGTCCCTGAGTCTATTCCCAGAACATACTATATGACTTTATTAAATTTCCGGTGAGCATGGTCGTAGCTAAAAAACTTTTGGTTTTGATGGGGCTGTGGCCGATCAGGTTCCTCGTGGCCGTTTTCGGAGTGACCATGCCAGTTTTGTCAAATTGTGAATTTGTTGAATGTTTAAATTGTGGCAAGCTAGATCATCCGCAGAGGAGTTGCACAGGACTGCTGGTGCCCGGAATGGTGCCTGCCACGGTTGCGAAGCCGACTGTTTTACCGGAAAAAAAAATTGAGCAACAGAAATCTGTCAGCCATTGGAAGCAGAGAAGTCTGACAAGACGGGACTTGCATTTCAAATGTTTGTCTTAATGTTTGGGACGCCTAAGTGCAGCGTGATGGACGCTGGAACAAATTGCTTTAAAATATTTTGATCGTATCCAAGGATAAATTTAATTGAAGAAAGTTCATCGGATGATGGATATAAAGGAAGATAAAAAAAATTGTTTCTACATCTCCTGTTGCAAACGTTTCGGTATATTATTTTACCTTCATCAAGTGCTACAATAAAAATATTTGACACAAATTATCAACAATCGTTTTCCAGAATATAATCAAGCAATAATAAACAACAAGTTTAAATAAACAACAATTTTTTTTATAAAATACCTGTGATATGTAGGCCAAACGAGAAACATTATAAAGGACAGCATCACCTGTGACAGTGTAAGATCAACTGACTAAAACTTACTAACCTCCAATAAGAGCAAAAACCAACTTGTCAAAAAATTAAACTAAAAAACACTAAGCCAAACTACAGTTAGGAAAACGAAAAGAAGAACTATCTGTTTGAATTATTTAACAAATTTAGACCATTTTGATAGCTTTTAGTATTATTTACATAACACATGAATCCATGTTCTAATTTTTAAGTAGAGCGGTTCATGCGTACAATAATGAACCTTCTGGAGGTTGAGACCACAATTTAGTTAGGCTAATCGAGTGGATCGTTGAAAATCCACAGGGGTGACTAAAACTTTGAAGAGCCGACAAGCGTTGGTCTGGACATTGGACATTTTCGTTAAATTCTTTAGAATTATTAACCGTGATGGAAGATGACATGCTACTGGATGCCTCTGTCATGGTGTTTCGGTAGGCTACTGTGATACCTCTGCCGAAGGTAACATGCTAAGTAGGTGCCTCTGTCGTGTGGTTTTCCGAGCTGGTTAAGCGATGACGGAATAGTGTTCCATTGCTGGGTAAGCAATGACGCTGTGGTTTTCCGAGCTGGTTAAGCGATGACGGAATAGTGTTTCATTGCTGGGTAAGCAATGACGCTGTGGTTTTCCGAGCTGGTTAAGCGATGACGGAATAGTGTTCCATTGCTGGGTAAGCAATGACGCTGTGGTTTTCCGAGCTGGTTAAGCGATGACGGAAGGGTGTACCATTGCTGGGTAAGCAATGACGGTATGCTTTTCTTGCGCTGGTTAAGCGAAGATGGAATAGCGATCGATTGCTGGTTAAGCAATGATGGTCTGTCGCTGTTGGACAAGCTATAACAATGCTTGAATACTGATATTGGTAGTCATGTATTTACTGGTGAAATGTATTGTCACAGAATTATGTTTTGTTTGACGTCTTGTAAAAAAGGCGTCCATTAAATAATTTAGTGTACTATAGCTAAATTTTGAGCTTAATATAAATGTGAACAAAGTTGTAACTATTTGAGCACTTATTGGTCAGAGATAGCCGAGCGAAAATACTGTGGATAAATTCTTTTCAGATAGTTCACACGAGGACGTGTGAAACGTCAGAATGGCCGTGTCGGAGATTGCAATATCAAAGCATGTCGTAACGTTCATTTAATGAATCAAGTATTACATGAATCAGTTATAATCTTTTAGTTGTATTGTCGTAATCGAAACGTCAAGCATTCTTGGTTACAATGCTTGGATGGAATCAGTGTGTAGCGGCGCTCAGGTGTGAGTGCAGGTCCGCCTCGCTGAGATCATCACGTTTATATTATCGCTGTGATTTGAAATAGTGTTGGTCGACATAGAGTTTGCCAGTGATACTACCCCGCGACATATATATATATATATATATATATATATATATATATATATATATATATATATATATATATATATATATATATATATATATATATATAAAGGGTGGTGGCGGTTAGGGGTGAACATAGGGATTTATTATTATTATTATTATTATTATTATTTCCTTCATTACCTTCGTTCACAGCTGCACTAGCTGTGTTCTCAAATTTTGTAACAAGTTTAGAAATTGTTGCTATAATAGGAATTTGTGTATTTTCGTACTTTACGGAAAACAAATCACGTATTCTTCTAAAACTATTTCCACCATAATAATTTTTTATAACGAAAACTCGTTCCTTATTCGAATAATCATTCATTATTAAATTAACTTTTTATTAGAGAAAATTTCGAAAATTTTACAGAAATTGAATGACATTATTACGTTTAAACATTTGAGTTATAAGTCATGGCTATTGCGACAAATTAACAGAAATTTTGAAATTTCTTTTTAAAATTGTGAAGAAACCAAAAACATAATAATAAATGTAAATACATTTTTGTATGCAATTTTTAATTCTGAACAATTTTGTACTCTACAGTTATTACCGTAAAATGAACAGGAGAGCAGGAAATTGCAAAAAACTAAAATCCCATGTTAAATCCCTATGTTCACCCCTAACCGCCACCACCCTGTATATATATAACTCACAACTCTGACAAAACTCTCCTAATATACAGTCCACTTTTGTCGTTCGTTTCGTTCAAGTTGAAGGAGGAAACCTCGTTATTCGTTGACGAGGCTGTCGTATAAACAAGTATTAAATAAAGCAAAACAACCCAAGTAACACTGACCAAGAGTCGACCAAAAAGTAACGTCGATTATAGGCTGAATTTAAGTCATATGCGGCCGTCTAATTACGTGTATGCAATGGCACTGCGACGTTGATTTTTGATCTGAAATAGGACTATTTAAACGTCTAATTTGACGTCTATGTGACGCCACTGTGACGATTGTTTTTTTGTCTGAAATAGGACTATTCAGGCGTCAGATTTGCGGTCGCTATGACGTTCATGTGACGACTTTATGTGGTCAGAATTAGGTCTATTAGGTCGATGATTATTTTTAATTTATTTTTAATATTATTAACAATTCATATTCAAATTTTAAATTTATTTAATTTGACAACTTATAATTTATAACACACGAAGGTATACAGGGTGTTAATACTAAGTCGTAAAATTCGAAAACGATTGTTAGAACTCATTAAAACAAAAACTTTTCTTAGTTTTATTTTTTGCTTTGGTGCCCAGGTTGGTAATTATTGGAGTTCTTTTGTTTTTCGAAAAATCGTTATAACTCCCTAATTTTAAGAACTATTGAAAATAAATTTTCTTTAAAAATTACCTTTTGGTCCAGAAAAACATTTGCATTTAATATTGTTTTTTTTTCAAATGACAAAATGGCGATCAATCAAACATTACAAAACAAGATTTTTTCATAACCACTCCATAGATTTTTGAAAGTAAAACATTTATAAAATCCCTAAACTTTCTACTACATTTGTCCTAAACATATTTTTCAATGTATCCAAAAAAAAGTCTTATTTCATTTACTTCAACTACAACGCAACCCCGGCAGCGTGTTTCTGCCATTTTTACATACATATTATGCAAAATACGCACACAAATGATTAACTTTAATGTATTTGAGTAAAGAGTTTTCTTGGATAGATTGAAAACATTGTTTAGGACAAATGTTGTAGTAGATAGTTTAAAGATTTTATAAATGTATTAATTTTGAAAATCGATTGAGTGGTTATCAAAAAATCTTGTTTTAGATGCGAAACAATTTATATTTGTTATATATTTTGAAAATTTTAATTTTCAACATTTTAAACAAAACCTATAGGCGCCAGATGGTGCCAGGTGCATTATGGCTGAAGCGATAAAATAAAAAAAAATACATATAATTGATATATAGAAAGCCGCGGAATTTTAATTTGTATGACAAGTGTTTTACTCATTTATATCATATTTATATACGAGTTAAAATAAAGAAAGCGATTAGATTAATATTAAACGAAAAATGATTTCTTATTCGACTATTGTTAATTTCTGTTCAGTTACATAAAGCTAATGAAGGCTGTAGGTCAGTGATGCACAAACTCCGGCCCGCGGGCCAATCCGGCCCGTTTACTAATTCTATCCGGCCCGCGTAGAAATCAATTGATTATGATATATATATATATATATATATATATATATATATATATATATATATATATATATATATATATATATTTAAAAAATGGAAATAAAATTGAAAAAACATAAATGAAATTCATAAATTTATATGACACTTTAATTTTATTGATTTCATTTATTTATTCTATTAATACATAAAATAAATATTTTTGTCTTCGAAATGCTTACGAGTACCATCTATTCCGCTACACCCGTAAGCAACAGCGGCCGGGTATCCGTTCTTATGCTATACGAATAACGTACGGTGCGGTGCGGCGTACTGGCGTAGTAGTGCTTACATGAATTCCAGGAATCGAATTAATGACGAAAATTTAAAAGACAACTTGCAGTTGGCTACAACCTCCTTAGCACCTGATATTAGCCAAATGGTTACTGGTATTCAATGTTATACTTCGCATTCTTCAACGAGCCAAAGTTAGTTAATATCTCTTCAATCATTTGTTTTTATTATATCTATGAAATTGTGATTTACGAGGTGTGGCAATTAAGTTCCGGGATTTTGGTTATAACTGGGGATCGGGCAACACTGCGTCGTTTGTAAACATATCTCTGAAAATCGGGAACCTTCTTTTAGTTCCAGTCAAAGTTTGAAGTCGATAGCACGTTTGGTTTGTGTCTTATGCATGTTTTTCGAAAGTAACTTTTTTAGTAGCGTCGTGAAAATGAGTGACTCACATTACAAGCAACGTGTTGTGATCCAATTTTTAGTGAAATCTGGCGAAAAATCCTCGGAAAAACTCCGAAAATTGCAGGTGGTGTACGGAGACGAGTGCATGTCGAAAACGCGCGTGGGTGGAAGAGAGTGGGAAGCGGCCAACGAAAGCGAGGATGTCCAAATCGCGACTAAAGGCAATGTTGATAGTTTTTTTTTCGATATCCGCGGCATCGTTCATCGTGAATATCTTCCTGCCGGCCAGACAGTGACTGGACAGTTCGATGTAGGCATCCTGAAGCGTTTGCTGTCGCGCATTTTCCGTGTGCGGTCCGAACTCGCCGAAAACGGCTGGATCTTGCACAATGACGACGCGCCGGCCCATTTCTCGTTTATTGTGTAAGAGTTTTTGGCCAAAAAAAGCATTCCAACGTTACCGCACCCACCTATAGCCCCGATTTTGCCCCCTGCGACTTTTTCTTATTCCCCAAGATGAAGTCGCACCTCAAGGGAACTCATCATGGCGGCGTACAGGAGGTCAAGATACCTGTAACCGCGGTGCTGAACGGATTAACTTTGGAGGATTACCAAGGGTGCTGCCAATCGTGGGAGCAACGTTGGAATCGTTGTATAGAGTTAGAGGGAGACTATTGTGAAGGTCGATAATAAAATTTTGCTTGTAACTTAAAATGCGCGTGTGTTATTGACAAATTCCCGGAACTTAATTGCCACACCTCGTATATAGTTAAAATTTTATTTGCTGTTTGTTTTATTTATAGCAAAATATATAATGATATTTATTTTTATTCAGTTATTGTATTATACACAGTCAATAAAAAAATATATATATAAAGTAAATTTTTTATTCCATCCAAACCTAAATTATGTTTTGAATTCTTACTGGCCCGCGGCAACACAATGTATTTTTATTTGGCCCATTGTCAAAAAAGTTTGTGCATCCCTGCTGTAGGTGATGTTGACGAACAGTTTCTGCTGCATTTGGGGTGCAAAGGGGTGAGGTAGAATCTGATCGTCTAGAAGGCGGGGCTGAATATTCCCCTCTTACGTCTCTCCGTGCTATTTTTCATTGGCAGCGTATAACGTTTTGCTTTGGGGTCATCCGACTTATACGAAATGAAAAGCCTTACCATATGATGAAAACAATAAATTAAAATTATAAAACAAATTAATTTCTATTTTCGTTTATTAACAAACAAATATAAAACATTAAATATACCTACATTGCAATTCTATGTAAATTATACTAATTAAGATTACAATACAATGTATTGTTAAACTTTTATGTACAAAATTAGAGTGAAAAGTTTGCATAACGTATGACAATAATCGATTTAAATTATATTATACAAGAAATTGAGAAATTATATTTAAATCACGTAGATATAAGATAAAAATATTTGACTTGAGGATAAATATAATTTGAACTGAACACAACATTAAATTGTAAACTTGAAGTGAAAACGTAAACATAATTTTTATTTGTGAAAGCCGTTTAATTTGTGAAATTAGATTTCAATGTTTCTATTTCTATTCTGTTGTGCCTCTGTTATATAAGGTGTTCATAAAACCTATTTAATTTTGCTTCCATTTCTTGCTTCCAAAAAATATCTTTCCGAAAAATCTTTTCGAACTTGATTCCTAATGGTGTCCAAACCACAAGCAAGCAGTATTTGCGTTTGGTTATATGTATAGCTGACCCTGAATTTGATAGTACCAGTAATGTTTTTTATTTACAAGAAAATTTTTTTTACTTATAATACCTTCTTCTTATTATTAAATTAAATTATAATTGGTTTTGTTACTGTATGTATTAACTTAATAAATTCATAATTAATTTAATAAAAATGACACAAAAATTGAATATATTTGTCCCTGATCCCTCTAGTTAGAAGAATTCTTTTTATTACAGCAAAAAAATATTAATTGCCAGGGTCAACAAAATCACATGACTGCTTGTGTCGTAACAAAACTACTAACCACACAAAAAATAGATTATATTTGTTACCTATTACATAAGTATATGTTTTTACTCTAATTCAGGCATAGGCTGCAAGTAATTGGATACCTATATTGATTATATGATTATATCGATTCAGTATTTTTAAATATTTTTCATTGCAGCAAATACTCGATACAAAACTAGCAAATTTGAAATTTGTACAAGACAGCTTTTGCAAAATCATTCATGTGATGTTAAATAAGACAAATAATATTACTTAGTAAGCATGTCTTTAAAGATATGTTTACATTCAGATACATGTATGAAAATTTATGTGAGATACTTGTCAAATAAACAAATCGTGAAACATCACTTCATACAAGAGCTCATACATTTTGCTTAAACTGTACAATTACCTCATACATTTTGAGTGATCAAGAAATAACATAAACTTTGACCTGTATGAACACAATTGATTATCACACACAATTTGAATATCTAACAAATTGTTTACTAGTGTAAACACAACCACTTTTTTCTAATTTTTCAACATGCATTATGACTTTTACGCGCTTATATAAAATTTGTTTCATCACACTTGTATCTCAAACAAATTCTCATACATGTATCTAAATGTAAATATAAGTGACACCAGATTTCTCAATAACGTTATATTTTATTTTTCATTCCTAACATTACCTTCAATTAACTAAAAATTTAAAATACATTTTTCGCCAAATTTGAAGTTTTTGACATTTCTTTCGCCTAACATTTAATCGCAGACGTTTATTGTCCCCTCGCCGATAATGTTTTTCGTCACTATTAGTATTATCTATTTGTATGGATGCACAATAAAAAAAATCTGATGTGGCCAACACATAACCTCTCGCCAGATATTTTACCTGGTTGTACGCCTAAAACGAAAAATATGTTTAAATACAAATACATATATTCATGTCTGACTACAAAATAATTATTTTAATATAAATTATGTACAATACATACATTTTCTCGAGCATTTTCTTTATATTCAATATCCTGAAATTTTCTTTTTCTACTTTCCTTTTCTTTTTCTTTATATTCGTCATTTTTTCGCAAATTCCTTTTATATTCTTTTTTACGTATATTCTTTTGCGTTGTTGACTTTTTTTATTTTCATAATCTTCATAATAATGTACAAATATTTTTGACAGAGGCATACAAATATTTTTGACAGTGACATTTATGTGTCAATTACAAACATTTGAATTTCTTGCCTGTAGTAGTTTGATATGAGATTTTTTACATCAAATTATTTTATATGCCTTTCTTTATCTCTTTATAGAAGATATAATAATGAATTTATATTTATCGAATAAAGAATTTAACGTTCTTTAATATAAGTATTTACATAAATTTTCGATAAATAATATTTAGATAATTTTTTTCTTGTAACTACTACTTCCGGTTGTCCAATTGTTACCAAAACTGACTGGACTTTTCCCATTATTGTTAGATTGAGGTATCCGTAGTTAAAAATGTCTTAAGTCTTATAGTATTTGAGACAAAGTGAATCCAACATACACACACACATCCACACACACATACGGACATCATCGTAAAAATGTTATAATCGGATTCTAGGGACCTTAAAACGTGCTTATTCATTAAAATCTGGATATGCGATTTTTAGCATGAATACAATATCTCTCTTAGCGAGAGGTAATACAATACAAAGAAAAGTATAAAATAAAAGGTTTTAGTCTTGAAAAAGACTGATTTTGTAGCAATAATTTATTGCAAAAGCACTGCAAAGTGCAAACGAAATAATAAACAGAAAAATACAAAATGAAAACCGTAGAAAACAATCAACGTAAATAGTTTATAATAGACAGCAACAACAAGTGACTAAGAACTGACAATCTTGTCTATAGCTAAAATATGCCCAACACGCACGCCTATGGAACGAGCTTACTCAAATACACACAATTTATGTGGCGTCGCTGCTGTACAGCGTATAAATTTAATGAAAACGCCAAAATTATCATTTTGTAGAAAACGTCTACAAGGCTTATTTGTACTAATTATTGTTCAAAATTTTAGAAAAAGTTTTATGAAAGTTGGAACTAAGTTTCCTATTGTTTATTTTTTAAAAATTAGATATAATACACCGAAAAATTGAGTATGAAAATACATTTATTTAAAGTCAAATTACTAATTTTAGGACATTTTTTTTAAATGATTCTTTAAAAAACATAGATTTATTGTTTGTAAATACGGTAAAATAAAAAAGGTTTAAGTAAAATGTAAGATAAGTACACGGGGCGTTTTTTCCTTAGACCTATTTTTGCGTATTTCACATATGGGTACCCTGCGCTCAGCGCCCGCCTTCGCCGCTGCTGTCGTCGCTGCTGTCGCAGCCGCACCGCACCGCACCGATGGACGAGTGTCTATTTTTAGCGATGACGCCATAGCCACGGAGGGGCGTGTGTTGTCGACAGACTTGTCCGAACCTGCTTAATTACTCGGGTGATGCAATCTATTGTGTTTGAGTTTTTATCTGGAATAGTGCTCCAGTAAGTTCTCGAATACAAATGCCGGAGTATATAAGCATTGTTAGCGAATGCATTGGACAGTCTGATATAAATAAGCGTCGCGTATTGAATAGTTGGTGATATAAACAGATAGTCGACAAGTGGTGAACATAAATATATATAGTTATATGAATAAATAAGTGAGTTATATATTGTTTATAAATAATCTTAGTGTTTAAGTGTTTTATATTTCTTATTCTTAATTAGTGTTTAATATTAGTTTAATCGTAGTTTTAGCTAAATTTATTATCTTTTAATATCTATTTATTATCATAATAAACATTTTATTATAATTAATAATAATTGTCTAATATTCACCCAAATAAATAAAAACGTTGCAATATATTAGAATTTAAATTTTACTTTTAGATGTTCAATATTATTATTAATGTTTTACGGCTGTGCATTTGATAATGTGCGTATGCAGCGAATTGGTTTTGATGATTATGAATTAATGGAAATGATACAGACGAACACTAACATTCATGCCTGAGAGTGATTCAAACCCGGAACCTTTGCTTTGCGACATTGTCTCAATTGTTATAATGGTCGTCAGCCATCTATAAAGGGTATATCGGCCTAATTCACTAAGATAGTTGTTAACATAGTCGTTAGGTAACAACTGAGAATTAACAACGATTTTTAGCAACTCTTGTAACAACTGTCATTTAATTGGTATTCAGTAAATACATAATTAACGACATTGTTAAACACGGTCGTTCTGAACAATCGTTGTTAATATAGCAGTGAAATTATTTCCAAGTGAGTTAAAAGGTATGTCGATTCTCAATATTTGTACATATTTCTACTCTATTCACAACCTAAAGTGACAGATTTTGATTCGTTTGACGTTTGAGTTTTTAATAATGAGTGATAAGAAAATTCAATTCGATGCGATCGATTTCGATATTTCAGGAATCATCATCAGGAATGTAGCATGACCATCGTCTAGAAGATTTAGCAGTAAAAATTATAGAAATTTGTGAGATAAGAAAATAAATTTCAAAAAATTTAATTTAGATCTTTCCGGGAGAGAATGTGAAAATTTGTTCTATATTAAGAATTAAAATAGTTAAGTTTGGAATAAATGTAAATCTTTCATCTTGTAACATGAGATCTTCGGGCATATATATGAGACCATCCAATTCACGAATTAAACGACACTTGCTCAGTTTGAATATCTCTGTAAATATTTTTTTGAAGAATGGATTACTAACATCTCGCAAATTTCTTTGCATAAATCTAAAATCTTGTTTAAAATGTATATAATTATTGGGCATGTAGGTATATATGTTTATAAATAGTTTACCTTTTGCTGTCGTCCCTCTATTTCCAGTAAAAATTTATTTCTTAACACAAAATTTTCAAGAAAAACCATTTACCAACGATTGTTCAATACTAACAACGAGAGAAATGCAGTTGCTAGATTAACAACTCGACGTAACGACTAGTTGTTAAATTTTAGCAACTTGATGTAATAGTGAATTGGGATTTGAACTTAGCAACTGACATTGAAATTAACAACTGAAAATGGTTGTTAATTTTAACAATTTTGCTTAGAGAATTAGGCCGTATATGATTCGTGCACGGTAGTTAAATATTTTAACAAAAAAAAAGTGACATTACGTTTTTTTCATCACAGTCACATATTTTGATCAAATAACTTTGTTAGCTACGTCGTTTAATATGAGCGATGTGTTACATGATACAGCCAATTTTGGAATAAAACAAGATTTCGAGCAATGTAAAAGCAAGTATAGTGAAAGAATCGTCAAGTGTTATTTTATACTAACTATTTCACTCATAAAAATATAAAGCAATCCAAATCCAGGATTCTGCCTCGTTACCAAGTTTCATTTCGACAAAACACCGTCACAAATTTTTTTAGCATCTTTAAGCCAATAAGATGTCGTATTTTTACAAGTAAGTGAGTTTTGATAAGAAAAATTCTTCACGTTTTAGAAACATATTGTTTACATACCAGTCAAAGTCTGTATATTTTCATTGTTATCAGTTTTTATTAAAAACGAGTCGATTCGGACAGGAATCTATTCAAAATGTTGAAAAAGCAAACTGAAAAATAATACCTCTAAACACAATAAATATTACAAGATTTTTGTCAAGAAAACAATTATATAAATGATTACCTGATTTTTACCTTCCGTCACCTTTAGGTAAGGAAGGTATTGTCTTTGGTCAAAAAATTCGGTGGTGAGTTTTTAATGAATAAGCACGTTTTAAGGTCCCTAGAATACGATTTTACTATTTTTACGATGTGTGTGTGTGTGTGTGTGTGTGTGTGTGTGTGTGTGTGTGTGTGTGTGTGTGTGTGTGTGTGTGTGTGTGTGTGTGTGTGTATGTGTATGTGTATGTGTATGTGTATGTGTATGTGTATGTGTATGTGTGTGTGTGTGTGTGTGTGTGTGTGTGTGTGTGTGTGTATGTGTGTATGTGTGTGTGTGTATGTGTGTATGTGTGTATGTGTGTGTATGTGTGTATGTGTGTATGTGTGTATGTGCGTATGTGTGTGTGTGTGTGTGTGTGTGTGTGTGTGTGTGTGTGTATGTGTGTGTATGTGTGTGTATATGTATGTGTGTATATGTATGTGTGTGTGCGTTTGTGTGTGCGCGTGTGTGTGCGCGTGTGTGTGTGTGTGTGTGTGTGCGTGTGTGTGTGCGTGTGTGTGTGCGTGTGTGTGTGTGTGTGCGTGTGTGTGCGCGTGTGTATATGTGTGTGTGTGCGTGTATGTGTGTGTATGTGTGTGTATGTGTGTGTATGTGTGTGTGTGTGTTCGTATTCCGCTTCGTTGCATCCATATGACGAGCTGAGTTAATTAGATTCTGGTTATAATGGGTCAACCGGAAGTACCCTCATTTGAAGATTTTTACAGTTTTTCTTGAAAAAACGAAGTTAAATATCATTTTTTCACATTTAATGTTAGTATAAATATCAAAGAATATTGTATTCTCTATACGATTTGACTGCATTTTATACTTCATATTAAATGGATAGAGAGTTATAAAATTATAAAGAAATTAAATTTCATAAATTAGCCAGCTATGGTAGAAACATCTACTATATTAAGAAAATTCTAATTGAAATATGTCAGTGTCAAGTGCAATTGACATATTCGTAGTATATTTGTATTATAATTTTACTCGAAATATAGGATCTTTTTGCTCAAAACTTTCTATATAGAATTTGTATAAAATATATACAACTGTCGAAAGGTAATGTACAAGCAAGAAATTTAAAATCTTTTGTAAGGAACTTGCTGTATGGATTTTATAGAAAATACATACGCATTTACGAAAATTCTATCGGTAGATACCGCATCTACCGACTGTGTTCGAAAACACGAGTGGTAAGAAGTTACCGTGTTCGAAAATTGTTCAATATCTACCACATCCATCTACCGGATTCATGAAGAATTTAATCTCAAAAAAGGGTAGTGATGCAAAGCGAAGCGCGCGCGTTAAAAGTGGAAATGTGTTCAAAGTAGGACTCTGCTCAATTTGTTAACTACGTCAAATTTCTAACCTGTTCCAAATTTTTTCATAAGTTATGGATCTACCCTATTTACCACTTGCGTTCTTAAAATATCGATTCTGGTAGCTATAACCTGATAAAAAGCTGTTTACCGGTAACAGTTCACCGGTAGAAGTTTCGTAAATACCTCATATAACTGACGGAAGGATTTTTATTTTGGAAATAGTCATCCGAATAACATTCGTGGTTAAATTTTATCCTGGAAAAATTTTCCGACTGCTTTACTCGAGCCTGTTACCAATTTATTTCGTGACATTGATCAAAAATCACTCGTTTGACAACTCGTTATTTTTTGTCAATAAATTGCTAGGCAACCGGCTCTCGTAACAATCTGAAAATTTTTGCGGCAAAAATTTACCACTTATATATGAAAAAATCAGGAACACAATGATCACCTGGCTTATCGTATGACACATAAGAAATGGTGTGTAGAGAAAAAAATTTATCAAATAAAAAGGCTTTCTTACTTTAAAGTTTCAAAGATCATAATCTCTGTGGTAGTATTATTCCATGTAAAAAAACAGAGGGTGATAGCATGAATGGTGATTAGGAGATGACTAGGAAGGACATGACTAGCAGTGTTTTAACGCTGTTCTTTATGATTTATTTATATATAAATAAAAGTTGCGTACAATTAATTTTTCTTATTTGAAGTTTTTTTCTCTAAAATAAACCAGACTTTTATGATGCTACCACTTAATTTTTTTTATTAACAATATGATTGACAGAAAATATGTACCTATACGAATATGCGAGATACGTAACGTACGTACATACAGACGTCACGACGAAATTAGTCAAAATGGATTCAGGGATGGTCAAAATGGATATTTTCGTTGAAATCTAAAAACCGAAATAGTTCGCGATTACAATACTTCCTTTACTATGTACAAAGAAGTAAAAACAAGATAAAACTGCACCTATCTTCCCATCACTATTTTCTTACGTGAAATGAAGTATAGTGACCTGAATTATGAGAAAATTTATCTTTAAAAAACATATTTTTTTAAATAATGTAATTTGTAACGGATCTTTCGTTCCGAAATACAAAAGTGACATTTCGCAATTTAAAATTAAAAAGAACTATTTTGTACCATACAAATGTGTGTGGATGGGTGTGGATGTGGGTGTGCGTGTATGACGATTTTCTCGTCCACGATAACTCATATCAAATTTCCAAAAAATCCTATTTTCCGTAAGCTTTCTGTATTCATATAGAGTTAGTTTTTGGGTAAAATTGGACAACCGCAAATAGTAGGTACTTTATTTGAAGCCCAAAACACTTTTTAATGGAAACTATATTAAATTATAATCCAAAACTCCTCAAATTTAGTGTTATAAATGTTAGCGCTGAAAATAGGAATATTAAAACACATTTATCACTCAAACCAGTATATACAGTATTAAAACAAAAAAATAACAAATCTACATGACCGTCGCCTGGCCGAACCCGGTCACGCGGAATCCTCCTCCACGCCGTGATTATTTCTGCAAAAGAATTAACACATGAGAAAAATTCAGTGAGGAGGCAATCATTTACAAAAGGTACAGGCATTCACACACCGTACACACATGTTAGCAACTACGGGCAGTACCGCTAGTTACTACGGAACCTCTGCCGCTTTGGTGGTGTTCCGGAGACAATCCTCTTAACCAACTGGATCAAATCACTACAGCCCTAACTGTTGCTACCGTTGGCGACCACAGATGCGGGTCACTACAGCCTTCTCTGCTGCTACGCTGGCGACCCTCGGGTTCACACGAGCGGCCACTACGGAACCACTGCCGCTTCGGTGGTGATCCGGAGACATTCCTCTTACCCAACTGGATCAGATCACTACATCCCTAACTGCTGCTGCCGTTGGCGTCACCAGATTCGGGTCACTACAGCCTTCCCTGCTGCTACGCTGGCGACCCTCGGGTTCACACGAGCGGCCACTACGGAACCACTGCCGCTTCGGTGGTGATCCGGCGACAATCTTCGTAACCAACTGGATCAGATCACTACAGCCCTAACTGCTGCTACCGTTGGCGACCACAGATGCGGGTCACTACAGTGCACCGTACTGTTCGCATGCACACCCACAATCATTCACATGTTAGATTAACTCTCTCACCTGAATCACTACAATATCGATGTTCTCACACTGAAATCTAGAAATAAACTGAAATAAAATACGTGAATGCCAGTATCATTAAATGTAGCTCTTATCCAACAGCATCGGTTACGTTCCTAAATAGCTAATTAGAGACAAAACATAATAAATTTAATAAAAATAATCTTACGCAAAATAATTACTATGACATTAGTATTTAAGACTTTTGTATGAAGGAGAAAAGCATATTAGATTTTGGTTAGAATTGATAAACCTGAAGTGATACTTTACTTGAAGCTCTAAACAGATTTTTGTGAAAAATATAATATGATATAATCCAAAACTTTTAAATTTAGTATTTAAGACTTCTGTATGATGGGGAACAACATATTAAATTTTGGCTAGAATTGATAAACCGGAAAGGATACTTTACTTGAAGCTCTGAACAGATTTTTGTGAAAAATATATTACAAAACTTTTCATATTTGATATTTAAGACTTTTTATTAATAAGAACGACATATTAGATTTTTTCTAAAATTGATAAACCGGAAACAGATTTTCTAGAAAAAATATAATAAAATATGATCTAAAATTTTTCAAATTTAGTATTAAAACTCGTATCCAATTTGAAACAACATCAACCGGAAGTGATACGTTACTTAAAGCTCATTGCTACTTTAAACATGGAAATGACGGGAAGTTATGTGCTGGCCACATCAGATTTTTATTATTGACAATATATTAAATATTATACATTTTTTTTCAGTTTCAGAATATATCTTTACAAATGTTACATAGCAGATTAAAATTTACTGCTTGTGGGCTATTTCCTTTAGATAATACGTTGATAAATACAGTAAGTAATTCAAATTTGTTTTTTAATAAATATTGCAACCATTTTTTTCCATATAATTGGAGCATTGACGTTAGTCATGTATATATTCTGTGGCATTGGCAACCTACATTACAATATTGATTCAATTTCTAGCACTCAATAATATTTAATATTAATTATATACTGTTCTGTTATAAAGTTCATAGTAATTCAGTTAATGAATTTTAAATTTTATTTACTTATATTTTACTCCATCATTTGACATGTAAATATGGTACAACTTAATATTATTTTAATTTTTTATTTTATGTTGACTTAAAATTAGTTACCTACTTTAATCTTCAGTTAATTGTTTTTGTGTTATTATTGATTGTAACTGCATTACAATTATAAGCATTTTGTCAAAGCGTTCATTAACCATAAAAAGTGTTTTAAAAGTAATGTCTAGAAACAAAAACCACAGATCCCTCTTTTTCTAAAAATGTAGGTAATTAGAGACCAGTTTTACTTAATTTTCACCTAACTAAAAGTTAACACATTCGCTACCAACCTAATTTGAGTGTAGTCCTGCGGTCGACCGATGCTATTTGAAATTTTTTGAATGATTGACGATAACTCAATGGCCACAATAGAGCCTTTGACTGGTCAGTATAGACCGCGGTTACCATATTTAACTACACACATAAACCAAGAAAAATGTAGTCGCAAATACATATTCGTGGCCACTATTACTGTCTTACAAATGATGATAAAGATTTAATTTGTAGTTTACTTATACCAGTACAATATATTATAGCAGTGGCGTAGCTGGAACTTTTACCGTCCGGGGCGGTCCTTGGGTTTGCCGCCCCTCTTAATAGACCAGAAAAGTTAGGTTAGAATTTGCCTTTGGCGCGAGTTCATAGTTTGAATTTCCTAGTATCGGTTTCATATAGGAGTTTAATTTTACAGACAAAAAAATATATTTTAAAAAAAGAAATTAAGCAGCTCTTGCTAAAAATTCGATAGTTTGTTTATTCAGTAATAGATTGCAACAGTTTAAACCTGTAGAAGGTAAAGTAAGAAAATTATTAGAAATTAAAATGCTTGGTGCAAGTAAGGATACCGTGTGTCGTAGACCCACGAGTAAATAGGACAGCATAATAGAAGATGAAGCATGCACGATCAAACTAAGACATACGTTCAATGAATTTTGTAGTGTTGTATTATTATTTAAATCATTACAAACTGTGCAGAGTTTATGTGAATATTATTGTACGAATCTGGAGATAAAGGATCGGTCTAAATGCTACATATAATGCTTTGCATAAGAAATTTACTTGTATGAGATTTTTCGGCCTTTAAAGTTGAGCAAAAATTTCCTTGGTAAGAAATACACGGGGATTAAAATAATGTTCTTAGCGTTATGAACTGAATTTGAATTTCGCGCCTAAGTTTGACTGTTACACTTTTCTAGTCTATACCCCAAAAATACTAGAAAAATTCAAAGTGAAATCGAATATGAAATTTTAATACTATTGCGCATTATTTGTAGTGATAGCTATGGACTTGAAATAAAATTACAAAAAAATGCATATTGTTTGAACTGTCAGAAATTCTGTTTTCAAATATATATGTTACATATTCAGCACCTGTATGTAGATCACTGAACAAGTTTTATTTTTATATTCTACACTTAATAATTATTGTTATTATTTTCACATGTTGTAACCTATAAAATCAAATTTCAAACAGTTCAAACGATATGCTTTTCTTTGTTATTTTGTTTCAATTCCATGCCTAACACCACAAATATTTATATAATTTTTTATATTCTACACTTAATAATTATTGTTATTATTTTCACATGTTGTAACCTATAAAATCAAATTTCAAACACTTCAAACGATATGCTTTTCTTTGTTATTTTGTTTCAATTCCATGCCTAACACCACAAATATTTATAAAATTTCAAATTCGATTTCACAACGTTACAAAAGATAAAATTTGAATAGTGATGTAGGTGTAGAATTTTTTTCGTCTGCAACTTTTATTTGAAACATTTTTGTAAGAAGGTAATGGGTAAGTATAGGTAACTCTGTAACTACAGCAAAATAAAAGAAAATACATTGTATTTCCCATATAAAAGATTTCAAGTACCCAACTGGTATTTTTTAGTTTTAAGTATAGTTTTTAAAAGCTAATTATAATTTATGTAATAAAAAGTGCCGCCCCCAAAAAAGTGCTGCCCGGAGCGGACCGCCCCCTCCGCCCCGCTAGCTACGCCACTGTATTATAGTTATAATCTGACTAATAATTCCTAACCTTGCATTGTGATATTACGAATTGTGAGTTTATTATAAATGAATAATTATGCAGTCCATGACTGATAGCATTGATTCAATATGTTCGTCACATTAACTAATTAATTACACTAGCTACATTTTGAAATACATTGGTATGATTGAAAAAAAAAGGTTTTATTAAAAAATATTTTTGAAAACTTCATGGGCCTCACCGGCATTTAAACTCAGGACCTTTCTATGAATCTTATGTCTAGTAGGATGCTCTACCAACCAATAGGATTCTCAAAAATCTTAGGTAACAACATTTTCTGAACACTCTATCTACTGCGTATACGATTTAATACATTGGATCACACTGCAATAATATCAATATTTATTTTTTGTACAAATCTACTATGATAACAGTGTTAAAAGTGACACACCATTGTTACTTTTAACACTAGTGTTAAAAGCAAATTTATTACCTTGGTAATGACGAATGGAACAACAAATTGACATTTTTGACATATGTCAAAAAATTATTAGAAATACAAATTTAAATGAAAAAATAGTGTTTGTTGAAAACATAGTGTATGATATAATTGTAAAAGTGATTTTATTTTGTACGCGGCGTGTTCCAAACTTCCTTTTCATAAAATAAAATGTCAGTTTTAACACTAATATAAATAACTATTTTAATTCTAGATAAGTAGGTATTTCTATTACAAATATGAAATGGAAAAATTAGAATTGTCATAAAATTGTCTTGTACGTAGTAGGCGTTCTAAAAAAAATAAAACGATTTATAGTTTTGACATTAATGATTACACATTGAAATTATTTATATTAAGTATTCAGCCATTAACTAATCTCAATTATACTTTTAACTTACAAGTTCACAATAAGTCGAACAGGCAACCAATAAATATATAGAAAACTGAATTAGAATTATTCTCACTAAAATGGCTTACAATTTCTTATATTACACTAAACCATTGGCAGTGTTACTTAGAATATTTGGATATCATTTTGCAAATTTTCGGGAAGAATTAAAAATTCAAGATTATATTTTTACTTTATTTTTAACTTTTCCAGTTTATTTAGGTCATATTTATTGTTGGTATATTTGTTTAATGACAATTCTTAATAAGGAATTTAAAATTAATGCACTTTCGTGCTTAGAAATGCAGATCCACTTTTCAGTTGTAATAAGCGATTGGATAATGATAGTTTCTGTTAATATAACAATGAAAAATAAAATGAGAGATTCTATTTTCACTTTGAACACATTTTTAACACAATGTTCTTACAAAACGAAAAGAACTAAACTAATCCTTTATATTTTAACTATTTTAATACTGTTTTCAAGTTTTATTTTTGTGGACACAAAATTACTTTTTGGATATACAAGATTGGAAAATGTTTTACTTTCACATATTATTGGAATGAGTCACCTAATACTGTCTTTTTACTTAATTACAATTCTAAAAGAAATAAAAAACAAATATGTGTATATAAACAACAACATTAAACAACTGACAAACATAAATGGTTTGTTGAATCTGGCAAATGAACATCGAAAAATGTCACAGGCTACTAGAAATTTTCATAGAAACTTTTCTATTTTAATTCTTAACCTAATTACATGCACTTTTATATATTTCGCATTATGTGCAAATAGTTTTATACAAAATGTTATGGAAATTAAAATTACAAAACATTTTATTGAAGAAGTGCCGTATTTAATGATTGGTTTAATTTGGATGGGTTTGCGGTTTATAAATTTGCTTGTCCTCTGCATTTTTTGGCAAAGTGTACAAGAGGAAGTAAAACTGTTTAAAAATACAAAATTATATTCTAATTTTTTATTTTGTAGGCTAATATGACTCCACTATTAGTACATGAGTTTTGGAATCAACATATTGAATATATTACAACAATGAAAGTGGATGTAAGTAATTATAACGATACAATAATGTAAATACACACAATAGGAAAAAATTGCGCGGTATTAGAATTATTATCAAAGAAGATTCGTCCAGAAAGACTTGAACTTTTAAAATAGGAAAAATCTGAAGGGGTTGTGCCCCACACACAAATTATTTTTAATACCAATAAAAAGTACACTCATTTTGAAATATTTTTAATACATCAATTACTTATACAAAATAACAAGGTATACGTATTTTATTATTTACTTTTATTTACAAGATTTCCAACTTGTCCATATTGTATTAACTAAAGTACTGTGAAAGAAACGCGTGCGCGTGCAGACTAGCAAATAGTACTGCCACCATAGTGGCAATTATAATAGTAAAATTAACAGATTTTAGTAAAAATTACGGTAGATTTTGTAGACTCCTGTGAATTAAATTTTGCATATATTTTCAACATACATACAATTGAAATTTATGTTCTATTTGTCTTATATTGAGTATCGTGGTAAATTTAAAGAACAAGATTTTTTAAAATAGCCTTCTTGCGTGATACAGAAAATATGATATCTATCACTAAATACCTAAAGTAAAGTTGAAAACGTATGTAAAAATATAAATTTTATTTAAAAAAAATGTTTTTTAATAAATTAAGAAAGAATATTTTCTTTGTAGATGGCGAGCGAGTGTGAGTTTTAATTTGATTTTGGCATTAGTTAATTTTTCTGTCACTGTCTCTCTTCTATATTATTTATAATTTGCGTGGTTTCTGTTACTTTTATTACGTATTTCGATTTGTTAAGCAGGATTTTGAAGGATTTTAACTTAGCTTATACTCGTACAAGAGTAAAATGACAAACGAAAATATTAACCTCCAAACTATTATTCAAACATTAAACAGATGATCTGTCATGTTTAAATTACCCGCACATGCCGTTGCTATTAGACGTACCGATTTTATTGCTTTACGGACATTCATTGCTTCGGCGTAATTCTACGTCATACGCCATGTTAAATTTAAATATTAAAATTTCATTAATTTTTTTCTGGCTAATTAATGAAAATTTTGCCAAAAGAAAAAATATGGGTAGCAAGTTTGTATCGTCTCTTCAAAAATATTAAATAAAAAATGGCACGCAAGTAGCCCATTAGGATGATATTTTAAGTCATACAATAAATTTGCATCTTTTTTACACTTTTATTTATTTATGTAGCTATTTTAAGAAATAAAGATTTTATTTGGTAAATTTTCTGTTGCCTCTTTTAAGCCCCCACACGAAAATCTAAAAGTCGGCGTCTATGGTGTAATCTTCACGAATATGGATGGAACAATAGGGTATTCTCTCATGATTACAAATATTAAAAAATTATTAAAAATATTAAAGTTGATTGGTAAACCGGAGGGAAAAAGCAAAAAAAGCTGTTATAAATTGATTGTTGCAAAAGATATAAAGCGTCTAAATTTTACTGATGTACTAGTTGTACTACCAGTGGAAGACCAGTTAAAATCCCTACTCCATGTTCGAATGTGATAACAGGCCGCATCTTAAGTATACACATGCTCGGGTCTATTTCGGATCGTTCGGGAGTGTTCGTGTATAACTGTTTTAGCATGTATTGCTAAGCGATATGACATCTGGTAACAAAATAATGAACTACATGTCAACAATGTATGTAATATTAAAAATTTGTTAAATACTATTTACAAATACATATTTGTGTATCTAATCGACATACAGGTGGCGTTCAAAATCCGTTACATGTGAATTTAACATGGGAAATTAGAATATTTTGAATACTTGCTTTCCATTAAAACTGAAAAACTTTGTACGCATGCCCATGGATACTTATTAATATAATTAATTGTTTAAAATTAATAAAGAATATAAAAAAGCAAATGAAGTTTATAGTAAATTTATTGTAATAATTATTATTCTTCCTAAAAGAAATTTTAAGTAAAAAGTTTCGTGGCATGGTAATGCTTGTGCTAGTACTGTTAGAGTACTGGGTTCAAATCCACCATTTTTTTAAAAATATTTTGTTGTACTTTTAAATAAATATGAAATTTAATATAAGAATTTTATCTGATTATGTTAAATAAATATGAAAAAAATAAATAAAAAAAAGCGGTAAAGTTTGGTTTGGTAGATTCGAATCTACCACCTTTGACATAAGAAGCAAAACCGGTACCACCATGCTACGAGACTCATACTTTCTTATACAAAGTATAATAATGTCAATAAAAGTATGTTATCAAACGCCATCTATATAATTTAAGAATGTCAAAATGTTTTTGCAGCATAAACAAAAATATGTAATCGATTACTTAGAACGATTTTCCTTATAAATTTCTTAAGATTTTAGTAATAATAGGTAAGATTACAATTAAATATATTTTATTTCTCATCTTTTTCAATACTTACTGAACACCTTCTCGAAAACCCATGAATCACTGATTGCATACCGCTGATACTGTACAACTAGTACGTCACTATCACGTGACACAAGAAAATCAAATTTTAAAAATTAATATCTTGCTTATTAAAAGGAATATTTAACTCGGGTTTTCACATGTACTTTTAGATATACTTGTTCTTTAAAAAAAAAAAATTAAAAAAATATGCGAGAATACCCTATTAAATAAGTGAATGTCTGATCTCTCTATTCAAATGCTAAATCTATGTTGTATATATACTGCATAATTTGGAGCGTCAATTATTTAATTATGTACCTTTCGGGCTTTTTTTCTCTTATTGAATCGCATCTTTATCTTTTTAAATAAGCAATTTTTTTTAGTTTTTTCATTATATTTGATTTTCTGTTAAAATATCTGTATATATTAAGCGCAGTAGCAGTTTAAAAGTATAATTTTTGAATTGGCGACAAATTACACTGCCTGTGACGTCAGAAAGACATTAGCCAATAACAAAACTGGATGAAAGATGATAAAAAAAAACAATTGATTGTAATACATCAACGTCAATGATTGCTTTAATGACAACTGTGTGACATAAGGTCTGACATAAAGCAGCGTGATTTTTGGTTCTTTAGCGTAGATCTTAGTTATATATTATTATATTATAGCTTTATATTTCATAGTTTAATGCCCAGTTTTATAAAAGATTGATAATTAAAGTACTAGCAAAGTAAAATTTACTCTTGAAGTAAAATAGTTTATTCCAGAGATTTTCGCCAAACAAGAATAAAAATACTAGCTAAATAAATCTACAGAATAAATTACTCCACCGATGTTCGAGGAAGTAAATTTTATTCTGTAGCACCAGTGCGCACTCAACTTGTAAACTTGACACAACCTAACAAAAATAAAAATTAACTAAATGAATGATAAAGTTGAATATGACAACGAAATTGAACATTTTATTACATTTAATGCCAATAATAATAACACAACCAACAAGATAACAAATATAAATAATATTTTCATACTTATATCGATAGTAATTATTAGTAATACTACTAATGCGATTTACAAATTTGACATTGACGTATTTCGTGTAATTGCTATGATGATGTTAGAAAGTAGCGGTAGTAGGGATAAAAATACCAGAGCTCGTATCAGAGAAACCAGAATAATTATTTCGTGATTGCCATGGTCCGACTTTTACCAACCTTTTGCAGGAACCGGCAAATAATTTCAGTACTTAAGGAACACTAAACCGTAAACCTGATCGAACAGGTTACATTACGGAACATACTTTTTTTAACGTCTCTCTCTTTAAATTGTCTATTGGCAATATATTAAATATTATACATTTTTTTCAGTTTCAGAATATATCTTTACAAATGTTACATGGAAGATTAAAATTTACTGCTTGTGGGCTATTTCCTTTAGATAATACATTGATAAATACAGTAAGTAATTCAAATTTGTTTTTTAATAAATATTGCAACCATTTTTTTTTCAGATAATTGGAGCTTTGGCAACCTACATTGCAATATTGATTCAATTTATAGGACTCAATCAAAGTAATATTTAATATGAATATAAATAATATAAAATATACTGTTGTGTTATAATAAGTTCAGTTAATAAATTTTATCTACTTATATTTTACTCTATCATTTGCCATGTAAATATTGTATAACGTAATATTATTTTTATTTTGACAAAAAAAAACTACTTCAGTTAATTGTATTTATGTTATTATAAAATGAACTTCATTAATATTACATGCATTTTGTCAAAGCATTCAATAACATTATTTTTATTAGTATTTTCACATCTGTTGAAGAAGTAACTAATAAAATATCTTCAATCATATTGTAGTAGCAATAATGGTTTATAATTTTTTATATTACACTAAACCTATTTCGATATTACTTAGAATATTTGGTTACCATTTTGCTAATTTTAACAAAAAACTAAATTTGCAAAATTATATTTTTTATTCCTTTATAATTTTTCCTATACAGTGTGTTTATATTTATTGTTGCTATGTTACAATAATGTCACTTGTAAATGATGATGCCTCAATGATGACAATATCAAAACGAGAATTACGAGGTTACTTTTTTATAATAGTAGTCGATTGTATTTTACTAGTTATTACTAATATTACGATGCTAAACAAAATGAAGAATTCTATTTTGAATTTAAATAAACAATTAATTTGTTATTCTTACAAAACAAAAAGATCAAAACTAATTTTTTATTTATGTTACATATTAGCATTTACCGGTATTTGGACAACATTTGACAGTTGCGTATATTTTAATAAACAATTAAAAGCAGAACATATAATATTTATAAATTATGCTGGATTAGCACGTTTAATATTTGCATTATATTGTGCTGCAGTTCTCAATGAAATAAAAAATAAATACAAATTTATAAACAATCAATTGAAACAAACGACACATGTAAGCAATTTATTAAAACTTTCAAAGGAACATCGGAAATTATCAGAGGCTGCTACTAATTTTTGTTCGACATTTTCTCTATTAATTTTAGACGTAATTGCACACTACTATTTATCATTAGCAGTGTCTATAAATCCTGCTATAAAAGAAACAGCAAAAGTGCAATTATCAAATTTGACAATTCTTGAATTTGCCTATATGGTAAACGGTTTTAGCTGGACGGTTTGTCAACTGATACATTTGATTGTGTTTTGCAATTTTTGGTCCAGAATAAATAAAGAAGTATGAACTTACAACAAAATATAAAAACGTAATTGTAATTTTTAATTTTTAGGCTAAAAAGACACCTTTGCTAGTACATGAGTTTTGGAATCGGCATATTGAATGCAATAGTACAATGAAAGAATATGTAAGTTCATAATAATATTAATAATGATAGGTAACATAAAAAATGGGTAAAATTAAGAAAATTTATACATTGTTTAATAACTAAAATTTATTAATCACTTGGATCCGCTTGTCAGAGTGCCGGTAACGTTTGCTTCGTATTTAATGGGGTACCATGTTATTATGAATACATACAAGATATATCATTCAGAGATTCTATTTTCGTTCGCCACACGCATGACGTCACCTAGTAACAAATCAGAAGCAAATAACATTGAAAACTTTCATTTATATCGAATTCTGTCTGTAATTAAATACAATTAATATTAATTAATATTTATTTAATGAACAACAAAAAGTAAATTATTTCGTCCATTAATTGCGAACAGTAACTATCTATATTTATTAATAGCTATTTGTGTATTAAGAGCGCAAAATGGGATATTATCGAATGAGAGGTTGTTGCTGCTCGACGCAGGAGTGCGGCATTCTCTCGAAATCGACAATGCCCATTTGCGCTCAATACACATACAAGATCTTTTCCACAGTCGCCACAATGGGGTCTTCCACCATTACAAAAATTTATTTGTTTCAAGTACATTAAACTTGTGCGTTGGAAACGTTCGCTCTAAACTTTTACAAGTGGCAGCACAACTGTTCCCACAATTTATTTTATATTTAATATTAATTTATCGTTATTTTCCATTCTTCTTGATCTGTTGCTTCAATCTAACCTAAGCATTTTATACTTTCGATTTTGTAAACGTAGGCCCTGTTTTATTTTCACAGCAGTGCTGCATTTTGTTTGGTTATGTAATATACAGACAGAGCAGTCAGATTGACTTGTGAAGGTTGTAAATGTGTAACTACAGTCCCATTAATTCCTGACTAAACGTTTCCATTAAGAATGTAGACAAGTGACATTTCTCAACATTGTAAAGTTGGAAATTTGGACAGCGAGCGTTTTTTTCTACTTTGTCTCAAGATAGAGAGTGTGTGCCGTCTTCCGCGAACCTGGTGAGTGCCGGGCGAGCAGTTTGTTAGAACCTTTGCTGCCTCTGACTCAGTGCTGTTGGTGTGTGCCGGCAGTTCGTGAGGGAGTGCAGAAGGTGCATTGTACGGCTACGGATACTGCCGTAGCGGATGTTTCCGCACAGTGGGGTTTACCACTGTTTTCTGTAATCGCGATTGTCGATGAGTGTTGGTATGTGTCAACACGGCCGTTTCCGAAATCGCGATTGTTGATGAGTGTTGTCGAGTGACAACACTGTTACCGTTTTTTTTTTGTGTTTTAACTTTAGTGTGTGCCATTGTTGACCTTTCGTGCCGCGGTCCCGTAACAAATTGTACATCGGCTCCTAAAAATGAGGATGTACCAACATCATTATCACTCAAGTAGAAATAACCCAGACCACAGTGCATTATGCAAGCACGTATGCCAAACTGGCCACCAAATTGATTTCGAAAATCCAAAAATTCTAGAAAAATTTAAGTTTAAAAACACAAGACTCCTATATGAAACTTGCTACATACAATTAAATAAAAATAACGTTTTAAATTTCCAAACAGATTAATGTGCAACATCTAAAAAATTTCAATAACTTTCAGTAATATTCCTTTATTGTGATGAGTGAGAAAGAAGCTGGCAAACGACATGAGTGGTTTAAGTGTCTTATACAAAAAAGTGTTAATTCTTTTTAAAAAAGTGAAAATTAATGCTCATTACGTATTATAGTTGTTTTCAATGAAGTGTTAATATAAAGTATTTGATCTGTAAGTACAGTGTTAGCAATCTACTTTGCATTTAAGTAAATTGTGTTACTAAGCCGATGTCATTACGGTCGAAAATCGTGCGTACTAACCTGACAAAACAAGGCTTAAGGCAAGTCTTCTCTTAAACTTGTCTATTCGCTACAGTGTTCCCAACCATATCAAAAATAAAAACAAAACTAACGCTAACTATAAACATTCAAACATTTATATTCTTTCTATTTTAAGTTTAAAATAATTATAACAACAATATTTATAATAATTTAATTAAATAAACAAAAAAAAATAATAAGTAAATTTAAAAAAAAATAGAAAATAAAATAAAAATTTATGCAGGTATATAAATTATTTAAACAAAATTTTCAACTCTTCATACTTTAACCTATTTGTTACGAGTCGTACACACAGGTGAGTGCCCAATACTATATTCTGTAGAAGTAGGCAACGCCATCGATATTGCAATTAAAATAATGGACCCTATAGTAAACGATATACAAAAACTGCTTCAAGATCAAACTGCGCAAATAAACAAACAATTTGAAGAATTGAAAAGCTCAATAGGCAAATTTGGCAACGGTGTAACAGAGAACAAAGAAAAATGTACCATGCTAGAACAGGAACTTCTGAACAAGGAAAGTAGAATACAAACTCTAGAAAGGAAAATTAGAGAAAAAAACCTAATTATATTTGGTATCTCTGAGGAATCCGGAGAAGATTTGAGGAAAAAGCCCTGAATATATTCAAAAATAACAAAAATAAGCTGGATATCCGATAACAACATAGAAGATGCAAGGCGCATAAGAAAAATTTCTAAGGGCAGTAGACCCAGTGGCGTACCTAGGGTGGGGCAAATAGGGCAGGTGCCCTGGGCGCCAGAACCAAGGGGGCGCCGCTTGGAGCCCTTGGTATCCGTATGTAACTTAGGTGCCAGAATTTGAAATGTTAAAACTGTTGATTACTGTGCGTATTGACATTTTTCGGAACTGTTGAAGCTCTCTATCTGTTTTTTCATCGTCTACTCAACTCTGGGAAATACTCAAAAACGCTGTGACCATAGTTATTAAATCTGAGTCTAAAACAATATGGAGTGCAAAGGTTGAAGCTGTGAAGCCCATAAACAACTACCTTGACGGCATACTCCAAGTTCTCGAGACTATAATGGAAGATGCAAATGAAACGAGTGAAACAAGAAGTGATGCAATTGTACAACCGTATGTTGACACTTGATTTTCTGACTCTACTTGGATTACTCATTCCTATTGATAGAGTTCAGAAAAGACTGCAAGATATAAATATGAATTATCATGATGCTGCCTTAGATTTGAAAGGTTTAAGAGATTATTTTCGCAATGAAAGAGAAACTTTGGTGACTGAAGCTTTGGAAATTGGACTTAGTCTCTGTCAAAACTGGGATGTTGAAACCGAAAAACGCCAATGGCGAAAAATCTTCGAATAACCATGCAAATAATATTGCTTATTGCAGTTTTCATCACTTGCTGTGAAAGATCTTTCAACAAATTCAAACTGATCTTAAATTATCTGAGAGTCTCCATATGGGTCAAGATCGATTAAGTGATCTTGCTTTGATGAGTGTTGAAAGAGAAGAAACTGAAAAGACCGATTCCGAGCACGTTATTAATGCCATTTTTTGATCGTAATGACCCCCGGAATATATGGTATAATTTTGTCGAGCGAGTCGCGGAACACCCGTATATTGATGGTTATTTGGTTATGGCCACATATCTCGCTACACTAAAGCGAGAAAGAAGTAATCTTGATTTTACATTGTTGGCAAGGGCGAGCAATTACGACCCTTGCCCTGGGCACCATTTCACTTAGGTACGCCACTCAGTAGACTTCGTGGAATAATAATTGAACTCGATTCAAAACGGTGTAAAAGGAGTATATTTGACAACGTGAAACTTTTAAAAAGAACCGGCATCGTAACTGAAGAGGACTACCCACCAAATATTGTTGCAGTACGAAAGAGTCTGAAAAAACACCTTCATACTGCGAAAGGTCAAGGATACAGAGCCAATCTAAAGTACGACAAACTAATTATTAACGGAACTTCATATACCCTTGAAAAACTAAACCAGTCGGAAAACATTAATTTAACTAGCTCTCAAGGAACACTTCCCGACCGCAGAATCTCAATATCTTTGCAAGACTTCTGCCAGTTTAATACTGATTCCGAAAGCGAAAATGAACTTACAAATAAAACGTTACAGCCCAAAGTTAACAATGATGCTGTTCTTAAGCAGCGCAATGATGATGCTTTTAATCAGAGTACTGATGGTGTTTTCAACCAGCCCACTGATAGAGTCCCTAATCAGCGCACTAGGACGAACAATATAAAACCCGAACAAAATATTTCAACATAAAATAAATTCATAAAAAAAAGTACAAAGACACTTGAACCCATAGATAAACGTGTGAAAATAATCACCCGTTCCAACTCGGTTTCAAAAAACTCCACAAATAGCCTCGACAGCACCAAAGTAATGTTTTGGAACATACATGGCCTCAAAAATATGTTTAACTTAACACCAAAAGAAGAGGACATAATCACCAAACACGACATTATCTGCCTAATTGAAACATGGACTAACTTCAAACTAAAAGAAGCACCTCATTTCTTTCAGGAATATAATTGTTTTCAGCAAAAAGCTACTAAAGAACGCAGAACTAGCAGAGCAATTGGAGGCTTCCAGTTATTCATCAAAATGCAAATTAACTCTTTTGCAATTGTGGAACAAGACTTTCCCTGGATATTTGTAAAAACCAGCAAGGGAAATCTCATTATTGGCACTGTATACTTTTCATATAACTTTGATTTTCACACTCTTCTTAAATTATACAAAGATACAATTGAGTCAATAACCAATAATTTCCTCCATCACGTTATTTAGTAGGTGGTGATTTCAACGCCAGAATTGGCGAATTAAACCAATCAGAAGAAATCATTTTTCAAAATTCTGCTTTAACTTACTCTAGAACAGCACTGGATGATAGAATTATTAAAAAAGGCCGTGAATTAAACGAAGTGATGGAATCAGAAGGTTACTACGTTATCAATGGAAGAACACTGAGCGATACACCTGCTAATATAACATACGTAGGACCCAATGGTTGAAGCATTATCGACTTAATTTGGATCAACCTTAACGCTTTGGAATTCTTGTTTGATATGTCAGTCTTAACAGATGTTACATTATGAGACCATATGATCTGCTCTGTTTCTCTTCAACAATTAGCCAATTTTAAAGTCGACAATCAACCTGAGTTTCAATCTCAAACATTAACCAAATTCTGTTGGGATCAGAGTAAATCAGAATTATATAAAGATGTAATGAATAGCCGACAAATAATAGAATACGACAACCTCGACAACATGTACAGGTTGTCTCATTTTCGATGCTTTTTTAAGGAATCTCGGGTAATATTAATGATAGAGTAAAACCGTTTGCACATTCCACAGTCAACTTTTCCAGAAATGTTTCATAGTCACCGCAGGAAATTTCAATCTTCTTTTGTTTCTGAGCTACAGGTAAAAACTCGTTTTTCGCTCATTTTGAAAATATCTCATATCTTATTTATTATAAAAGTTAGAGAAAAAATGTTTTTACAAAAAATTTACCGTTTTTTAAATAGAATAAAATGGCGTAATTAGATTTTTTGAAAACTGAATAATTCTTGAGATATAACACAAACTTATGATTTTTTAAATGGGAACCTATGTTGAAAAAAGACACATCTTTTTGCTTATTTTATAAGCTTTTCAATGATATATAATAAGTCTACATTATTTTGTTTTAAACATTAATAAAAAACGAATTATTAATTTATTGAGGTGAAAATATTGGAAATTATTAAGAAACAAATGAAAAAATCAATTACAGATCATCATTTGCATATTTCTAATAATATTTGTTTCAGTTTTACTCATTTTTTCAATTTATTTACTTCAAAAGCGTATTAAACCATCTTTTTCGGATTGTGTCAAAGCCAACTGTAATGTCGATAACTAGTACCTAATTTAACTATCCCGAAAATAATTGGTTAAGAATAATTTTGAGAACATAATTAATAGATATTGAATCAAAATAAACAAATGATTTGTAATAAATTTTTTCATTTGTTTCTTAATAATTTGCAATATTTTCACCTCAATAAATTAATAATTCGGCTTTTATTAATGTTTAAAACAAAAGAATGTAGACTTATTATATATCATTGAAAAGCTTATAAAATAAGCAAAAAGACGAGACTTTTTTCAACATAGGTTTCCATTTAAAAAATCATAAGTTTGTGTTATATCTCGAGAATTATTAAGTTTTCAAAAAATCTAATTACACCATTTTATTCTATTTAAAAAACGGTAAAATTTTCGTAAAAACATTTTTCCTCTAACTATTTAAATTAATAAGATATGAGATATTTTCAAAATGAGCGAAAAACAAGTTTTTGCCTGTATCTCAGAAACAAAAGAAGATCAAAAATTCCTGTGGTGACTATTAAACTTTTCTCGAAAAGTTGACCCTGTAATGTGCTAACGGTTTTGCTCTATCATTAATATTACTCGAGATACATTAAAAAACATCGAAAATGAGACATCCTGTACACTCACCTAGCAAATGAAATAAAAACAGCAATAAACAACATAGGACTATCAAGGATAATAACGCCTGACTCAACTAGTAATAGAATAGCTAAAAACAAACCGTGGTGCAGCAATAAACTTCAAAATATGAAAAGTGAAATTAGAAAATTGCTCCGGATTTGCAAAAGAATCAACTTTGACAAAAATGACTTAGAATTATATTACAAAGCGAAATAGAATACCGGCAGAGTCTGGAGTTGCAGAAAAAAACATATGTAGAAAAAATAAAACAGAAACTAAACAGTATTAGAGATATAAAAGAATTTTGATTGACAATTAAATCTCTCTACCCCAGAAGTTATAGTAATCTAAATCCATTTAACATAAAAAGATGGGAAGAATTTTTCGAAAACTGGTACGGACAAAAAAACTATACCATAATAGGTCTCATAGATGCCAGTCACCCGTACCTTGACAAGGACATTGATATATAGGAATTAAATTACGCACTTAGTAAACTAAAGTGCAATAAAAGTCCTGGTAGTGATGGTCTCATAAATGAACACCTTAAAGAACTCCCACCTTCATGGAAAGAATACATCAGAAAATTATTAAACAAATTCCTAGCGACCGAAGATGTTGCACAAGAACTCAAAACTATAAATCTGACACTAATTCATAAAAAGGGCATGAGAACAAATGAGAACAACTATAGAGGAATAGCTCTAGTTAACACTTTCACTAAACTGCTAACATACATACTCAATGTCAAAATTCAAACATGGGCAGAAGAAAACAATATACTTCCAGAGGCACAAGCAGGTTTTAGAAAACATCGATCATGTATAGACAACTTATTTGTAATTGACACAATTACTAGATCCCGCATACTAACTAACCCTAGAAAAACCTACTGAATATTCGTGGGCTTCCAAAAAGCCTTTGACTCTGTTAGTCACGAAAAACTATGGCGTAAAATATTTGAGCTGCGACTATCTGGGAAAATAACTAGGCTTTTAATGAACATCTATAATAATGCAAACCTTTAAATAAAAATAAAACTGAAAAATGAAACATCTAAGCTCATTCCCATCTCAAAAGGGGTACTTCAGGGAGTATGTACGAGCCCTCTGTTATTCGCTCTTTATATAAGTGACTTAGAAGAATATACCAGGTCAAAAAAGCTGGAAGGCATATGCATAAACCATCAGTTAGATATTTTTACTTTACAATACGCTGATGACTTAGAAATATTTGGAAACTCTCAACCTGACATTCAAAAGAAGTTAGTAGCATTGGAGGAGTACTGCAATTTAACAATAAACCACATGAAAACACAAATCATGCATTTTCACTCGGGCCGGCCTCCAAAATTAAAATACAGGTTTGCTTGCCAAACTAGAGAAATAAAGCTGACAACACAATATGATTACTTAGGAATTACCTTTACATCATCCGTTCTCTACAACAACCAAGCAAAGAAGGTTGTTAACAAAGCTAACTGCATCACAGGAAACATAAAAACCATATTAAGGCTGCGTTAACGTATTGCAGGTTCCATATGCAAAACAGTGTATTTTTTGTCACCATTTTCTCTTTTCTATGAAATGATATTTCTGTCAAAAATACGAGTATATAATTAAAATACATATTTTTTTGTTTATAAAATGTAATAATTTTTAATTTTTTTACGTTATGGTTGACCATAATAAAATTATTTCTCGAATTGAATGATAAAATCGAGCCAAATTTATCTCAAACCATAAAGTATGTCAAATATGTTACTAATACTAAATTTGAACTTTATTGCTCTAATAGATTTTGAGTAATAGGTGACAAAATATTAGGTGAAATAATTTGCGTTAGTAACAAAAATTTTAGTAAAATAGTTCACACTATTTTCTATAGGTGTCGGTATTATAGAGTAAAGCGTGGCGAATTTAAAATCACACAATATATAATACATGTAATACAAGATTGATTTATATTGCAACATACGGAATACTTTTTATATTATTAATCTAAAAAATATATGTATTCTACATATTATTATATTTATATTATTTCGGAGAAGTTTTTAAAGTCACTTGGGCAAAGAAATCGAAACAATTGTACAGAATCATAATTTTTCTTCATATACGAACAACAATTCATTAGAATGGCAACTGTTTAATTCTTGACCTTTAATTTTTAATTGGCAAAAAACCAAAACCTACAACTGGGAAACAATGGTAAAGTTATATAATTCATTGCTGGTGCCGGCAGTTTTATACGTGGGTGAAATCTGAGCTCCAAATCATGCCGAATGCATAGAAAAAAATCAAGTACAATTTTTCTAATCAATTTTTCATATGCAAAGAACTACCCCAAACTCCTTAATAAGCAGGGAAACTGGGCAAAACAAATTAGAAGTATTAGTTTTACAAAGAATGATTAACTGGTGGCATAAAATTTTAACCTTACCAAATAACAGATACGTAAAAGCCTGTTATAATAAACTATATAATGTTAATCTCAAAACATCAGGGAAATTTAGTCCATCAAACCAATTAAAATATAACTGGATTAGAAGACTGCAAATCATATTACAAGAGACAAATTTTGAATGGCTTTGGATCGAGCAAAATGCTTTAGCAGTAAAACGAGAAATAGACAACATTCTTAAAGCCTATTCCTAAATTCTGTACAGGATAGACACAAACCGGATCATACGATCTAACTACAACAAAGAATATACTTGGTATAATACTTTCGGCTATTTAGAACAGTCAATACCAATAAATGTACTAAAAACAATTATTCAACTGCGCACAGCAAACAAAAAACTCTCAGCTATATTTAAAAGCAACAAATTATAAATTCCCAAGTGAAGAGATTTGCACCATATGCAACATATTAGAAGAAGATAGTATTCACCATTTTTTATACAACTGCCCAATATTCGGTCCGATCAGAGAAGAATATTTTAAAAAATATAACATCAAATCTTAATAATAATATCTTAACTAGCATAGCAACCAATAATATATATGATATTTATAATTACGTAACTTCATCGCTTAAATTGAAATCATTTATCATTAACAATTAACTTCTTAAAATCTACTTGAGTGCAGTGCAATAATGTTCAGTGTTTTTCGCGAATGAACTCTTTGACTCGTTTCATCGTTCATGACTCAAGTAGAATAGTTTTGTGTCAGTGAAACTCTAAGACTACTCTCGGACAAATTATAGGCTAAACCTCATCAAAAACTTTATAATATCAAACATCTATACATAGTTGTCAACCTACATGTTCAATGTTTTATACTAACATATTGTGTGCAGTGCAAAAACTATCATAGTTTTGCGCGAAAGGCCTGTTTCACTCGTTTCATCATATATGACTCAAGTAGGATAGTGAAGTGTCAATTTTGTGTAATTAATAATCTCACTTGTATATAAAATGTTTTTCTCGTATTATTTGATAATGGGAATCTAGATTAGTTATGTACTCACATTATTTTATATTGGGGAATCTAAACAAGTTATGTACTCACTCTTTTGTAATAAGCACAGCTTAAAGTACAAAACATCTTATTATTATATTATTCTTATTATTATTCCTTTATTGTGTACTTTACATTTATTTTTATAATTTCTTACACCCTCATTTTCATTTTGGCGCTATTATTCATGTGTTTTTTAAACATGCCTCGCGCATACAACCTTGCTACTTCCTCTTTTTGTAATTTCACTTTTAACACTTTTTCGGCAGAGCTTCTCCTGTCGCCATGGAGAACGCTACGTTTCTTAATTTTTCCTGCTACGTTTATCAGTAGATCCTGGATTTGAACTGAAATTTAAATTGTACCTTTTTTTTAAATTGTAATTTTTTTTGTAATGTAAAACCAAATAAGCTGTTCATTGGTTTATACTAATTTTTCTTCATTTCTTTGATTGTAACAATGTATAAAAAGTTTATAGCTGATGATGGGCTAATTAATGCCCGAAACGTTCATGTACGCATAGGTAGTGCTTATTAATAAAAATTGGAACAATAAGACCCACAATTCTTTCGACGATAAATCCTAAGAAGGTTCCCAAAGAATATTCCAAGTGAAATTTATTCTCCACAAGCTGTCAAGTTGTAAAAGTTGTGGGACTGCACAGGAGACTAATTACGAACGAACCAACTTCTTCCTAAATTAAAATTTAAAAATCAAGGTGTTCGAAAAAACAATATTTGTTGGTTGTCATACATGACGTTGAATTTGTAATAAGTAGCGTAGTATTTAGATATTTAGGAATGTCTGTTATTTCCACTAATCAAGAATATGTATTTGGTTTACGGAGAAATGTGCCAAGACAGTCACCATCGATAACAAGTGTCTTATTCATGTTCCGCCTCTGAGTTCAAACTACTGAAAAATTCAATTAATGCTACGTAAAATTATTTAGTTGCGCTTGCACTTAAAATCTTATTTCATCCTGTTCATCAAGAAAAAAATCTGATGTGGCCAACGCAATACCTCCCGCTATTTGTTTTTTATTAATTTAAATGTACATACATATATTTAGTTATGCATGAAACTGCATTAAGATCCATTCCATAAAACTATGGTTCTATTTACTATTTCCTTTTTATAACGTTTCTATTATTAATTTGAAATGATTGGTTCTTTGACAGACATTTATCTGTTATATATAGAAAAAGTATTTATGCATATTAGTAGAAAATTTACTAATCTTTAATTTTTATAATACAAATTTCGAAAAAAGGTATTTTTCAAAGAATCACTATTTTGAGCTTCAAGTAAAGTACCATTTTATCTGATTTACACCAAAATATAATGGCTTCGTCCCATATTAGAATAAGGTAGAAATACAAGGTTTAAATTTTTTTGAATGATAGTATTTAAGTTAAAGCGTAAACAGGAACCACACATACACACAGACATCATCGTGAAAATGTGAAAATTGGATTCTAGGGACGTTAAAACGTGGTCATTTACCAAAATCTTCATATGCGATTTTTAGCACGATCCTTATACCTCCCTTACCAAGGGTAGCGGGAGGTAGAAATGATATTGTACCCTATTGTTGCAATCATTCTCTTCAATTTTCTGCTCTAAATATTTTAACATATTTGAAAATAATGTTGATTTATTTGTCAGTTTCAGAATACTTCACTACAAATGTTACATAGTAGATTAAAATTTACTGCATGCGGACTATTTCCTTTGGATAATACTTTAATAACTACCGTAAGTATTTTTACACATAAATGCTACAGCATTTCACTCGTATTTTTCTCCTTCAAATCCAATGAAATCTAAGCTCACTAACACTGTATTCATCAGTAATGTCACCTTTAATTTAACATCAATATATATTATCATCTCCAGGTATTCCCTGGTCGTATCACTGTGTTAGTAACACGGTATCTAACGATTTGATGTGCATTTTGCAATACATACCTACTCTAAATAGAACATGAAAATAAACTAATATGTTAATAGATATTTATACACCAAATGAGTTAAGATGTTTATTCATGAAAAGTAAGTTTAAGCCACAATCTTAGCTCACGTAGTTTATACAATATTTTATTCAAATTTGACGAAATAATAAAAAACCATTATAAAGCCGGTATCCCACTGTAATTTTTTTAATAAAAATGGACGTAAATATTTTTATAAAAACCGTTTTGACAGAATTTTTATGAAAACTGTATTTACATGATGTCACGTAAAAATTTTGATGTGACGTCACAGAAATACAGCAGTCTGTATTCATTTTGTTGAAAGCTGCGTTATGATTGAATGTTGATGCGGGCGAGCGCAATGCGGTTGCTTGAACCATGTGTAAAATCATTTTCTAAAGAGACAGCGTTGTTGTTATTCCTTGACATTATTTGAACAGCGGTGAGCGTGTGTTTATATTGAAACTGAAAATAATATAAAGCAAAATAATCAAAATGTGTAGTGTCGTTGCCTGAACAGACAGCATTTTAATTGATTTGTATAGAAATAAAGAAGTTTTATATCACACAAAATCGCCTAAATATTATAATAAATACGTCAGGCAAAGTGCGATTTTCAACTGTTAAATGTTATTATCTTATAATAATCAATACATTAAAAAATAAGTATTAAAGTTAATCAATATGTACATGCGTTATTCTTTGAATTTTTTTTCTCCTTTTAAATTTCCGTCCGAATCCTATTAGAATACACAATAATCGTAACCAACAAAATTTTTCAACCAATAATTTTACGTAGTATTAGTATAAATATCTTGATCTATAATTTATGGTAAGTGTATTTTGAATTACCTATACAAATTTGCAAAAATAAAACATGAAGTAAATAAGAAGCCCATACAAATCCGCCTCGTTCAAGCATTTTAAGATGGATTTTATTCACCTATATACTCGCGTCGTACACTTTATCGGGTACGACGCGAGTATATATAAATTAATTTTTCAAAATTTATGTGGACACTAGATAAAACAACGCCCATTTTTCTTGTGCCGAAATACACTGCCTTAGATGAATGTCACGTTTCTCACTTACATGAATAATGTTCATGATTTTTAAGAAATGGTTTTTCATTCGAAGAAAATTTCTGTAATTTATTTTATCTTCTATGCGTAATTCGCTGTGTACGATAAGTAAAACACTGCGATTTTTATTTCTTTTCTCCAGCCAGACTAGTCCACCAGCGATGTTCTGATTTTTTAATTTTTTGTGTAACTGTGCATCAATTATTGCAGCTAATAATTTTTTATTTGAATTGACGTTATTCATAATGAAATTACAAAACACAACTACCTCTGCAGAACAACGGCCACAAAATGAAGTTTAGTAGTATCTTTGGCACCACTTCTCTTTCATGAGTTATGCGACACTCCATAAAAACGCGTAAAATTTTTACAGTGGGATGCAGTACTTTCATGGAACGTTTTTATGAAAAAATTATAAAAAATTTTATAAATTTTTTTACAGTGGGATACCGGCTTAATATTTAGTTTTGACAAAATAAAAAAACTAATCAATTAGTAGGTTGTGCATGACAATCCTCGTTGATAGAGTGAAATCGTTTATTTATAAATTATAAACAAGTGTAACGGTTAACTCAATCACAAATATTTAATACAGTTTATTCCACTCTTACAATACAACACAATCATATAAACATAAAACGTATTCCATTAATGCAACATAAATTTTAAGAATCCTACTCCATGCGGATCGGTCGGTGGCTCCTATTCGAATGCCTGGCTTCCTTCGCTCCGACACATTAGATGAACTGTTCTTACGTGTACAAATTTGATTTACCACTTCCGAACAACACTCGTCTTTCATTTGAGCAATTAAAATGTCTTTCGTATCCACTTCTTCCTTTGGCCTATCACTGGCTTTCAAATCCGATTTATTTCCGACAGCACAAACTTTATATTCCGTCAGAGTCCTTTCGACCGCATTGCAAACATGGTCTCCTCGACAATCCATCAGCGTTACCTTGACGTTTCCCTGGCCGATGTATTACCTTCATGTCGTATTCTGCTAGGGTTTCCAACCATCGGGCCACTTGACCCTCCGGTTCACGGAAGTTTCTGAGCCACTCGAGGCAACTATGATCAGTTCGAGCAATGAAACGCGCCCCAACCAAATAGCTTTTAAAATATTTACACACACTCACCAGTGCGAGAAGTTCACGTCGTGTAGCGCAGTATTGTCGTTCGGGTTTAGTTAATGCTCTACTATAGTAGGCCACGACTCGTTCTTGTCCTTCTTGGCACTGACTAAGGACTCCCCCAGTCCCGGTTCCGCAAGGTTCCCTCACGTCGCGGGTATGCTAAAATAGGAGCACTTGTCAATCGTTGTTTAAGTGTCTTAAACGCAGTGTCGCATTCTCTATTCCAGTAGAACTTTTCATTCTTATTCAATAATTTGTGTAGGGGATTGGCGATACTAGCAAATGATTTGATAAACCTTCTGTAGTACGACGCCAAACCCAGGAAAGATCGAAGATCAGTAAAATTTTGAGGGACCTGCCAGTCTTGCACAGCATTTACCTTGCCAGGGTCAGTTGAAATACCTTCGCGGCTTACGATGTGGCCTAAAAACTCGACTTCACTGTGAAAAAGTCGACACTTTTTCGGGTTGACCTTTAATCCAGCCGTCTCAAATCGTTTTAACACAGCTGCTAATCGAGCCAGATGTTCATCAAAATCTCTTCCGAAAACAATTACATCGTCCAAATATACTAAAGCTGACTCCCAGTTTAGCTCTTTTAAAACTACGTCCATCAATCGCTGGAACGTCGCAGGTCCATTGCAGACGCCAAATGGTAAAACATTGAACTGAAACAGTCCATTACCTATGGAAAACGCAGTCTTCTCTCGATCTTCCTCGGTCACTTCACACTGCCAATATCCTGTTTGTAAATCTAGTGCAGTAAATAGTGTTCACCCCAACAGTGAATCGAAGACTGCATCGATTCGCGGGAGTGGATAACTGTCCTTAATGGTTACTCCATTCATTCTTCGGAAATCAATACAAAATCGTTCCGTCCTTTTTCTTTACCTGGGGAACACCACGGCGAAGTTGAAGGGCTAATCACACCAGCCTGCAGCATATTTTGAATTTCGTGTTGAGTTTCATCTCGATAAAATAACGGCAATCGACGTGGAGTTTGACGAATAAGAAGTGCTTGGCCCGTGTTAATTTTGTGACTGAACACATTAGTACGCCCAGTATCCTTTTTGTGCTTGGCGACAACATTCACATACTGCTTGATACACTGCTTGGCCCGCTCTAATTTATTTTGATTCAAATTACGAGAAGCTTCTTGCCAATCAAATAAGTTGACACCCAGTTTGCAGTCAGACTCTAGTTGATCATCTATCAAGGCACAAGCAACGACCGTTCCTATTCTCGCATTCTTCCATATAGTAACTGGATCCGTACTCGGATTCCGAATCAGGATTGCTCCTTCAGCTCCTTGCGCCACAGAACGTCCGACCATGCAGCCTAGTTTTTCTATGCAGTTAGTCAACGGTTCAATAAGCCGCGGAACATCGTACACTTCTCCCGATATTTCTACGCGTCCTATAACTTCGGTACGCGGGGACACAATTATTGTTTTACAAAGACTCACGGTTGCGGGCCACACAGGGCATTCGTCAATTTGATGTCCATTTACAAAAATACACTTTTGGGTTGCGTCAACTACACATTTATGCTTTCGAATAAAATTGCAACCTATCACGAATTGTTCAATCAGATTTTCGCATATCGTAACTTCCGTGAGAGCTACGAAATTGTCTAACGCCAGTCACTTGTCCAACTCCAACGACTGCCACTGAGTCCGTATTAGCTTGCACTATTCTTCTTGTACAAGGCTGTAGATTACCTTTACCGACCTTGTTCCACATATCCTTGCGCATAAAACATCTGGTAGACCCAGTGTCCACTAAAAAAGTCACTGTATGTTCATTAACTTTACCTCGCACTCGCACCACATGATCATCCTCCTTGATCTGCCCCTGTATTATCACAGATGTCGGTTTGGAGCCATTAGACATCCGATCTAGTTTTCCCGTTCGCTGCTCCGTCTCCCCCGTGACGACTGTAGCGGACAATTTCGGCATATATGTCCGATGCGACCGCAACCATAACATCGTAAACCGGATTGTTGCTCCGAATGACCTTCCCGTTCACTGCGCCTATACTGACTGCGTATAGGTGAAAATCTCGGGGGCATTTCACGACGCTGATATTCATGTGACCCTCCCCGACGCTCATATTCTGGTTATGTTCCTCGACGCCGATACTTCGGAGACAGTGTTGACCACCGTTGCGGTCGGTGCCTATCCGATCGTTCTGTGGAGCGTGTGTACTCGGGAGACCGAAATCGAACACGGCCCCTGAAATTATCCCCGCCACCATCTCTGATTGTTATTTGTTTTACGATATCAGTCAATTCCGCTACTATATTTTTCAGATCATTTAATTCTCCCATACAATCGGGTTCCAGCATTTTAATTGCGGCGCTCGGACAATCTTCTTCAGCTTGATGACATATTTCATCCATCTGTTTCGTCACGCTCAACGAACTCTGGGCAGCACCAACCGCTGCAGCCAACGTTGACGGGTATAGCCGAATTGTCTCTTCTGCAACCCGCTTATCAATACCTAACAAAAATTGTCTTAATAGAAGCTTTTCTCTAGTAGCAACATTGTGGTCCGCGAACTCTCGGCCGGCTAATGTCTGTAATCAAGCCGCAAAACAAGCAACAGTCTCTTCCGGCAGTTGTTTATTCGCGCGAAACAAGTCCTCAGCACCATCTTCCTCCTGTTGAAATAATTGTTTTAATGCCGCACAAGTTGTCGTCCAGTTTGCCCGTTGCGCTGCCGACAAACTCTGATAAGCTTGTTTCGCCGATACTTCTAAATACAATGGCAATACTAACACTTTCTTCCCATTATCCCATGATTTTAATTCCGCAAAAGCTTCGAAGAACTGCAGCCATTCTCCCCAATCTCCCGATTCGAAATGCGAGCACTGGACATCCGACATTTTATTTCACTCAATCATCCCACCGCTGTCACCAATGTAACACTTAACTCAATCACAAATATTTAATACAGTTTATTCCACTCTTACAATACAACACAATCATCATATATACATAAAACGTATTCCATTAATGCAACATAAATTTTAAGAATCCTATTCCGTGCGGATCAATCGCTGACTCCTACTCGACTGCCTGGCTTCCTTCGCTCTGGCCGCGCCACGCCCCTTTCTTGGTTGGCTAGACAGGTGGTCTTGCTACTTGTAAGGTCCGCAGCTGGCTGACCGAAATTCTAGAAACCTTACCTCACTACACAATCTTTATTTTCTGTCATTTGTGTCGTGAAAAATAAATATAATGGCTGATCTGTCTGATAAAGACTGTGGTGAAACTATTATTTTCGTACCTGATTTATTTTAAATGTTTAAAATCTGTGAGAGTGACTTAATTTTTTTATAAATCACTATCAAATAAACATTTATATACAGTTGTTGCTATGGAGTTAATAATGAGTGTTTTTTTTTTATTGTTTCAGATGATTGGAGCATTGGCCACATACATTACAATATTAATTCAATTTGTAGTAATTGATGAAGATAATACTGATGTCATAAAAATAAATTCCGAATATAATACACTAAATAAAGTAATCTAATTATAACATTTCGTGTATATCAAAATCAAATAATTAGTAAAATTTATAACATATGAATATAAACTATAATGTTCTTTCGTAAAGACCTAGTATACTATATTATTTACAGGGATCCGGAACGGATGAACGGAACATAAACGAAAACTATAAACGAAATAAACAAAAAACAAATCCGGAACAATATCAGAAACGAAACGAAACGAAATTCTTTATCTTATTGCTGGAGCGAAAACGATATAACCGGTATAATAATTTAACTTATTAACGTTATTATTTGTTCGTAATACGTAATACGTACTTTATTTAATCCACTAATAGTGGTAATATTATTCAGGACATATATATATATATATATATATATATATATATATATATATATATATATATATATATATATATTGATTGATTGATTGTTAATTATTTAAAATTTCAATAACAATGGAATAAATTGTTAAAAATAAGTTTAAAAGATTTTTATGTGGGTGTTCTTGTAGGTCCATATAAGCAATGAAAAAGTGAAAACACGTGGTTTAGAAGATATATAAGTGCACTATTTTATACAATGTAATTAATGCATACAATGGAGACAAAATTTACAATATATACTACAAACTGTCAAAATGTGAAATTGCAAGTGTTTAGCGCAAAGCGCTACTAATAAAACATAAAACTGTCCGATTTTTGACAAGTAGTAATTTTTTAAATCTTATCGTAAAATAACTTCAATAGAAAAAATAGTACAAAAAACAAGTTTCATAAGGCTTGATAATGCACTCGTCCTTTGTAAAACTCGCGGCTTGTTTTCCAAACTTGGATTCGTACATTCACAGATTCAGATTGTCGTATGATACTTGATTTTAATGTATACTTTTTTATTTAAAAATATCTGGAACGAAATTACCACAATAATTAAAATTTAATTTTCGTTTGAACGAAAACGAAAATTTTTTAGGCAAGAACAATATTATTATTAACCGGAACAAAATTATTTTTATTGGAATTGAATCAAAACGAAACGAAAAATCTTTTCGTTCCGGGTTCATTTGAATTATCAACAATTTGATATAAGATTTCTGAAGTTTTATTTACTGGCAAGATTATTCTAAAAGCACTTTAAAATTGTTGTTAGTACCTATTATACAGGAAATAAAATTAGAAAGAATTACAACACAACCTACGAATATATAGGTAGAAAGTAAAATAACACAAGATGGAAAAATAGATCTAGGTCTTAGTAAATATGATATGAATTGTTGAATATTTATTAAATTGTTAAAAAAATTACAAAAAGACTGTGTAGGGCTAGTCAAGCAGATATGTATTGACAGGTTTATGTGTCTAAGTACGCAAATGTTTTTAGTTATATGCGTTGGTATTGAATAAATTAATTAATTTAATGTGTTATACATAAAAACAATATTTAATATGGATATTGCATTAATAATTAATCCTTAATTCAAATTGTCTCGTTAATATTAACGACAATAATTGATTTTCTGTTAGTTATTGATTGTTACTTCATCTTTTAACAATCGTATAAATACAGTAAACATTTCTAAAAAGTTGTTTTATTATTGGGTATATCATTTATTAATTATCATGAAAGTGACAATGTATTGTTACAATTTATTTATAAACTTGGTTTAAGTATACCACATTTAACATATATGACATATTGTTTCTATAATATTTGTTCTGATTTGATTAATGTTGACAATGTTGAGGAACTTTATGTTTTCAATTGCAATAAACAAATGATTGCATTCATATAATGTTGATATATTTGATTTTACATTGAGTTTAATATTTAATATTATAAAACGAAACGAATTTTAAAAAATCACTGTTTAGATCAAATAAAAAAATTACATATTGTATAAATTATAATGAAAAACGATTTTTTCCTTTGGACAATTTCATACTTTTAAGCAATAAATAAATAAATATATCATCACGGCATATTACTCATTGCTGTGTGCCAATCTGCTTTGTACGCAGATATCGGTAATGATGATGACATATTTGTACCGTGCGGGCGTTTACCAGGCGTCACCTCCCGGGCACTCATTGTTGGCGTGGAGAGGGTACCACAGGAGTCAATTTTGTGCAATGATTTTATTCAATTTCCATATCATACAACTTAATAACATCAATGCTTAAGGACTACTTGAAGCTGTAATTAAAGCCAGTGAGTATCCCACTTCAATATTAAAATGTAGTTGTGTTAAATATAATTTTATAACTATATGTGTACGAACAATTTTGTGTCTCAATTTGTGTATATTTTGTTTTTACCACTATTACATAAAATAAATTAAATATTTAAAAAAAAAATTGATGATACTCATTTGATTCTGAAATATCGAGAGAAGACTCTGATTAAGTACCTTTCGTCACCTTTATTTATTTATTTAAGAAAAAAACTATCCTGACAGAACAAGTCCACGCGAGGATAGTGTGGTATATATACAAGTCGAAAAATTAAACAATTGAAAATAACACAAAATACATTAAAAAATAAGATTAAGTTTTCTTCAGTAAATACGAGAAAGTAGTGTAATTTAAAAAAAATGTTGATATGAGAAAATTTCATATTATAAGTGACACATTCGATGAAGAGGTGAAGACGTTAAAAGGTTAGTGCGACTGTAAGGAAGATAGAAAGTGGGAAGGAGCCTGGTAGAGATAGTACGTGAGTGGAAGTTTATGAGAGAAAGGTGAACAGGGTAGTTAATACGATTGTTAATTAAATTATAGAGGTGAAGAATAGAATAGTTTTCCCTGCGTTCATAAAAGCTTCCAAGTTGAACATGGTGCAGAGTTGAGTATAAGGGAAATGGCATTCTGGATAGTTACCAAGTACTTTAAAATAAATATATTTGAGAATTTTTTCTGTATGGATTCTAATAGGTCCTGATGGATTTCGTAAGTAGGGCTCCAAATAACATTAAAGTACTCTAGCTTTGATCTTACATACGAATTATATATGCGTAGTATTTCACCATATTCCGTAGTATAAAATGTTTCAGCATTATATTCAGTACCTTTCCATTAGATAAGGAAATCTATGTTTAGATGATAAGATGCTCTTTTCTCATTGTACTCACTTTATGTAACTACGCAAATTAATAAAGATATAATTTACAAGTTCAAAGTAAAGAGTTGTTTTTTAAAAACTCTATACTTCAACAACGAAATATAATTGGCGCAGTCGTAACGGATAAGGTGGACAGTGAAATTAATTACCAAAATTTCAATCTGTGGTACTTTTTAAAAAGTTTTACCCCTTTTACCCGAACACTACAAGACTTCCAAACGGCTTCAACCTAAGCCCGTTAAGGTCTAACCACGACCCATCTTTAAGAGAGGACAACACCAGTTTTGGCAACTTGCTTTTCCGACACGAGTTCACGTCCTCTTCGCACGAAGAGAACTTTGTCCCGTTGCTGGTTCACGTCGCCTGAACACATCTGCTGCTCTCCGAAGATCCACCACATCAAGAAGAATCTGAGCCCGGGATAATCAAGTTCATCATCACCGTAATATTAATAAAATTGTAAGTCTCTATAAATTGTTATTCAGACAAAATTGTAATACACAAAGGGGTAACTCTAGAAATTATCTAGTAATAAAGTTACCGAGGTCCGACACAGACCAGTCACACAAACAATTTATATGTTTGTTATTATTTAAAGAATACACGAAGGGATAACTCTAGATAAACATCTAGTAATAAAGTTATCGAGGTCCGGCACAGACCACTCATACAAATAATTTATATGTCTAATAGTAATATTAATAGTGTCACAGTAATTATTTTGCGTAAGATTATTTTTATTAAATTTATTGTTTTGTTTCTAATTAGCTATTTAGGTACGTAACCGATGCCGTTGGATAAGAGCTACAGTTAATGATACTGGTATTCACGTATTTTATTTCAGTTTATTTCTAGATTTCAGTGTGAGAACATCGATATTGTGGTGATTCAGGTGCATGAGAGAGTTAATCTAGCGTGTGTATGATTGTGGGTATGCGTGTGAGCAGTACGGTGTACAGGTGTCTCATTTTTGAGGGTTTTTTAAGGTATCTCGGATAATATTAATGATATAGTAAAACCATTTGCACATTCCAGGGTCAATTTTCGATCTTCTTTTGTTTCTGAGCTACAGGCAAAAACTCGTTTTTCGCTCATTTTGAAAATATCTCATATCTTATTTATTATGATAGTTAGAGAAAAAATGTTTTTGAAAAATTTTTACCGTTTTTTAAATAGGATAAAATGGCATAATTAGATTTTTAAAAAACTTAATAATTCTGGAGATGTATCACAAACTTATGATTTTTTAAATGGGAACCTATGTTGAAAATAGTTTATTTTTTTTGCTTATTTTAAAAGCTTTTCAATGATACAAGTCTACATTCTTTTGTTTTAAACATTAATAAAAGACGAATTATTAATTTATTGGGGTGAAAATATTGGAAATTATTAAGAAACAAATGAAAAAAATCTATTTCTAATGGTTTTTGTTTCAGTTTTACTCATTTTTTCAATTTATTTGCTTCAAAAGCATATTAAACCATTTTGATCGGATTGTGTCAAAGCCAACTGTAACGTCGATAAATAGTAATTTAACTAACCCGAAAATAATTGGTTAAGAATAATTTTGAGAACAAAATTAATAGATATTGAATCAAAATAAACAAATAATGATTTGTAATAAATTTTTTCATTTGTTTCTTGATAATTTCCAATATCTTCACCTCAATAAATTAATAATTCGTCTTTTATTAATGTTTAAAACAAAAGAATGTAGACTTGTTATATATCATTGAAAAGCTTATAAAATAAGCAAAAAGACGAGACTATTTTCAATATAGGTTCCCATTTAAAAAATCATAAGTTTGTGTTATATCTCGAAAATTATTAAGTTTTCAAAAAATCTAATTATGCCATTTTATTCTATTTAAAAAACGGTAAAATTTTTGTAAAAACATTTTTTCTCTAACTATCATAATAAATAAGATATGATATATTTTCAAAATGAGCGAAAAACGAGTTTTTGCCTGTAGCTCAGAAACAAAAGAAGATCGAAAATTCCTGTGGTGACTATTAAACTTTTCTCGAAAAGTTGACCCTGCAATGTGCAAACGGTTTCGCTCTATCATTAATATTACCCGAGATACCATGAAAAAACATCGAAAATGAGACACCCTGTACTGTAGTGGCCGCATCGTGTGAACCCGAGGGTCGCCAACGGTAGTAGCAGGGAAGGCTGTAGTAGCCCGCATCTGTGGTCGCCAACGGTAGCAGCAGTTAGGGCTGTAGTGATCTGATCCAGTTGGTTAAGAGCGCAGGGTACCCATATGTGAAATACGCAAAAACAGGTCTAAGGAAAAAACGCCCTGTGTACTTATCTTACATTTTACTTAAATTTTTTTTATTTTACCGTATTTAAGAACAATAAACCTACGTTTTTTAATGAATCATTTTTTTAAAAAAATGTCCTAAAATTAGTAATTTGACTTGAAATAAATGTATTTTCATACTCAATTTTTCGGTGTATTATATTTAATTTTAAAAAAATAAACAATTGGAAACTTAGTTCCAACTTTCATAAAACTTTTTCTAAAATTTTGAACAAAAATTAGTACAAATACAGCCTTGACGTTTTCTACAAAATGATAATTTTGGTGTTTTCATTAAATTTATACGCTGTAAAGCAGCAACGCCACATAAATTGTGTGTATTTGAGTAAGCTCGTTCCATAGGCGTGCGTGTTGGGCATATTTTAGCTATAGACAAGATTGTCACTTCTTAGTCACTTGTTGTTGCTGTCTATTATAAACTATTTACGTTGATTTTTTTCTACGGTTTTCATTTTGTATTTTTCTTTTTATTATTTCGTTTGCACTTTGCAGTGCTTTAGCAATAAATTGTTGGTATAAAATCAGTCTTTTTCAAGACTAAAACCTTTTATTTTATATTTTTCTTTGTATTGTATTTTTATTGTGTATCCATACAAATAGATAATACTAATAGTGACGAAAAACATTATCGGCGAGGGGACAATAAACGTCTGCGATTAAATGTTAGGCGAAAGAAATGTCAAAAACTTCAAATTTGGAGAAAAATGTATTTTAAATTTTGAGTTAATTTAAGGTTATGTTAGGAATGAAAAATGAAATAAAACGTTATTGAGAAATCTGGTGTCACTTATGTTTACATTTAGATACATGTATGAGAATTTGTTTGAGATACAAGTGTGATGAAACAAATTTTATATAAGCGCGTAAATGTCATAATGCATGTTGAAAAATTAGAAAAAAGTGGTTGCGTTTACACTAGTAAACAATTTCATATACAAGTTAAGAGAGTACACTTTGTTTATACGAATATTTACACTTTAATTTGCGTTAATTTTTGAAGTTAGATATTCAAATTGTGTGTGATATTCAATTGTGTTCTTCACCATGTCACCATGGCCATACCGAGAAACTGAGGCCATGCTGACGTCATCATACCCTTCTCCAAAATAATCAGTGCAATATTATTACGAAAGAATGTTTAATTTTTATTACTATAATGCGAAGCTACGAGTATAATGTTTAATTTTTATATTTTATGAGTCATATATTGAAATTCCATGTATTATGGTCACATATCTCATTAAAAATTTATCGAAACATAATTTGCATTACCTACAACCAACATTAATTTTGAACCAGTTGATGAAAAAAACGTGGTAATGAGGTCATACAGGTCAAAGTTTATGCTATTTCTTGATCACTCAAAATGTATGAGGTAATTGTACAGTTTAAGCAAAATGTATGAGCCCTTGTATGAGGTGATGTTTCACGATTTGTATATTTCACAAGTATCTCACATAAATTCTCATACATGTATCTGAATATAAACATACCTTTGAAGACATGCTTGCTAAGTAATATTATTTGCCTTGTTTAACATCAAATGAATGATTTTGCCAAGAGTTGTCTTGTACAAATTTCAAATTTGATAGTTTTGTATCGAGTATTTGCTGCAATGAAAAATATTTTAAAATACTGAATCGATATAATCATACAATCAATATAGGTATCCAATTACTTGCAGCCTATGCCTGAATTAGAGTAAAAACATATACTTATGTAATAGGTAACAAATAAAATCTATTTTTTGTCTGGTTAGTACTTTTGTTACGACACGAGCAGTCATGTGATTTTGTTGACCCTGGCAATTTATATTTTTTTGCTGTAATAAAAAGACTTCTTCTAACTAGAGGGATCAGGGACAAATATACTCAATTTTTTTGTGTCATTTTTATTAAATTAATTATTAATTTATTAAGTTAATACATACAGTAACAAAAACAATTATAATTTAATAATAAGAAGAAGGTATTATAAGTAATAAAAAATAAATTTTAGATAATAGACAAAGAAAATTTTCTTGTAAATAAAAAACATTTCTGGTACTATCAAATTCAGGGTCAGCTACATATAACCAAACGCAACTACTGCTTGCTTCTGGTTTGGACACCATTAGGAATCCAAGTTCGAAAAGATTTTTCTGAATGATATTTTTTGGAAGCAAGATATGGAAGCAAAATTAAATAGGTTTTATGAACACAGTATATAACAGAGGCACAACAGAATAGAAAAAGAAACATTAAAATCTAATTTCACACATTAAACGGCTTTCACAAATAAAAATTATGTTTACGTTTTCACTTCAAGTTTACAATTTAATGTTGTGTTCAGTTCAAATTTTATTTATCCTCAAGTCAAATATTTTTATCTTATGTGATTTAAATATAATTTCTCAATTTTTTGTATAATATAATTTAAATCGATTATTGTCATACGATATGCATACTTTTCACTCTAGTTTTATACATAAAACTTTAACAATACATTGTATTGTAATCTATAACTTACATAGAATTGCAATGTAGGTATATTTAATGTTTTATATTTGTTTGTTAGTAAACGAAAATAGAAATTAATTTGTTTTATAATTTTAATTTATTGTTTTCATCATATGGCAAGGCTTTTCATTTCGTATAAGTCGGATGACCCCAAAGCAAAACGTAACACGCTGTCAATGAAAATTAGCATGGGGAGACGTATGAGGGGAATATTCAGCCCCGCCTTCTGGACGTTCAGATTCTACCTCACCCTTTACACCCCAAATGCAGCAGAAACTGTTCGTCTACATCACCTACAGCCTTAAGAGGAATGTCTCCGGATCACAACCGAAGCGGCAGTGGTTCCGTAGTGGCCGCTCGTATGAATCCGAGGGTCGCCAGCGTAGCAGCAGGGAAGGCTGTAGTGACCCGCATCTGGTGTCGCCAACGGCAGCAGCAGTTAGGGCTGTAGTGATCTGATCCAGTTGGTTAAGATGAATGTCTCCGGATCACCACCGAAGCGGCAGTGGTTCCGTAGTGGCCGCTCGTTTGAACCCGAGAGTCGCCAGCGTAGCAGCAGGGAAGGCTCTAGTGACCCGCATCTGTGGTCGCCAACGGTAGCAGCAGTTAGGGCTGTAGTGATCTGATTCAGTTGTTTAAGAGAATTGTCTCCGGATCACCACCGAAGCGGCAGAGGTTCCGTAGTAACTAGCGGTACTGCCCGTAGTTGCCAACATGTGTGTACGGTGTGTGAATGCCTGTACCTTTTGTAAATGATTGCCTCCTCACTGAGTTTTTCTCATGTGTTAATTCTTTTGCAGAAATAATCACGGCGTGGAGGAGGATTCCGCGTGACCGGGTTCGGCCAGGCGACGGTCATCTAGATTTGTTACTTTTTTGTATTAATACTGTATATACTGGTTTGGGTGATAAATGTGTTTTAATATTCTTATTTTCAGCGCTAACATTTATTCGTCATTTATAACAATAGTAGTTTTGTACTTCGACCTAGTAGGTTACAAATTAACACAGTGGCAACAACAACAATTGCCGACATTGAAACCTTCTTAAAAACAATACCAAATTTTGCTAAACAAACGGACGCCATTATGACCGTCCTAATTGCATTCCTATTAACTAATAATCAAAAATTATTTTTATTCGGGATGATAAAATTAAAATTAATTGACCAAGCTGCAGAAATAGTCAGCAATAACGAGTTTACTGATTGGGAAGAATTGAAAACCCATTTAACTGAAAATTTCATGGACAAAAGTACCCCCGAAACTCTAATAATAGAAATTATGGAATTAAAATTCCAGAAAAAATACAACCCTCAGAATAATGATTGAGAAATTCTCTCAATATAAATCAAAAATTTTACTAACTACAACCAACTGCAAAAAAAATGCAATTGTCACAGAAAATCAAAAATTCATTGTTAAACGTTTCATTTCACTATTACCCTCTTCAGTGAGAGGCTCCTTTATAATAAAAGACCCTACTACGTTAGAACAATGTGAAATAATGATCAAAAATGAATTTAGTTTCATTAACAACCCACATCTATCACCATTATTAAGATCGCAAGAAAATCAAAATCCCAGAAATATTCCACCAAAAAAATTCCCTGGTCAAATGTTTCCTCAAAAACCATTTAACCCACAACACAAAAAATTACCTACTCTAAAATTAGGTTTATTTACTGTACTTTTCGATACAGGAGCTTCCATAAATTTTATTAGTCCAAATTTAGTCAAACAATATAATTTGAAAACTTACACACATAATTTAACATTTAAAACAGTCAACGGTAAATCAAAATGTACTAGCTATGCCTTCATAAAAATAAATAAAAAATTATTAAAATGCTATATTTATGATTTCCATAAGACATACAATATATTATTAGGTATAGAAGCATTTAGGATGATAAATATACAACTAAATTTAAAAATAACGAAGTTCAACTGGGAAATAAAAAATATATATTGCAAGAATTACAAAAATCAAAAATTGAAATCAATAATATCCAACTTAGAGAGAACCACATGAACGAAACAGAAAAGGAAAAATTAAAAGAATTAATGAATATCAAGATTTATTCACCAAAGATGACGAAATTTTAACAACTACTAACACAATAGAACATGAAATAATTTTAACCAATGACACACCTGTTTACACTAAGAACTATAAACTGCCACAAATCTACGAAAAAGGAGTTGAAGAACACGTAAAGACATTATTAAATAAAGGTATTATACAAAAATTATTCTCCCCTTGGTCTTCCCCCAAATGGATCGTACCAAAAAAAAAAAAAAAAAAATGAACGCTTCCGGAGTACAAAAAACAAGAATGGTCATAGATTTCAGGAAATTGAACGCTGTAACAAAAGACGATAAATTCCCCATTCCGAACATCGATACTCTTCTCGATCATATAGGACCCTCTGCTTATTTTACTACGTTAGACCTAGCTAGCGGTTTCCACCAAATTTTAGTGAAAAAGGAAGACAGAGAAAAAACAGCATTCTCAACAAATTCTGGACATTTCGAGTTTAACAGAATGCCTTTCGGCTTAAAAAATGCACCCGCTACCTTCCAAAGGATGATTAACAATGTATTAGGCGAACTAGTTAATAAAATATGTTTAGTCTATATGGACGACATAATCATTTTTGGCAAAAATTTAGAGGAACATTTAAATAATGTAAAATTGGTATTCGATAAAGTAAGACAAGCAAAATTAAAGATACAATTGGATAAATCCGAATTTTTACAAACGGAAACAAAATATTTGGGTTATATAATAAGCCAAGAAGAATTAATGACTGATAAAAAATAGACACTATTAAAAATTTAAATTTACCAAAAACAAAAAGGAAATTAAACAATTTCTAGGAACACTAAACACAAAAATAAATTACTTTGACAAACCTCCATTGAAAACTGCGAAGTTTGCAGATGTAACAAATATGAAAGAAAACCGTTAAAAACTACAGACAATCTTACACCTACACCAAATTCACCTTTCGAAATAATAAATATTGACTTATTATTATTAGATAAGGAACATTACTTAACAATATTTGACCAATTTTCCAAACATGCTCAAATACTAAAAATAGAAAATAAAAGTGCTAAAACAATAGTAAACAAATTGCAAACATATTTCGAAACTTATAAAATACAACAAGAAATAATAATGGATAACGGTACAGAATTCAACAATACGTTAATGAAAGATTTATTAAACGGGAATAAAATAAAAATTCACATAGCATGTGTTAACAATCCAAAAAGTAATGCCGTAGAACGATTCCACTCTACTATAATAGAACAAATTAGAATATTCCACTCAAAACCGTACATCAAGGAAAAACCAATAACGGAAAAAATAAAAATGGCAATCCTAGCTTATAATAACACCGAACAAAGTATAACACAACTAAGTCCAAACGAAATTATTTTCGGTATATCAGAAAGAAATCTTTTTAATAAACCAGACACACAAAATAACATAGAAGAACATAATAAAAAGCGACAAGAAATTAACCAACAAGTAAAGAATAAAATAGAAAAAGGAAAAAGTGAAAAGATACGTAGAAAACGACCATCCGCTATACAACTCAAAGATAATGTATATGTCTAACAAAATCCGAGAGTGATTCATAAAATAAAAAAAACCTATATCTAGAAAATATTCAGTAAAACATTATAATCCAATATTAGTGAAAATAGGTATAACGGATAAGAAAATAGAAATAAGAATATAAAAATTAACCAACTAAAAATTAAATAATTATTACAAATGTTACAGGCAGATGCAAGATATAACAAACAACAATGGATTTCACCTAGCCGAACTAGGAAATTGCAAAATAAAAACATCTGAACAAATAGTTTACTACAATTAAAACGTGACCCCTATATATGAAGAATACTTAAAAATAAAGGCCACCAAGGAAATACTAATCGAAAACCTAGATATACATAATATGACATTCCAAACATATATAAACATATTAAATTATAACTATTTAGATCTAAACAATTAAAAAAAATTCAATAAAAGACCAAAAACGTGCCTTAATCAATGGATTAGGCTCAATCATAAAATCCAAAACGGGAAATTTAGACTCATCAGATGGAGAAAAATACGAAGAAATGTTTAATAAATTAAAACAGAATCAGGAAATATTACAAGAACAAAATAATATAATAATAAAGCATAATATAGGAATGACAGATAAATTTAATCTACAACTACAGAACATTAAATACAACGAAGCAGAATTAGAAACTCAAATTGATAGTATAATCACAATTCTAAAAGGAAATCTAGATTGGAAAGTACAGATAGATATAGAAAATAAATTTCAAAAATTAATATTGATCATAATAAACTTAAACGAATTATTAAAAGAAATAGAAACAAGCCTTACATTTTGTTCATTACACATACTAGATACCTACTAGTATGATCTCATATGAAAATTTAAAACAAATAACTGAAATCCAAAACATTTGGGACTTTAACGAATTAATATTTTCGAACTAATTCAAAATACCCATGAATTGATTACAATAAGCCCTAATAAACAGCAAATAAAAATATCGTGTGCAGAAAATACAGTGGACCAACCAATTAAAGGAATTTTTAAATTAAAAATAAATAGAGATAGTGAAATAAACAATTATAAATTTAAACAAATTACACAAAAATATAAAGAAATTGAATTCAAAAATTTTGAGAAAGTATTTAATACATTCAATATAAACAATACAAAATTAAACAACATATCCGACATAATATTAAACCGAGTATTAAACGAACCCAAAATTGCACAAATTTAAGAAATTCAAATAGAAAATAACAGTCAGCACTCTTATATAATATATCTCATATTCTTAATAATAAGCTACTATGTTATAAGGTTATTTGTAATACCTAGGATAGGTAAATATAGAGTAGAGAAAGATAGATTAAAGAGAGAAAATGCTTTAGAATAAAAATAGAAATATAATGAAATCTAGAAGGGGAGGAATTATATATGCGTACACAAGTATTTCACCATATTCCGTAGTATAAAATGATGTTTCAGCATTATATTCAGTACCTTTCCATTAGACAAGGAAAGGTATAAAAAGGCTATGTTTAGATGATAAGATGCTCTTTTCTTATTGTACTTACTCTATGTAACTACGCAAATCAATAAACATATAATTTACAAGTTGAAAGTAAATAGTTGTTTTTTAAAAACTCTATAATTCACCAACAAAATATAATTTACGCGTAATAAAGCGAAAAAATTGCTGAAATGTTATGAAAGTCTCTAGTACTTATTTCTGATAACAAAACCTAACATCTAATGTTTTTTATTGAATACCCATACCGCAATGGAGCCAATTTTCTGGAACATAACTGTGCATTTACTAAGATTAAGCTGTAAGTTGTTGTTACACCACTGAGATAGATTATCTAAGTCGTTTTAAAGAATATTACAGTCTTGAATAGAAGAGACGTTATAGAATTTTTTTAAATCGTCAGGGAATAATAATTTTTCACAAAGAACAAGCAAAGAAAGTATTCGATTAGAAGCCTTTATAATTAAAAAATACCTCGGGGCGAAGTAGGTAAGAACAAATGAGATTAATGAAAGAAGTAGTGAACGAAAAAGACACCAATTTGCTGATTAAGATACTGTGATCCAGTCTGTCAACTTTAGCATTAGTATCGAGAACAGTAGACACTTTTTGAGTGAAGTACATGAGATGGTCACAGTAGAACATTTCCGAACGAAGCCATGTTGATATGAGGATATGTACTGTTAGATAGCTGGATAAATGTTGTTATACAAAAATTCTCAAAAATCCATCTTCTTTTTAATTTTTCCAATAGGGGAGTTTCTTTCTCTCAGCAAACATTGCACTTCCAATTCTTCGCAACCTCTCATCTAGTGTTTACCTTTCTCTCTACGTTAATATTTCGCACTCGCGATTGGTTAAACAAATATTAAATACTATTTTAAAGACTAAGATTATTATAAAACACTTAAAATCCTCAGATGGTGTGGTAGGGTATAACATACCCAACGACTACGAACGAATACGCATGCCAGTGCCATTTACGTTCCAGTAGCTTCCAATAACATTGAAATGAAAATATTTAAAGTAATATAATTACTCTACTCATACGATTACGCAAGTTGCAAAGGTTTAAAGTCGTTTGGGTATGGTATACCCCACTACACCAATGGCGTAACATTTTAAACAAAAGGTAAAAAGTAATATTTTTATTTTTTGTTCAATTGATCTTATATTTTATCATATTTAGCTGTGTTTGACCAATTTATTTTTAAAATTACCTGCGAGCGAGAACAGAAAATATACTACTAGCGATATGGGAAGAAATAAGGTTAGATCCTGAGTAATTGCAGTTTTTATAACTTTTAGATATATTTCCAAAATAAAACATACAATCACAGTAAGTTTATTGTCTTTTCATTTTATTGTAAGCAAGCTATCAGACTTTTCACAATTTTTTACTTAGACTATTTTCACACCATATAGCAGTCTTTATATATATTTTGGGGTATGTCATACCTCACCACACTATTCATGTAGTTATTTTCCAGCACACTGTCCGATGGTTAAACACTAAGATAATTTATTTAAACAATATTTCTCTCACTTATTTATTTATATAACAGCATTTATTTATGTTCACTACTCGTCGACTGCTTGTTTATGTCACCAACTATTTACTTCACGTCGCTACAGACTGTCCGATGCCTTCGGTAACAAGGCTTATATATTCCGGTGTTTGTATTCGAGAAATTACTAGAACACTATTCTAGATAAAAACGTCAAATACAATAGATCACATCACCTAAGTAATTAGACAAGTTCGGATCCAAACGGTCTGTTACTCTGTACGACAGCTCGCGGCTATTGCATCATCGCTAAAAATATACTCTCGCTCATCGCTGCGGCGCCGACGGGCGTTCAACGTTACATTATTGTTTCCTATAAATAATAAATATGCTTTGCATAATTTAAGAGTGATCACTACTTTAAGCATAAACGATATTCATACATTTTTGAACCAATTTAGAAATTTTAAGTTAGTTTCATTTTGAATATTATTAAATAATTTCTTTACTCATTTTCTATTGATATGTAATTAAATGCGCCCACAAGAATATTAATATAGCGTGAGAACTCCTGTTGCCATTCTTATTTACATTATCAACAATTATATTTTTTAAAACATTTGTAGGTAATCGAGGCCATACGAGAATACAGGCCTGAATGTTTATCCCTGCTCTATGCGTCACGCCTAGCTAAGAGGCCCGAGCGCTAGACGAGCCTTCTCTTTTACAAACAGTCGACTTATAGAAGTTAGCTGGAGCGGACGCACGACACAACGCGGGACGGAATGTCAAATTTCTATTTTTTCTCGTTGTAGGAAACTATAAAAATGGTTTTCAAATTGGAATTTAATTTAAATATTGACAGTGATAAAATTACTGACTTTCATGACCTCGCAAATTATGAAACAAAGTTAAAATGTGTAAATGATTTAATATTTAAAAAGGTAGATAACCATTTAACAATATTTAAGATAAAATTTTCTAACAATATTCCCCAAATATATATCTCTCTAACAATAACGGAAAATCGGAAATGTAGCGTTTATTTCAAAAATATTAAATTAAATAATACAACTCGTATACAAAATAGCACCTAAATGTCTTTCATTCATCAATCTTAGTTTCATTATTATCATTTTCATATTATGTTGTGTTATATAATTTTCATTCGTTTTTTATTTCATTCTTGTACAATTCGAACAAAAATAAAATAAAATTTAAAGTGAAACATTAGTTTATTCGTATATATAGGCCATTTCTAACTTAATTCTTATTTAATTTGTTTAGTTATGAATATAAAATAGGTAATACATAATATTTAAATAGTTATTTAGGAGTTGTATATCTTTATAAGTCACATTCTCCAATCCTATTTATTTAAAACTCCGTATACTTCCTATGCTTACAATGTTAGCGTTCGAGGCGTGGCGTGACAGCAAGAGGCTCGCTGTGACGTCACGAACTGAGTATTCAGACCTGTATTCTCGTATGGCCTCAAGGTAATACAACACAACCAATATATTAAGTAAATGGAACACCACCATTTTTATTAATTTATTTTTCATTATTACATTTAATTTTACGTGTACGGACAGTGAGACAGTGGTTAACATTCTACAAACACAAAAATCTAATGATATAGGTTCAGACAATATATCTCTGAAAATAAAAGGTTAAAAAGAAATACACCTGTTGTGTGATGATGCAGAATGTATTGTTTATTTGTTTATTTATTTAAGTGGCGATCGATTTCGGACGATAGTCCATCATCAGTCCGACGCGTCAAAATAGTAAAAATATATATCGTCGAAAAACTTTAAATGACAAAAACATCTTATATTGATGCTGAAAAATTTAATGAAAATATAAAGATTACATTGATAAACGGAGAATTCTAAATATAACGTGTGGTACTGCCCAAGAAGGAAACCACAAATTTTTGATGGACTATCGTCCGAAATCGATCGCCACTTAAATAAATAAACAAATAAACAATACATTCTGCATCATCACACGACAGGTGTATTTCTTTTTAACCCTTTACCAACATGCAGAACAACCTGGAGAGATTTATCCAACATATCTCTGAAAATGATCATAATTATTTTACCCGTAATCAAGGATTATATCACACACATAGTGAATAATTGTATTCTTGAATGTGAGGTGCCTGATGTGTGGAAAGCCGCAATTGTAAAACCGTTAGTGAAACATGAAGATTGTTCTACTTTTGACGATATGCGACCTATAAGTATTCTTCCTGCGTTGTCTAAGGTTCCCGAGAGAGTGTGCTATACTCAAATTTTAGAATACTGTAAGGGGAATAACATTCTGCCAGAAAATCAGTCTGGTTTTAGAACTGGACATAGCACAAATACATGCCTCTTAAATGTAGTTGACATGTTACTGAAAAACTGCGATGACTCTAAAATCTTCCTTTTAATACAAATAGATTTCTCAAAAGCATTCGACATGGTGAATCATAGTATACTTCTCCCTAAACGAAAAAACTATAACTTCTCCGATGATGCAGTGAGATGGTGTCATAATTACCTTTGTAACAGAACATTCCAAGTAAGCATGTTTTCAAATTTAGATATATTTAGTTCGACATTGAACAAATTAAACGACGAACTAGAAAAATCTGATGTGGCCAACACCAAACCTCCCGCTATTTAATTTTTATTAATTTAAATATACATACTTACATATTGCGGAAACTGTATTAAGATCTATTCCATATAACTATGGTTCTATTTACTATTTTCTTTTTAAAACGTTACTATTATTAATTTGAAATGATTAGTTCTTTGACAGTGACATTTATCTGTCAGTTACGTGTATTTGAATAACTGCGCAACCAAGGAGTTTTGTTTGTGTAAAGCGTAGGCTCCGGGATTTAAATTATAAATAATTTTATAAATTTATTCATAAAATATATAGAAAAGTATTAATCCAAATCTATAGAAAATTTAGTAATCTTTAATTTTTATAACATTATTGTCGAAAAATAACATTTAAAGGTATTTTTCGAAGAAAAACTATTTTGAGCTTCTAGTAAAGTGCCATTTCCGGTTATCCGATGTATACCAAAACCTAATGGGCTTTTCCCAGTACAGAATAAGTTCGAAATACAAGGTTTCAAAATTTTCGGAATGATAGTATTTGAGTTAAAGTGGAGGATCCACACACATACACACAGACATCATCGTGAAAATGTTAAAATTGGATTCTAGGGACCTTAAAACGTGGTTATTTACCAAAATCTCGATATGCGATTTTTAGCACGATCCCTATACCTCCCTTACCAAGGGTAGCGGGAGGTAAAAATTTGTATTATAGGTGGACAAAACCAGTTTAAGAATAAATAAATATAGGTAATTACAACCATATAACACAGTACATACATACTGTTAGATGGCGTGCCTCTTAAATGAAGTTCTTGTGTAAAAATACTAGGTTTGACTATGGATGAGAATCTGAAATTTGTGCAGCATCTAAACTTAAAACTTACTGCTGCTAGACTTAAAATGCGAAATTTGTATCAGTTCTGACATAGTTTAAGCACCGAGGTTAAATTACGTCTGGTTAATACATTAATCTTGCCGATTTTAGATTACTGCTCCTGCGTCTACATTCCTATTCTATTACAGACGGAAAAAAATAGAATTACTCTTTTTCAGAATTCATGCGAAATTTGTATCAGTTCTGACATAGTTTAAGCACCGAGGTTAAATTACGTCTGGTTAATACATTAATCTTGCCGATTTTAGATTACTGCTCCTGCGTCTACATTCCTATTCTATTACAGACGGAAAAAAATAGAATTACTCTTTTTCAGAATTCATGCTTACGCTTACGGTGTATATAAGTCCGATCATATATCTCAGTTCCGAATACGTGCTAAAATTGAATACCACAGACGATCGCGTGAAATTAACTGGTACTCCACATTATTTAACAAATAAATTAGTTCCTAAGCAATATAATTATACACTACGAATAAAAGATTTGTTCATAGTACCATTCTACAGAAAATCTAAATTCAAGGCAGCTATTTCATATCTAGCACCATCTTTATACAATAGGTACGTTCAATAGCTCTAGTGCTAGCTAGCTGCTAGCTAGCAACTGTTAGCGCTAGATAACTGAACGGCCTGCTAAGTATCAGCTGACAACGTTTTGCTCGAGCACTGGCTAGCATATGATTTCATTGCTAGGTTAGTGCTAGGTACCAAATTCAAAATGAACGAACAGCGCGAAATCGTTTTTCTAACTTATAAAGACGGAAATTGTACAATTAATCAAAAGAACCAGAAACTGGTCTATAATATTCAAAGTAAGTTTATTATAATTATATTTTTTGTTGTATTTTGGTATGATACATCTTTGTTTTGTGTTGCATATGCACAGTGCTCTAACTGCATATTTGTCTGGCTGCACATAGTGACTGCTACAACAATTTCGTTAACAAAATCTGTTTTGTCGCAAAATTCTGTTAGCACAATCGCCTGCATTTTGATTTTAATCTCTAATGTCAACTTTAATGTCGTTCAGTAATTAAACCTTTTCGCTGTAATACAAGCACTAGCAGCTAGATAGCACTTTTGGTCATTGAACGTACCTAATGTTTTACCTGAGAATCTAAAATCTCGCTTATGGTTCTTTTAAATATCATGTTAAAAAATTGTATAATTCATATGTTTAGTTTGTAATTGCTTTCCGATACGACCTGTGCCTTTTTTTTCTATGCGTTTTATTTTTTGTTAATCTTTGTTTAAATTTAATTTTTTGTAAACAAAATACTTTGTTGACTCATAAATATCTGTTATAATCATTGTACACTGACTTGCAAAAAAATCGCGTACACCTTAAAATTCAAGTAACCGAGTTTTTAACTTTTTGTAGCTATGTGAATACGATTTTTAATCAATTGTCAATGTAGTTGTCACTGGTGTCACTATCATGTCGCAATTTATCTATTTTAGAGCAAGTTGTTCATTGTGTTTTAAGTTAGTATTAAATTACATGTACATAAATTCCAGAAAAACGAGAGGGCAACCAAGTATGTATTTCTCGTTATCTGTTGACTTTGACATCTTAATTGATACTAGTGACATTAACAAGTCAAAATTCAAGACCGACTCAATACAGCAAAAAATAGGTGTACGTGATTTTTGCAAGCCAGTGTACGGGTTAGGTGGAAGAACAGCTCTTGGCTGAACCCCGCCTTTGACGTACGGTTAATAAAGAATATTATTTTTATTAATATTTCTGAAATGGAGTAGGTATATGACAATTTTTTTAAATTAAAATGTAGAATTAAAAATAATATAACCTACTTAAAAAAAAAATGTCAAATATTAAGAGAATTGTAGAAAAACGGCATTAAAACTTTCGTGACGTCACTTCTACTATGTAATATAAGCAGTAAGAGCGAAAGAGATAAGTACAGAGAGTACAGATCTTTCACTTTTTTATGATGGATATAATGAAAAGTATATAAGGTGTAAATATAGTAAATTATTAAATTTATTGATTATACAAATTGCAAAAACATAACTTGTAAAATACAAAAATATATCAAACAACAAGCGAACATAAGTCAAAAAAGAAACAAATAATAACTACGTAAGTATATCCTTTTATAGCTGTATTCTTTTTGACCTAATTAAAACTCAGCTCAGTTCATAACTGAGTTGAGATGAAGTGAGTTGTGATGTGTGCAAAAAGAACAAGTTTAATTCCATTTTATCGTTTCCTTCTTTACCGATAGTATTTGCTGTAACAGCTGTCAAATTTAATAACGTATTATCTCAGTTATAAACGAAAACAAGATAATGTTGAAAATATATTATTTGTAAGTATATCTGTATATATGAATATAAATTTTGCTGTATTTATAACCTTAAAATACAAAGTGAGTGTTTCAAATCATTTTGAGTTTTGTAAACTGGTAGTGTAGCATCGGTAAGGGGGGAAGTGAGTTTACTCAGAACAACTCAGATCAGTTGTGTCAAAGAGAACAACGATTTCCTGAGTTTATCCTAAGTGATCTGAGATGAGCTGAGATTATGTCCAAAAAGAATACAGCTTATATAAAATTAAATAAATGTAATTCTAGGTATACAACATGAAACACATGCTTCTCGCGTTATAACTCGTGTAATACAAAATAAGATTATTTAAAAGCTACATTTTTTAATCTTGTTTTGAAGATACGTGCTGGAAAGTGACACCATGTTTGCGTAATTGCTGAATCAAAGATGTGTTGGCAAAAGCAGCTCCGGGAGTGTAAACACCACCACTAAAAAAATAATATACAATACAATAACAAATTATTAATAGAAAACTCTGCAATGTTCTTTATTATTCAGTAATATTGTAATTTCTCTGGAGCTTGGGGCAAAATTATTTCTATGTCAAGATAAAGTGTACAATAATTTTGATCGGTTCTGCAAATACCCAGTTTTAACTTAAAATTATTCAATTTAACAAATTTGAATAAAAATTAGCGGACATGTTCAGAGATATAGTCAGAAATATGGACTCTGTCGGGTCTAGCAAGAAATTAGAAATGTCGTAATTATAACAAAGCGGCATATTTGTTTTGTAATATTGCATGTCAAACGGGCCATTATTGCGCCGCTCTATTTATGCACTGAATCCTTCTTCTTCCTGCTCTTTACAGTAAAAATAAATCTTACTGTTCCTTCGACATAAATGCTATTTTTGAATTTTTGTTTGGAATAAATTCTTATGGCAATGAAAACTGTTATTCCAAACATTCTTTCAAACAAATATAGACTTCGGCTCGTGCGGCAAATTTTCCTTCTCGTGAAAAAAAGATATACAATCACGAGTTACATACAATTTTTTTTACGTCTGCAATAAAAGTGCACTTTTTTCACTTTCATGTATTTAAAAAAGACACTTTATAAACCCATGTTAATGGAAAAAGTGTACTTTTTCTAACAGACATAAAAAAATATAATTGCATTGTAGAGCTCATAAATAAAGCAAAATCAGTCAGTATCATCATCAGTCAAGGACGAGCCTGGTAAGCTGCTTTGACTTCTTCCTTTACCAAAAAAACCCGTATCACCTTTCTTTTCTATATTATCTATTTAAATAAAAATGAAGAGTAAATGGAAAAGGTATGATGAGTGTAAATTGGGGACGTGGAATGTCAGGAGTGTGAATGGGAAAGAGAATGAGTTGATGAATGCAATGCGAATGTACAGTGTAGATGTTTTGTGTGTAAGTGAGACAATGAGGAAAGGATGTTATGAGGAAGAAGTAGAAGGCTTTTTTTGTTTGAGGTCGGGCGTTCGTGAGAATGAGCGTGCAAAACATGGTGTAGGTATACTTGTGAGTGAATGAATGAAGCCGTTTGTACGAAATTATGGCTGTACTTCTTCGCGAGTTTCTTGGATGAGATTCAAGGTAGGCTATATGCGAATCTTCGTTGTGTCCGCTTACGGTTCAAAAGACACCGAAAATTAGTTTTAGTGTAATTGATTTGTGTGATCCGGGTGAGAGAGTGATAGTGTGTGGTGATCTGAATGGGTGGGTGAGTGTTAAACGAGGTGAATCTGAGAATGTATTGGGACGTTTTGGTGATTGTCGAGTAAATGACAATGGTGAGAGAATTGTTTCATTTTGATTGGAATTCGAATTTCGAATTCCACTTTTAAACATAAGCTAGCTCACATATACACCTACGAGAATGTGGTTCAGAATAAACCTAGAGTGCTTGACTTCGTTGTCTATGATGAACGATTGAGAAGTTTGGTCGTAGATACGCGTGTGAAACGAGGCGTTGAACTGGGTACGAATGATCATTATTTGGTTGTATCGCTATTGCGGTTGAATAAATTTTGGCGAAAGAAGGTGAAACGTCCTGAGAAAATCTTTGCGTAAAATCCTTTGCTCTTTTGAATAAAGATGTTAGAATGCAGTATGTTGAAAGATAGAATGAATCCTTGCCCGAATGTGAGTCTAAATTTGATTGTAATATAAATGAAGTTTGGTTGAAATTTAAGGATTCGCTCCTCAAATGTGCAAAAGAAGTTCGTGGTGAAAGCAGATTAGGCTCTTGTCCGAAAAATGCATGGTGGAATGATCAGGTGAAAGAAGCGATTGCTGAGAAAAGAGAGCGAAATTGAAGTTTTTAAATGTTAAGGATTCGCCTGGGCGCTTGCGAGAAGAATGTTTGTTAGAGTATAGAAGGAAGAATAAATGGGTGAAGTAAGTGGTGAGAGAAAGTAAAAAGCGATTTAATGACTTATTGAGTGAAAGATTGACAAATGATTTTAGTACGAATAAGCGACTGTTTTGGTTGAGTGTGAAGAGACTGCGGAGTGTAAGTGGTTGAGTTGTGAAAGCTGTGAGAAGTGCGCATGGAGATTTATTGTGGGATGAATCAGATGTGAGGAATAGATGGTGCGAGTATTTTAAAGGTTTGTATGGGGGTGAGATTGAGAGGGACGATTGTAGTGAAACTGGTAGTGAAAATGATAATGAAGATGATTATCATATAGATGAAAGTGATGTATTTGATGCATTAGGGCGTGTAACGAATGGTAAGGCTGCGGGTTTTGATGGGATTACAAATGAGATGTTGAAATATGGAGGAGAGAAAGTATTTGAATGGTTAATTTATTTATTTAGATTTTGTTTGAAACGTAGCGTGGTTCCTGATGATTGGAAAAAAGCTGTTATTTGTCCATTATTCAAAGGCAAAGGCAGTTCGAGTGAAGGTACAAATTTTCGCGCGATAAGTTTGTTGAGTATAGTCGGGAAACTTTTTGGTAAGGTTTTAATTCATAGGGTGCGAACCTTAACAATTTCATAAATTAGTGACGACCAGGGTGGTTTTTTGCCTGAGAGGGGATGTGTCGATCAATTGTTTGCTCTTCATACGATTGTTGAGAAGTCACTTGACACGAACAAGAAGGTGTTCTGTGGCTTTCTTGATCTAAAAAAGGCGTAAGATAGTGTTCTTCGATATACTTTGTGGGATGTACTCAGGGAGTACGGCGTGAATGGAAACTTGCTGGGAGCGATTCGTGCATTGTATGAGGGTAGTGAGGCTGCTGTAAGAATAGATGGTAGGTTGAGTGATTGGTTTCGTATAAATGTTGGTGTGAAACAGGGCTGTGGTATGTCTCCGTGGTTGTTTAACTTGTATATGGATGTGTTGTTGCGGAGAGCATTGAGTGAAATGGATGGAGTACAAATTGGTGAAAGTATTGTGCCTGCGTTAGCGTATGCAGATGATGTAGTTGTTTTAGGTGAAAATGAAGAGCAACTCAGAAGAATGATAGAGAGAATACATGTAGTTGGAAGAAGTATGAATCTGGAGTTGAATGTTGATAAATCCAAGGTGTTAGTATTTGAAAGGAGTAAATTAGTGACTGTGTGCAATGTGTTGGTGAAAGGAGTGAAACTGGAGCAAGTGAATGAGTTTGTATATTTGGGTAGCATGATGTCAAGGGATGGTCGAATTGATAGAGAATTTGAAAGGAGAGTGAGTGCGGGATGTAAGGTAATGGGTGCTCTGGGTACGTTTGCTCGAAACGTAAACGTATCTAGAGAAGCTCGTTTAAGTGTGTATAATGGAGTGCTAGTGCCTGCTTTGATGTATGGAAGCGAATGTTGGGCATGGACGGGAAAGCATAAAAAGAGAGTGACTACCGTGGAAATGAGGTATTTACGTGGAGTATGTGGATATGTAAGACGGGATCGCATGAGGAATAATTTGGTGTATGAAGAATGTATGGTTAGGAAGAATGTTGTTAAAAGAGTAGGAATGAGCCAGTTGAGATGGTTTGGTCATGTGGAGATAATGAAGAGTGAACGGCTTGTAGAGCGTATATATCTTGGTGAAATTGAGGGTGTTCGATTGCGTGGTCTTCCAGTGTGTAAGTGGATGGATGTGATTGATAAGGTACTAAAAAATAGAAAGTTTTCGAGTGGGAAGAGAAGAAGAGCGTGTATGAATGCGATTATGAATGTGGCCGAGGCGAAAGAAGTGTGCTTAGACAGGAATGTGTGGCGAAGAATGATTGTTTCGTAACTATTATTGTGGTCCGGTTGCGGAATTTCGCTATCGAAAATCGGTCACTTTAATATGTTAAGAGTGAGGAATATATGTTGTACCTATGATGTCAGGTTAAGAATGTTGTTGAAAGAGAGAGTGATTATTTTTTGGTTGATGTTATTTTTATTCTTTCGAGTTTGTGCTAACCCACTAAGTGGGAAATGGGTGATTTTATGTATGTATGTATCATTAATGAAACTGTACTGATAATACGTACCATACAAAAAAAAAATCAATGAGGCATTGTACTATAGTAAAATGTACAACTAAAACTATTTTAATATAAGAAATAGATTACTATGAAAAAGAAAAAAATGATAAAAATGTTCACAATTATTACATGTAGTACGTATTTTTGCTAAATATAATTTAGCGCGTAAAGCGTGTGACGTAGATTTTCTTAGCGACTACATTGACTAGCAGTCAACTGATTGTTGTGTGTGATTTTGCTTGTTTTGTCATATTACTATATTACCATTGAATAATTAATCTACTATTATTTATTTAATGATATTATCTTTTAAATACACGTGAAAATAAAACAATAAACAATTAAAATAACTAATATGAACATCAAACATCAATATCATCAATGATTAAGATTTTTATTATTTGTATAGTTACAAGCGATGATGTTTCTATATTTCAACAGTAGGCAGTGCTGTCATCAGTGTCACACTATGATCTGTCATCAGGAAAATCCACGTCATTCCGGTAAAATTAAAATATTTTAATAAATTTCAGTCATATCTTGCTCGAATTAAATGAAAAAACCACTTAAAATTTCACATTTGTATTTCAAAAAATCTGATGTGGCCAACACATTACCTCCCGCTCTGTTTTTTATTAATTTAAATATACATCCTTTACATGTTTACGAGTTATGCTGGAAACTGTATTAAGATCCATTCCATATAACCATGGTTTTATTTACTATTTTCTTTTTAAAACTTTGCAGTTATTAATTTGAAATTAGTTCCTTGACAGTAACATTTATCTGTCAGTTGCATACATTATAAATTTATCCATTAAATATGTAGAAAAAGTATTTATCCAAAACAGCCCCTTAGTGGCCGAGCGAGTTGAGGCAGTGGGTTTCTAACAGCGCTCGAAGCGACCTTCACCGTTCGGTTCCTTGGGTCGTGGGTTCGATTCCCACCAGGGCCTTGGATGTTTGTATATGTTTCTCAAATACTTATAATATATGTACAATGTAATGAAATGTAATAATAAATAAAGTATTTGAATAGGGCTATAACAGAAGTGTTGAAAAGCCGACAAAATTATTATTATTATTATTATTATTATTATTATTGTTATTATTATATTATATTTATGCAAATCTGTAGAAAATTTAATAATCTTTAATTTTTATTATGACACATATCTCGAAAAAATAACGTTTGAAGGTATTTTTCCAAGAAAAACTATTTTGAGCTTCAAGTAAACTGCCATATCCGGTTATCCGATATGCACCAAAATCTAATGGATTCTTTCCATATTAAAACAAGTTCGAAATACAAGGTTTCAAAATTTTTCCGAATATTTGAGTTCGAGCGGTGGATCCACACATACCTACACACATAGAAACATACATTATCGTGAAAATATTAAAATTGGATTCTAGGGACCTTAAAACATCATTTACCAAAATCTCGATATGCGATTTTTAGTACGATCCCTAGACGTCCCTTACTAAGGGTAGCGGGAGGTAAAAAGCAAATAAATTTATAAAATCTGATGTGGCCAACACCAAACCTCCCGTTATTTATTTTTTATTAATTTAAATATAGATACTTACATATTTAGTTATTGCGGAAACTGTATTAAGATCCATTCCACATAACTATGGTTCTATTTACTATTTTCTTTTTAAAACGTTACTATTAATAATATGAAATGATTATTCTTTGACAGTGACATTTATCTGTCAGTTACATACATTTGAGATATGAACTGTGTAACCAAGGAGTTTTGCTTGTTTAAAGCGTAGGCTCCGGGATTAAAATTATAGATAATTTTATAAATTTATCCATAACATATATAGAAAAAGTATTTATGCAAATCTGTAGAAAATTTAATAATCTTTAATTTTTATAATAACACAAGTCTTGAAAAAATAACATTTGAAGGTATTTTTCGAAAAATATCTATTTTGAGCTTCAAGTAAAGTGCCATATCCGGTTATCTGATATACACCAAAATCTAATGGTCTCTTCTCATATTAGAATAAGGTAGAAATACAAGGTTTCAAAACACACACACGCACGCGCACACTCATACACACGCACGCACGCACGCACGCACACACGCACGCACACACGCATGCACACACGCACACACACACGCACGCACGCACACACACACACACACACACACACACATCATCGTGAAAATGTTCAAATTGGATTCTAGATTCTAGGGACCTTAAAACGTGGTCGTTTACCAAAATCTCGATATACGATTTTTAGCACGATCTCTTTACCTCCCTTACCAAGGGTAACGGGAGATAAAAATGCAATAGAATACCCCATTATCACTTACTTATCAGGCATCCTATCAGCTTCGTCTAGTATAGTCAACCCGCACAAGACCAACATGATGCAAGTAGCTCCGTATGCAATGTTGGTTCCACTAACTTTCACGATGGTTGTCTTGTTTGGTGGTTTAGTGCGTTTATCAGTTGGTTCAGTAGGAGATTTATTTTTGGACCAACCTTTTCCGACTACAGTGACACTGAAGTTGGTGCTCTCCATCTTTTCATTAGAAGGGCCTTCGTGAGAGACCCATCCACAAGAGAAGACCTTTGGATACTAAAAAGAAGAATTAATTGCGATTTAGGCTCATAAACAAACAGAAATCCATGTTCTCTCCAGTGGCGATTCCTCCATTAGATCATTTGGTCAATGACCTCCCAAATTTATCAAAGCAGAAAAGAAATAGCGAAAGTATAAAAATAAAATATATTGAATTTAATATTTAAAAAAAATGTCAGTCTATCGTGTCGTTGCCGTTGCTTGCACAAGACACCACTGTGTTGAATGCAAGGCAGCGAATGGCGCGAGTGCGTGCGCTGCTTATGTCACATCAAAATTGTGACCACGTTGTGTTATATACGCATATACAAACCCATGCGTCAGAGAAATACAAACAAATCGAAATTTTGCTTGCGTGAGACAAAGGCGACAACCACCCTATTCGCTTACATACGGTCAATGACCAAAACATTAGTCTAATAGCCGATAGTGACAGCATAAGTACGGTTGAGTATTTTATCATGGTAATTCAAAAAATTAAAAAACTAAAAAGCAAAATATTAAATTATGAAACGTTTGGAAATAAAGACAAAAGGTTGTTCGAAGCCAGATATGATAATTAAAACAGACTACAAAGGATGGATGTTGGGAAGTGTAGATTTCACCCACGAGCCGCCACTGGTTCTCTCATTCTTCTCATTTATTAATTCATTTAAACAAAAATCAACTTTATCATACTTACTTTTAAGACTAAATATCGCCCACAACTGAATTTCGACAGGATTAAAAATATTAATCCAAAAAATCCCATTACTAAACCTTCCAAAAAAGATGGTAAAATAAACCAGCACCTAACTCTCGCTGGTCTCTTCTTATCGTGATGGAAGAAATGTCTTTGAGATCGCTGGATCACTAACTCATCTGGTCCCAAAAATGGGAAGGTCCATTTGGATCGGTCAATCGGGCATTTGTGAAGATAGAACCTAGAGCTCTGTTTGGGCCTAAATGGGGGCAAACGCTCTGGATAGAGTTTCCGACGTAAGGGGCGAATTTCATTTGAGTACGCTAGGTAATAAAGTATGGATTCCCAAGTACCGAAATGCAAAAGAGGACCACCTTGATTTTTATCAATTTGAATTTCAAAATATGTTTCGACATCGTTTACTGTTCCTAAAGAGAAAAATATGTGTTAGCTATCTATGCTACAAGTAAGGAAATGTGATATTGTTCAGAAGTTGTGAAATTTTTAGTTATGGCACAGCCGAGAAAGACGCCATGTACAGAAAAATATACATTTTTGAAAGTGTTTCTACTAACGTATATAACAAAAGTTTTGAGAAAAATTTACGCTCTAAGGTTTATATTGTATGTAATTTGAACTAGAACGAGTTATGCCTTATGTCCCTAGGGTGACTTTTATAACAACACATACTACTTATAAATTGCAAGAAAAAGTTTGGAAAGATGTTATAAAAACTTGAAATACGCAAATCTATCTTTAAATTAGTTGGACAGATGTGCGAAACATGAAATTGTTTACGTTTTTGGGGATGAAAATATTGGACACGTGACTACTCGTATTTATCGAATATGCATAAATTTACTAAAAAGTGAGCGTTTTGAAATTTTGCCTTAAATCGAATCAACAACCTCATTCAAACTACTCAAGACAAAGTTAGAACGTCGTCGTGCAAATTAGCCCGTCGGTTTGGAATTTCACACATGTCTATTAGCAGAACTTTGGTCAGAAATGTTTCAAAATTTCGAAACAGAAAGACTAATCACCAAACAGCCAGCGGCCCAACTTAAGCTAATCTCCATTCCAGATGCTGTAGAGTGTAGAGCATATTTTACAGAAAACAGAGAAAACCATAATCCCCCAAATGATTGTCAGGCGCGACTTTTGGGCATTTCTTAGCAGAAAAGTATACAATAATGTCTCGGAAGACCATGAACAACAGTTACAGACAAGAATATGTCAAAAAATCCGGGAAGTAGATGTTCCATGTTAACTTTATCCAAAGACAAATGAGAATCAAGGTATTAAAAATTTGTGTCACATTGAAGATAATGGTCCCCTATCAGTGTTATAAAACTAGATTTCTTATCGCCTTAGTTTATAGGAACAACCTTTTAAAGAAATGTTTCAGTAAAAAAAATATTTTTAATTGATGAAGAGGTCTAAATTTTTCACAAAACTTTTTTACATAAGTTACTGTTTGGTATAAGTGTAAATATGTTACTAGTATTATTTTCAATAACTAAAACAAATAAATAAATAAATAATAATAATAATAGTTGTCCGCACTGAATTACTTTTTCACATTGAGTGCGGGAATAGTTATTTATGTGACAATTTGCAATATGAGGGTGTTTCTCGCACTAGAAATAGACGTGAAAATTATCACACAAGACAAGCGAGTGCGACAAAATGATGTAATGTAGTAACGGTACATACCAGGTGTCTTAGGCCAATCGACACATGGGGGATTAACATGGAACATCAGTTAATTGTGAATAGTATCTCCCCATAACTAGATATTAAGAGGCTGCTGTTACTTTCACGGTGTGGTAAGCTTGCCCGCGACGTGGGAGACGAAGAAGGCAATGGGTTGGGCCGGCAAGTACCCCCACTTCTACAGAGTATACAGGCTACAGGCTAGCACTTTCACTGTCCAAGCCTTATGACTCCTCAACAACGGTTTAAAAATCAGAATTACCATTCCGGCTATACATTTCAGAGGCTAAAAGAAAGAAATCATATACGTTTTTCTCTAAAACAGAATAACCATCATGTTTTTTATAAAAATTTAAATAAAAAGCTGCCTGTAGCTTATAGCAGGAAATGTTTTTTGATTATTATACCATGCAGTATACCACCACAAGACTGAGTCTGATTTTTTTTACTACAATTACCATTTTCTAATAAAGATTAAATGCGTCAAGTATATTATTCTCAGAATTTATAGTACCTATGTGTACATATTGATTGAAGGTGACATATATCATTGTAACTCTGCCACTAACACAATGAAAATTCTTTCGAGGAATCAAGTCCCTTCGTTCTCTTTCTCATAGTAGCTAAGAATACCGATCTGCCGATAATATTCTCGGTGACGTGGGAGTTTTCCAGTGCATTGATTGCTTCTTGGTTTCCGGATGGTACTGGAAAATCTATGTTTTATCTAATTATTTTTTTCGGCAAGTCAGGTTCTGTAGAGGCAACCTCACTGCAAATCTGTTTCCGGATATATTTCTGTCCCTGGCTGAGGTTTTCTGGTACCATTTTGGCACAAACTTCGTCCATACCTAATTGGTCTTGCAATATCTTTCGTACTTGTACACCGGGACAATGTTCCTGCCCACAAAGCACTGGCTGTAAAGCAGTTTCTGGCTGAGGAGAAAATTATTGCATAGGAATATTCACCTTACTTGCCGGATTTGGCACCATGTAACTTCTATCGGTTTTCATCGTTCTCTTGTCCGTACACATCCGTCAACAGTTTCAAACACTTACTCGGAGATTTTTTCAATTTTATAAAGAATTTCAGATTAATGCGCTGTTCATTTTTAAAATTAGACATGATTCCGGCAAAACGATCAAATACTTGTACTTGTATCTTTAATTATTACTGATAACGGACTGACTACTACAAGGGAAATAGGCTTATTATCATCTGGCTCATGTCGATAAATTGACATATTTTAATAACATATTACTAATTTATTTTACACTTTTTCACAAAAAATTACTCTGAAAAAAATTAATTTCGAGCAGCAGCCTCTTTACAGTTCAAATAAAATCAAGTTACCTTATAGCCTCAGAAAATAGAACATGAAGAAATAAGAACAAAATCTGTTTATAAGTACTGTTTTTTATCTTATTGATAAATTTTTCTATTGATTAACAAAAAAATCTGATGTGGCCAGCACATTACCTTCCGTCAGTTATATGAGGTATTTACAAAAATTCTACCGGTAAACTGTTACCAGTAAATAGCTGTTTATCAGGTTATAGCTACCAGAATCGTTATTTTGAGAACGCGAGTGGTAAACAGGGTAGATACATAACCTATGAAAAAAATCTGATGTGGCCAGCACATTACCTTCCGTCAGTTCTATGTATTTTGTACAAATTTCATACGGAAAGTTCCTTGCTAAATTAAATATTCTATTTCTTGTACATTACTTTCCGGCAGCTGCAAGTATTTTATGCAAATTTCATACAGAAAATTTATGTCTTAAATTATTATTTTGTGACGTTTTCTATATACAGTGTAATGTATCTGCAGAAATAAAAGATTTATTATTATTATTTCTTGTACATTACCTTAAAGCAGTTGTATGTATTTTATACAAATTTCATACAGAAAGCAAGAGATCCTATATTTCCAATAAAATTATAAGACAAACACACTATGTCAATTTCACTTGACACTGACATCTTTCAATCAGAATTTTCTTAATATAGTAGCTGTTTTCATAGCTATAGCTACTTTATGAAATTTAATTTCTTTACATTTTTTTAACTCTATATCCATTTAATATTAAGTATTAAATGCAGTCAAATCGTATAGAGAATAAAATATCCTTTAATATTTATAATAACATTAAATGTGAATAAATGATATTTAACATAGTTTTTTCAAGAAAAACTGTTAAAATCTTCAAATGATGGTACTTCCGGTTGACCAATCATAACCAAAATCTAATCAGCTCTTCATATGGATGTAGCGAAGAAGTATACGAAAAAATTATAATTTTTGAAACTGTAGTATTAGAGTTATCGCAGACGAAAATTTTGTTACACACACACACACACACACACACACACACACACATCCACACACACACACACACATACAGACATCATCGTAAAAATAGTAAATTCGTATTCTAGGGGCCCTAAAACGTGCTTATTGATTAAAAACTCATCATCGAATTTTTTGACCAAAGACAATACCTTCCTTACCTAAAGGTGACGGAAGGTAAAAATGAAAAAGGTTCGTGCTGGTGAAAATGCAGATTTGGTGTTTCGTTATGAATATTTGCAACGGTAATGGTATAGTTGTGCGTCCAAGAATGAATTTATATGAATTTAATCAGTAACTAGTTTTTACCTATTTTTTTATTTTATTAGACACTGATTTTCTAAAAATTTAAATAACTAAAAAACTACTGCTTTTATCAAGTTGTAGCAAGAGTAACTTTTTTGTGTATTTTTGCAATGTTTGTAATATTTTATTAGTAAAAATCTGGCCAACACAACCTACACAAATACAAATACATATATTCTCACTACAAAATAATTCTCACATATATTTGCAAAATCTATGGGATATTTTAATATAAATTATGTACAATACATACATTTTTTTATATTCAATATCCTGTAATTTTCTTTTTCTACTTTCCTTTTCTTTTTTTATATTCGTCATTTTTTCGCAAATTCCTTTTGTATTCTTTTTTACGTATATTCTTTTGCGTTGTTGCCTTTTTTTATTTTCATAATCTTCATAATGATGTACAAATTTTTTTGATAGTGGCATACAAATATTTTTGACAGTGACATTTATGTGTCAATTACAAACATTTGAATTTCTTGCCTTGAAGTAGTTCGATCTGAATTATTTTATATGCATTTCTTTATCCTTAAATCTATAGAACATATAATAATAAATTTATATTTACCGAATAAAGAATTTAACGTTCTTTAATATAAGTATTTACATACATTTTCGATAAATAATATTTAGATGATTTTTTCGTTGTAACTACTACTTCCGGTTGTCCAATTGTTACCAAAACTTAATTAGCTCTTCCCATTATTATTAGATTGAGGAATCCGTAGTTAAAAATGTCTTAAGTCTTATAGTATTTGAGAAATCGTGGATCCAACATCCACACACATCCACACACACATACGGACATCATCGAAAAAATGTTATAATCGGATTCTAGGGACCTTAAAACGTGCTTATTCACTAAAATCTGGATATGCGATTTTTAGCATGAATCCAATACCTCTCTTAGCGCGAGGTAAAAATGAAAAATAACAATGTAAAACTTGATATACAGAAACAGAAGAATGTATAAACATGTACCTAAATAAGTAGTATCGTCATACCAAGTTCCAAAATTTTAGTGCGACTAGTACCAAAATTATTTAAAAAAGTGTCTGTTAAGGTGCACCTTCAAAGGGCTGTAACTCGATAACGCAACGTTTCCGTACATGTGTTTTAACGTTTTTCGCTTTCTTTTGATCTGTAGTATCATCCATTAAAAAATAAAAAAAAACCGTAAACACTTGTATATTTTGGAAAATATTTCAAATTGAAATAAATGCAGGATCTAAAACGTTTGCTACTTTATGTGATGGAAGCATGGGAAGAAGTAAGAGGGGATTGAAGCATGGGAAGAAGTAAGAGGGGATGCTAAACCAATCACAAAATAGACGTTAAAACTGGGACGTACCCGTCCATGAATTGTCTGCGAGAGACATCTAGTAAGGAAACTACACACTAAAATTTAATTAATTTTAAATTGTAATAACATTATATCACATTAATAAATTATCATTTTCTAAATTGAAATCTTTTTTAAACAGCATATATTAATAACTTATTAAGTCACATTTCAAAATTCCGTAATCCAAGCCATAAAAAAATATACTTTAAAATTAAGAATTTGAAACTTAATTTATTTTGTTATAATTAACAATAATAGAAATTTGGCTCCGTAGCGAACTTTTTACAGGTTTGCTTACATAGTGTGCAAAAGTAGAACGAAATCGGTACAATAATACAGTCTCCACATTGTTACGAAATTAGTAAATATCGTCAAATTGACCTATTTTAATACCATATTACTCATTTATTTTAAATTATTTTTTTAAAAAGCCTCTGTAGCGAACTAAAGTCAACCTTCATTATTCATCATGCCAAATTTCAATAATTTATTATTTATAATAAAGTCACAGGACTATGGAGAAAAAGACACATTTCGAGCAGCAGTCTCTTAAGTTGAAATTTTGTATGCTTATCCGGGGATATTAATAGACCATTTCAGAAATTTGAGCGACCACTACATTTACTTTTTGAACTAAAAAGTTAGTGCCGTTCAATGGCGGCATTTCAAATTTATACGTGATCCAGGTATTCTGTTTTAAATTTTAGAACTACACAGAACTTGTTAAAATGAATTTGAGTCGAAGATATGATTTCAATTCTTATTTTACAAATAAAGACTTATTTTACTACGGGAAAAAATGAAGTACATTCATCAATCAATTATAAAAATTGTATTACTATACCTATCATAAGTTTTTATTTTCTAAACCAGACAAAACATTTCAAATGGCAATATTTTGTGGACCAGAAGTTTAGTACCCATCATAATTATTTGAAAAACGAAACCAACAAAACAAAAACAAAACTGTAAATTGACAGAACTGTCATATAAACAAGGACGGGTATACGGCAACCGGCACTAACTTTTTGTCGTAGTCTAACACTTGGCGCATGCGCTTTGAATTTCTGAAATGGTCTATTAATTATTAGTTAATTTACATGTGTAATAAAAGAAAAAATTAAGAAAAATTGTTGAATTTCCAGGATTGTTGTTCATATCCCGGAAATAGTTTCTAAGCAACGGTTCAGGTAGCATAAATGGTAGCGTGTGCGCTTGGTAATAAACAAAACTCGGAGTGTCGGGTTTGAAACCAGCCGACAGCAAAATTTATTTTCAATTTTTACTTTTCCAAGTAATTTTTATCACTATGTTTTTAATCGTTTAATGATAAAATATAAAAATTATTCCAACAACTTTAGATCTTAAAGTGGTAGAGGAATGACTGCAGCCTTATCGACAAGTAAGAAAAGTGAGACAACAATGTTATGATCGTCTCGGATTTTGCTTAGTACAAAATGGCGGTCATTTTGTATATTTGTTGTATTTTTTTTAAATTATTACTGTTGTAATTACTAGTGCGATTTATATTTTATAAAATAAATAAGTTGTGTTACTTATAATGTATTCATTTTATTAATATTAATGAAAGATTAAAAACATATTAATAATAAAAAAAAATATTTTGACGTAAAAATTCAAAAATAAGTTATGGTATCGGCTGATTCCGAACCCGTCTCTCCAAATTATATTTGTAACCAAGCGAATCGCTACCACCATACTATCAGGACCGTTGCTTGGAAACTACTTTTTTCGGGATATGAAGAATAATCCTTTTTTTTCTAATTTCTTCTAATATTGCACATGTAAATTTTGAAATGTAATCCATAGAATTAGTATCCCCGGATAAGCATACAGAATTTCAACTTAATACCTTGCACTGGGGAGATATTATTCAAAATTGACTTTTCATGTTAATCCTCTATGGGTCGGTTTGCCTAAGACACCCACACACCCAGTATAGTAAAAATATTAATTCTGATTCTTAATATTTACGAATCTACTGAAAATAATACATACCGTCAAATATTTGCTGTAAATATACTGTTCCTAAATCTGCTGGTACGCTACCGAAACCACAAGCACTTACAATGTATATACCTTTTTCTTGGGCTGCCTTGTGATATTCTAATTGTATTTTCTCCTTAAACTAAAACAATAAATTTAAAATAAAATATGATCATGAATTCACCACCACCATACATACAAATACCCATTTTATCTGTTCCCGCCTGAAAGTTTAAGAATAGGCTACACAGAATACATATCACAAGCCACTTCTTGAAAATTATGAGTATTTAATCGAAATCACAGTACGTAAATATGAAACTTACATAATTTTGTTCTCCAACATTGGAATTCGCTAATAATTGGAGTCATATAAATGATTCTATTTCAACACTATTTATGTGAGCATATAATTCATTAGTCACGTGACATGTTTTCCGCCAATCAACATTCAGAAACCCCTAGTTACATGTCTATCACAGCAATGATATAAAAACAAAGAAATTATCACCTTATTTATATTCGTTGCTAGGGGATTTGTTTCTTATTTACAATATTGACAGTTAGTTTTGAGTATAAAAATGTACGGCTATCGTTTTTGATATCAAGAACGATGAAAATAATAAGGCAATTGTAAAATTAACAATGTTGTAATACAATATATGAAAAGTTAGATTAGCAGCACACACAATGTGTCACAAAAATTCATTATATTCTCTCATTAAATATAAGTTTGTGGCTTGTGATATTATTAATAATCGAAGATATTGCTCGTGAAACCGAAGCAGCACATTGCACTCGTCCTTCGGACTAGTGAAATCTACAACACAGTTTAACTCGAGAATATCATCGATGGTATTCATAGCACTTGTTATATTACACATGAAAATAACTTTTATGGTCAATAATGGACCGGCCAACCATTTTTGAATTTTTTTTGTTATTAGGAGTTTAAAATAGAAATTCCCTATTTTTTGTTTTCTTGAAATTTTGCTTAATAACGCATAAAATGATTTTTAAAGTTTTGGCTCGAAAGTTGTGACGTCAGCGTCACTCCGCCATAAGTAGAGAGAACAGACATACGTTACCATTAATATGGTAAATTGTTGAGAGAATATAAATACGTTTCCATTATAGTCCAGTCATTTGGTTCTCGGAAAGGGATTTGTTTAGAAAGTTCAGCGGAAGGTTTGAAAATTTGTAGTTTTATAGATTTTGAGCTGGTCTAACCGAATTTCCGATAACAAACGTTAATGACATCCCCATATGAGACGCCTCTGGTTGAGACAGTGGCGGTGCGTCAGATGAGGCAGGTGAGGCCAGGCCTCACCTCTTAAGAGGCATATTTACCCCTGTGCTGAAATATGAAGCGAAAATTCAAATAAATTGTTCCTGTACTGGAACTATCAACATTTTAAAAAATTCAACACAACCCAAACCTACTTGCGATATTAACCTACATTTAAAAAAAATAATTATTGAAATCTATTAATATTTGACTTTGATTTTATAGGCAAAACAGCATTTCTCGAATTTCCCATAAAATCAAAGTCAAATACTAATAAATTTCAATAATTATTTTTTTAAAATACAGGTTAATATTGCAAGTAAGTTTGTGTTGTGTTGAATTTTTTAAAATGTTAATAGTTCTAGTAGAGGAACAATTTATTTGAGTTTTCGCTTCATATTTCAACACAGGGGTATATGCCTCTTAAATTCAAAACATTTGTAAAATTTTATAATTTTATTTTTCATTTAAAATGTATTGAAGTAATACAAATCTACAATATTTGAACTTATAAACAATCATTGTTACTATAATATGCCAAATAACCATGCAAATAGTGTTATTTTCATGCGAATTTACACATAGAGGCCAAATTATACTTTCCTCATGGACAATAATAGCGCAATACATAAGTGCGAGTGAGATGGAACGATTTTACCCGCTTGTTGCTCTACATCTACAATCTACACTACTGCAGATGAGCCAAGCGATGAGTTGGCCTCTCTCGTTCCGAGCATAGGACACGTAAGCGCTTCAAACAGAAAATGCTTGTTTCAAACAAGCATATTTGTATTATTTCCAATTAGTTTTTGTAAAAACGGTTTAATAATTACTGTTTATTGTTACTGTTTTTTTTTTTGTTTTCATAAATGTGAAACTATTATTTATTTCTATTTTAATTGTACCTACTTTTACTTGTCACAGTTATTTACATTAAACATTTATACACAATTAAACAATAATAAATCATGTATTGTAAATAAATAAATACCAACAACCAAGAGGCAAAACAACAATTCGAACTACTTACAACAATGGGAATAATCTAATTGAACTGTTAAGTAAAAAGTTAAATAAATCATTACAATGATTACTTTTGCATCTAATATTTTCATTATTAGTTCTTTTGAATTATATAAATATAAAAAATATAATCTTTCAAGCGCAAAAAACAAGATAAAAGCATCGGAATAATAGGTGAGGTTGCCTCGGTTGAGTGGTGGGGAGAACCCACTAGCTGCTGCTTGGGCTTTGCGCTACCCGCTCACGCCGCATAGCTAGCCAGCTAGCTATTACTCAGTAATATAATATATTAATTTCATGCAATATTGTATTTTTAGATTTTCTGTTTCTGTAGTTATTCCTTATATGCTCACATCTCGCATCATAATTATAATTTAATTACTAAATGTCTTCTAATGAATTCGTAAATTTTATTGGAAAAAATAAAGACGCAAATAAAAATATACTGGTAGCTTTAAAATCGCAAAAGAAATATAAATTTAAAAATATTTTTTAATATTTAAGACTGACAATGTTACTTTTGTTATAGAATTTTTCTTAATTTTATGTAAATATTTTATTTAAATGAATTATTTATGAAACTGTTTTCTCACAATAAAATAAATTATTAGTTTTTGACTTTTAACCGATTTTATTTTTTAAGAATTTGTTAAATTTGTTTTATTGTAAAGAACTCATTATCTTACTTTGCATTAAAACACGTTTGACCTTGAATTTTTTTAAAAATCGCGCATTTTTTTCTCTCATATTTTAAATCCATCGATATGTCCCGTATTGTGATATTATAAATCTGGCCTCACCTCACTCTAAATTCGCACCGCCACTGGGTTGAGATATAGCAACAAAAGAAAGTATAAATAGTCATCTAGGTAAGTAGCATCCTCACGAGGGGTGTTTCACCAGCGTAATCAAGTGTACAACCAAACGTACTCAATTATGTAATCAAGTAATCATTTGTAATCTCGTAATCATTATAATATTGAATATTAAATGCAATGTCCCGCTCTTTTATAATAAAAGAATCATGCTAAAAATCGAATATCCAGACTTTAGTGATTAAGCACATTTCAAAGGTCACTTGAATTCGATTTTTACGTTTTTACGATGATGTAATCTGCATATGCGCGCGTGCATCTGCATGCGTACGTGCGAGAGTGTGTGCGCGCACTCTTGTTTTTGAGTGGGTGTGTGCGTGCGCAATTAAATGCGGTTACTATATTCTGTTCCATTTAAGCCATTCAGCAGATTGTCGCTCGCACCAGCGCTAGTTTTAAGTAGCCGAAATTACATTGGGTGATCTTGTCTTTTGTCTCCAATTTCAGCCAATCAGAAATGTCAAGACTATTCCCTATTCTCTGCAATACTGAATGGCTTAAATGGAACAAGGTTTATGTAACCGTAGATAACCACTGTTTAAAATACACCTTATATACCTATTGGGTGGTAGTGCGATTTAGGTTTTAAAATTTAACCTATGATGTTTGACGAAAAAGTTTAATTGACATTACTGAAGGCTGTTTCTAGGGAGTACAGTAATTCATATTTCTTATTGCATTATTCCTTTACATATACCGTTCAGATACACCACCCATCCCGTCAAAAATTTTCGAACATTTAGAAGACTAAAAGAAGTCATCGCCATAAAGAAATGTTAAGTACATTTATGCAACATAAAATGGAAATCGCAAGAGGCAATGGATTTTATCAATAAATCATATTGAAATAAAAATTACATTACATTATTTGTAAGTAATCCTGTAGTAACTTATACTTCATTTCACGTAAGAAAATGCCAGATTGCCCTTGAGAGCCCATCGTATTTACATGCATTTAATATACCTATTATTTACATTCGTGAAACCAAACTTTGTCAATACTAAATACTCTTATTTATAAAGTGGAGTACGATGATCGACTGGTAGCAGAATGGAAAATTGGGAAATGATCGGACACGCAGTCTAATGTAAATAATTTATTTCCTGACCTACGTTTCGACTGTATTACAGTCTTCCTCAGGGCTCTAAAAGTATACATGGACATACAAACATGAAATTTACACTATTAACAAGATACACTTATTTACATAAAAATTTACAACAAAATATATGAAATACTTTTTTTTAACTTACAGAAATGGTCAATGATTATAAACGGTAACGTGGGGATCCGCCATATGACCCAATGGAGATAACAAATTGAATTGTATTCAATATATTGTATTTGTAAATATATCAAGTCAATTAATTTTAAGCTGGAACTCAAAGAAACCTCAAACAACTTTACTAAAAATTTTAAAACGTTCTGAATTTGAGAAAAAACGTGTGCTCAACGATGTAAGAAAAATTTATAACTAATAATAATAATATATAACTTAACTTTACTTGCTTGTCCTTGTTATAAATTTTTCTTACATCTTTGAGCACACGTTTTTTCTCAAATTCAGAACGCTTTAAAATTTTTAGTAAAGTTGTTTGAGGTTTCTTTGAGTTCCAGCTTAAAATTATTTGACTTGATATATTTATAAATACAATATATTTAATACAATTCAATTTGTTATCTCCATTGGGTCATATGGGGGATCCCCACGTTACCGTTTATAATCATTGACCATAATTTTATTGGATAATGTTAATTGACAGTGAAAGCTGACAGGTAATATATATATTTATTTTTTTTTCGTTTTTGTGATCAGATCCATTCAGAGTGTAGTATTTATTTTCCTATTTAAATTAATGCTATTTTCTTACGTGAAATGAACTATATTAAAATTTAAGAATCATCCGTAGTCAGTGTAATATTTCGAAAATATGTAATATTATGTAATCAAAAGTGTAATATAAGTAATATGTGTAATTTAGTAATATGATTACGAATTGCCTAATATTACGTAATATGAAATCAGGTGTACATAATTTTAACCAGTGAATCACGCCTCGCATCCTCATATACCTACTCACTAGGTATGCCTTATCTTATTTTCCCTAATATGTATTAATACCGGTCAAGGACGATTCTTCTCATCTTATATTTCTAATAATAGTCAAAGACTTAATTTAATTTTGCGAATTCATTATTATTTCAAGTAAATCTGAAATACGTAATGCGCACAGAGATTAGAGATTTCCGAATTTAAATATTTTGCAATCGTACCCTGAGTGCCAACAGGTACAATCTCTTGCTGTGTGCGGTTCACCACAGGCTTAGTATGTTAAAGCCGTAACGAAATATCTTCGAACAAGCTATACCAAGTTTCAAAATTTTAGTGCAATTAGTATACCAGAGTTACTAATAAAAATGTGTCTGATGAGGTGCACGTGCACTTACAAAAGGCTGTAACTCTGTAACAAAAAGTTTCCGTACATACCTTCACATAACATGTTTTCACTCAAAATTAGTTCCCAATGGTTTTATTTTGGCGTACTCTTTATGAATCATCCTGTATAACGCGTAGTCGAATGTTTTCTACCAAAGGTTAAATTCGCGGCGCTCGTACGCCGAAACTATTCGTCTGACAAAAATAATAAAAAGTCCTGAATTATTATAAATTTTCTGTGGTACAATTTTGTACATAACTATTCTTCTCAAAAAATTAACCGGTAAGGATATATTTTCGAAAAACCGGTTTTTAGTTCCTTTTTATCCAAAATGGCGCCATTTCCCATACTGGTACAAGGTCGCAAAGTGGAAATTTGATTAGAGCACCTCAATATATACGACTACCAATTTTCATAACTTCCACTAAACTTTCTAGCTAAAACTGGCAACTGACTGGACTATTACAAAATATGAGAAAAAAATTATTGGTAATAAAGTAAGCCAGAAAATTGTTCTGTCATTTCAAAATAAATATTTCTGTGCACATGATGTTAAATGTTGATTTATTTAAACTTTCAATAATATTGCACATAAATAAAAATCGGGTAAGTAAAATTAATAATTTTGACTGTTTTTCATAATTATTCGCTTTAATTAAAAAGTGATTTTAAGAATTTCTTTAATATAATATTGAAGATTATCTTACTAATCACCTGTCCTTATGCAACAACAGTATTGATTACAATAATCAAAACATAGATGAAAATAAAAAGTAATACAATATTTACATTCGTATAGTAAGGACGATTTTACTAAGCGAGTAGAAATAATAAAGATTTTTCTGCGGTTAGGGAAAAGTTATACAAACCATAGGCGCGCCAGAAAAATTTCTATTTCATGAATGTACATACAGTACAGAAAATAATAATTTATTTATTTATTTATTACATTTACAACAAAAAAGAATACAACAATATCAGGTACGAAATGCAGATCAATACGCTGTTTTTTGTCATAAATCCATGGTTGCTTAGACAAAAAGCTCATAAAAACTGTAATTTTGTAATTAATTTTTACGTTTATATAAAGAGATAAAATAATCGTTTCACATGATTTAGATGCTGCGTTTAAATCTCTATAACTTTTATTTGAAGTATTTTTGCATAAAATAATTAGGTAACGTTTGCGCAAAGAAAAATTGATTTCCCATGTTAAACTCCTATGTTTCACTTTTCGATTAACACCCTGTACAAACAGAACTGCTTGAATTCGCTTTGAAAGGTTTTTCTATTGTTGTAAAATCACTATTCCACTTTTAACGCAGTGCGGTATCTAAGAAAAAGTATATATTTAACAAGACGCATCGTAGGAATGGTGAACCGACCCACATACCAGCGGCGCCGACTTTTTATATTTCTGTCGGGTGCTCGAAACCTAAAAAGAAGTATTCTAGGTATACAATGGCGGCTCGTGCACCAAAACTTTGGTGATGCAAGGTATACAGGAAAAAAAAATTCCATTCAAGGTTAAATGCCTTATAAATGAAAGTTATAAATTTTTAAGGGATGTGAAGCTGCATATTTTTCCCCTTTCATGTACAAAAATAAATTGCCAGATCTCAGAACGTTTTAGAAAAGAGAATATATTTAACTGATTGTTGACTTATCTGGATAAACTGTCTAAGCACAACACAATGTGCGACTATTATACATGGCCTAAGTTACAATAAACGTACTGGGCAGGTTTGTTTATTTTCGATTTTCTAATTCAATATGCACTTTGTAATGACAAAATGAAGGCGTGTCAAGCCTGTCAACTTTCCCTGTTCGGGCGCCATTTTGTGAGGGCAAAATGGTCATTCTGTCAACCTTTACTCGACGTTCTCTTCAGTTCTCCTTGCTGTCAAAGCGGGTTTCTCGGGCGCCAATCGATCGATCGATAACACAGCACAGAAGAGGTGAAGGACGCTATTATAGCGTCGCTGAAAAGAGCGGCTTGAACACCAAAAAGGGCTCGGGTAGCTTAGTGGAGACAGAGTTCAGTTTTTGACAATGAAATCATATAATGAATTTTAACATTTTATTAAAATATATTAAAAACGATGATAATAATGTAACAAATGAAAGTAACAATCGCTAGCATACAATCGGCTAATACATATGAAGTAGCGATACTTGCAGGATTTCTTTATTAAGAGAAACGGTCAATAAGGAACGGGTAACAATGGCACACACCAAAGTTACGGGGCCGCGACATAAACGGTCAACAATGGCACTCACCAAAGTTGAAAAAAGCAAAACAGTGTTGTCACTCGACAACACTCATCAACAATCGCGATTTCGATACGGAGCCGTGTTGACACACCAACACTCCTCGACAATCGCGATTACAGTGGTAAACCCCACTAGTTTTAACATCCGGCTACGGCGGTGTCCGTAGCCGTGCGATGCACCTTCTGCACTCCCTCACGAGCTGCCGGCACACACCAACAGCACTGAGTCAGAGGCAGCCAAGGTCCGAACCAACTGCTCGCCCGGCACTCACCAGGTTCGCGGAAGACGGCACACACCGTCTCCCCGAGAGAGCACTCACTCTCTCTTGAGACAGCACACACTGTCTCCCCGAGAGAGCACTCACTCTCTCTTGAGACAGCACACACTGTCTGCCTAAAACTGTCGCTTGGGCCCGTAATTATACCCCGAAAAACCGTTAAAAATACAAAAATATGTTTAAACACGATTCTAATTATCCTGCAAATACTTGCTATTTGAAATAAAAATATAAAAAATATAAACTCATGTGGGATCGATCCCCAGCACGCTGGTCGAGCATGCTAGCCACTCGACTACGCGGTACTTCACAGGTAAACAGCAAATTTATAAACATTACCAACTTCAAACAAAAATACAACAATACATTTTACAACAAATGACATACAATATAACAAAACAATTACATTGTATGCAAAATTTCAACCAATACAAAATAATAAAAATGTAAAAAACATTTTTTTACTGGTGGGATTTGAACCTCGATTTGAATTTATAAACTTTAGCAAAAATTGACTGACTTGTTAATCACAAGACCACAATGCTAAACACGAATGTTAAATCCAAATCTAGTGACCATCGTCACAACTTATCATGTTCATTTTTACTGCCTGTTAAAATTTGTAGCCAGTAGAAAGAAATGTATTATCATTAAAAAAATTTATTCACTGTCTACCTTTTTAACAGGATATTAAAATTAACATAGCGATTACAGATTACACCCCAAACATCTAATCTGGCTTGCTAAAATATACAGTAGATATCGTGAACCATTCTTGTCTAGCACTCGGGCACGCGTCTGCAAATTCATGCGCGCACAGCAAGGGGTCCTGTCCACGCAAATATATAATGTTCCTGACATTTCCTATGTGCCTTTTAGCGGTATATAGATATAGTTTAATGGATATATTCGTATATATCGTTCTCTATCGTGTGTTCCTGTTCCTCAAGCCCTGGAGCACCCACATAGTCGGCGCCACTGCCACATACCAATCCCTTGCAAGTAAAATCGTCCTAACTATATATCCTAATTGATTACAACAATGAACAGTTTTCAGATTGCAATAATTAATACAAATTATAATAAAAATTTATTTAGTAAGTACATTTTTAATTTGATTTACCAAAAAATTACTCCAATATATTCATATCTGTATGTTACTGAATTTTTAAAGTAAATCGCGTATTTATGAACAAAATAAGCATGGTCCGTGACATTTCCGCAGGGTAACTAGACGGCTCTAGTTTCGCTGACGTCATAACATAGCGACCATTTCTCACAAATATTTTAATTATGAATATTATATATATATATATATATATATATATATATATATATATATATATATATATATATATATATATATATATATAATATACACAGTGGACCCCCGGTAATCCGACAAACGTTTTGCAGGGCAGTGTCGGACTATCGAATTTGTCGGATTATAGAGTACTGCCTAAGACCCCCTATAGTCCGGAATTTTTTACAAACGAGTACCTTGTAATCAGACAAATTAGATCCAGTGATAAGATTCTATACAATATTTAATTCGTTTAATTCATATGAAACAAGTAATTTCTAAAAAGCTATATAGACTTGAAAGGGCCCATTGGAAATATGCGTGAATGATAAGCAATTTAATAAATTATTAGAGATGTGCCGATTATGACTTTGGCCGACTAGCCGACTAGCCGATTAGTCGGTTGTGAAGAGGCCGACTAATCGGGAGCATATCACAATCCATACTTCTCATAGTTTATACTCTGCATGAATCATACTTGTCACAATTCATACTCAGCTCGGGTTCTCTCGGCAAAGTTCGATTTACACTGGGAAAAAATACATATGCAGTAGAAAGATAGGTTCAACATTAGGAGAATAGATGACTCTCTAGTTTATTAAAATAAAATTTATCCAGCGATTATTATATTTTAAATACTTTTGGAATTGAATGAAGATGTAATATAGTATTCAGTCATAAATAAAATTGTAAAACAGGCAAATATTTGTAGTATCTATACAAATATAAGACCAATTATAATTTTTTAGGTTAAATGAACATAAATATTGAAAAACTGATAAATACATATACAAAATACATGTTTATTTAAAGTTTATCTTCAAGTATTTATATACCTTACTGTAAGACTGATATTAAACGTATGTATATACTGGTATCTAAAATAGTTCATATTTTACAATACAATAATAAATATTTTCTATGTATTTTGTTTGATAATGGTTTACTATTCCTGTATTTTTCTTCATATACGACCAGCAGTGAATTCTAAAAGAATAACACGACAAATGGCCTGTCATCTCTGTTTTGTAATATGACACTGTTATTTAACTGTTTATTGTGATTGGTATTATTGCAATATAACATTCTTTATTCGATTGTTCTTAAAATATTGTTAAAGTCTCAATAAAACCTAATATAAAATAGTTTATTTTTAAACATATCACATTAAATCCATATCATATATTAATATGCACCTACCTACTTATGGTATGAAATACTTTATATAATTAGGATTCATTTTATAAAATATTAAATATGATGTAATTTATTTTACAAAATATTAATTTTAAATTTGAGATTGAAGAGCTGTCACCTTGCACAACATTTTAGTTGAGTAATGCGTATTTCAAATATTTCTCCGATAGAAAACGAAGCGTGTTCGGCTGTCGTCGTAGTATTACTTATGATAAGTATGACTTATAAGAAGTATGGGCTGTGATATGTACTCGACTAATCGGCCGACTAGTCGGCCATGCCGATCAGGGTTTCGGGGATTTCCGTGACGCTTTGATTTGATTAGGTTATGTACAGTTATAAATCATATAAGTACGTTACTGTCTTTTTTTTTGTTTTTATGAAGCAGTTAATGTTTAGAATTTTTTGATATATTTTTTTACTGTACATCATGTACAGGGGTGTAAATGGAAAAGTGAAACATAGGAGTTTAACATGGGAAATCAATTTTTGTTTGCGCAAACGTTACCTAATTATTTTATCCAAAAATACTTTAAATAAAAGTTATAGAGATTTAAATGCAGCATCTAAATCATGTGAAACGATTATTTTATCTCTTCATATAAACGTAAAAATCAATTACAAAATTATAGTTTTTATGAACATTTTGTCTAAGCAGCCATGGATATATGACAAAAAAAAAACAAATACGTCGTTTTTTGTCATAAATCAATGGCTGCTTAGACAAAAAACTCATTAAAACTGTAACTTTGTAATTAATTTTTACGTTTATATAAAGAGATAAAATAATCGTTTCACATGATTTAGATGCTGCATTTAAATCTCTAGGTATAACTTTTCTTTGAAGTAATTTTGCATGAAATAATTAGGTAACGTTTGCGCAAAGAAAAATTGATTTCCCATGTTAAACTCCTGTTTCACTTTTCGATTTACACCGTGTACATGCAATCTGGCTTTAATATTACTTAGATTGTTAATAAAAAAATTCCTACTCTTTTATTTAAATAAGAAGAAATAATTATAGGTAAATGTTAATTGAAGATAAGAAGATATTAATATTATGTTGTTTTGTTTGTTAATTAAGATACTAATTTTGTTTGATAAACGTCAAAGATTTGTTTTCTTTACAAGCAAGTAATTTTAGAAACTGATTGATTACCAAAGGAAAGGTTGCTTTGCTTTACATTTCAAAATGTGTAAGACTGATTATAAAATAAAAATATTAATAAACAATCAAGGTAAGAAGAAGCCGGATAGTCGGCGCTCTTTGCCGAATAGTCGCCGAATAGTCGCCGACTACGATAGTGGCCGGATAGTCGGCTTTACCGACTAGTCGCCGACTGGTCGGCACATCTCTAAAAATTATTCATACAAAAACTACTTATAGTCGGTCTTGGTTTTAATGATGTTAAAAGTTAGAATATATTACAAACTAACAATTTTGATAATCCCTATCATACAGTTTGAATAAGGTCTACGAGTAGTTTTTATATAAATGTTCTGTATTACTACACCGGAGGACTCCAATATGTAAAAGATTTAATTCTCAATAACTAGATTACTAGAGAAATGTAAAATGAACGTATTTACCTGAGGCTCGGCACTAACATCCACATGATGAGTACTTGTTGCAATACAGGCTTTAACAACGGTTTCACCAAAAAATATGTATGGACCGCAACAATTGAAAATAATTTTTGCCTGCTCAGTCATTTTCTTAAGCGATTCCTCGTCTTTTCCATCAGCTATAATTATTTTTACATTACTGAAATCGTCGCCTGAAAATAAAGTACAATTTGATATTTGATTCATGAAACAGCCCAATAATATCTATTTACGTCGTTTGGTCGGTGGCTAAGCATTTATGGACTAATTAGAGGAGCGCTCTCAACACCAAACCATTCTTCGTGCATACTAGCAGCAAAATTTTAGTTATTCTATGAGTCGGTATATGGCTTTGTGGTCATGATGTTTCTTTTGACAAAGCACGGTTTGGTGTTGAATATTTTGATACATTCCAGTTTCGGTGTTTGAGCATTTTGATGAAGAATGGTTTGGTGTTGAACATGCACCTCGAATTAATACATCACGGGTCGAGCCCGGTAGGGCGAGACACGGGAACTAGCGAGACCGTAATACACTTACCGGCCGTATGTCGTATAAAATTTTTCTGTATACTCAACAACTATTTTGAAAGCAAATTACGTATTTAGAATAATTAGTATGTATGAGCTGACACAATTAAAGAAATTATTATTTGTTTTGAACAATTTTGCTGTGTTGTGTTGTTAAGGTAAAATTTATTAAACGCATTTTTATCTAATTTACAAATTAAGTAATAGTCAATTTTGAAATACCTACCGGACGTCGTCAAAGCATTGCTATGTACTACCGGTCTAGGCCGTAAAAACTTAGCTACCGTACGCGTTGCTAAGAAGATAGATAGTTGTTTAGAGTTGAGTATACAGAAAGATAATAAAAAGATTGAAATATTTAATGGAAGTCTGTTTATTCGAATTTGACGAGTCACGACGGGCGAAAAAAAAATGAAATGCTATGCCATTTTTCCCTCACTTTTATTGTAGACACTTTTATACAAGTAAACGAGTATATTTTTTGCTCATGTTGCATAAATAAATATTACTGAGAATTTTGAGCTTTATTTAAAATATTACTTTTTACTTCTTGTCACCGAAAGTATATGAGGTATATGAATCGTAAGTATTTATGTAAAAAATGGCGGGAGGTAGATATTATGTTGGCCACATTCGATTTTATTTACTTTCCTTCGAATATTTAATTTTAGTTTCTATTAATAATAAAATTGATTATCAACTGTATTACATTACTTATTGCTAATTTTAGTTAATATTGCATAAAAAACGCTAAAAGGTATATCGTATAATCGAAAAATTTATTTAAATTTGATTGTTTTTAGTCATTAAAATGAAGAAAAAAAAATAGGTCGGAATCTGCCTTTCATCAAATACAGGTAATTATTACAAATGAAACAAATAAAATTGTACGCATCTTTTATTTGAAGTATTGTCTCCAAAATAATTCATAAACAATTCACAGAGAAAAAAAAACAATTCTAGCCAACTGCTCGCTAATCCTTAATAATCAGTTGTTCATGCCACCAGCCGTTGCATTTAATCGTGATTCTTTTGAATCATAATTAAAAATAATACTATCAAGGAATCGACAAAATGGATGCAAACTGACCTATTATATCAAAGTCGTATAAAAATAGATCATGTTGAAGCTGAAAAAAATCAAAAATTGTTCTTAATAAGGCATATGATGATATATATATATATATATATATATATATATATATATATATATATATATATATATATATATATATATATATATATATATATGCGAAATACGATATAAATTCCTTTTTATTGTCAAAACCATTGTTTTCAAGATACGATTAACGGAATATTTTTACAAACGTGTGTTAATTGACGAGTAATAATCTCTACAATTAACTAGCTAGGTGCGCTTATTTTAATTAAATAACTATTTTGTACGAACATGGAGCTTTTATAAAATCTGTGTATGTACCTGCATGGAATGGATGGGAGGTAACGTGCTATGTGCAGCCGCTTCAAAAAAATAGAAAGCCTCATTTTTTTAACGACGAACAATTCATCAATATACAGGGTTTTACGTAAGTAATGTGCTATAGTTACACTGTAAGGTTTTGGGGTAGAAACAGGGAAGATGAATCTCCAATTGTGATGCTGAATCTTCCTTTGGGTTGGTTTAGGGTATGTTGAAGCCGATTTGTTTAATGTTAGTAGAACAGACATTAGTTAACTATGTACAATGTTTGTTGAACAGCTATTATTTACTGTTGCTATGCAACAGTTTGTATATTTCCTACAATTAGGGTTGTGTACCTGCTGACTTGAAGTGAAATTGGAGATGAGTACGAGTAGTATGAGAGACCCTAACTGAGCAGTACGTGCAGTTACTCAGTTTTCGAATCAAGCGTGGGTTATCCACCAATTATTTGTACAAAGTGTAAATAAAGTACTCAAACAAAACTAGTGACTTTCGATCCATCAAAACTAACCCAACCAAACAGGGTACAAAGGTCGAAAGATGGTATGGTATGACTAGCGAATGAAAGTTTGACGTTTAAATTATTTTGTAGATGTGGTTTCTTTTGAAATCCTGGAGAAGAATAGAATTGTACGAAATATTCAGGTATGAACTTTTTGCATGAATCCGTTTAAATACTGGACTAGTAAAGCACAGAAATATATTACTATGCCTGGCTGAAAATAGATGGCTGACTAGGGTATAGTTTGTCTCAAGATATTTGCAAACGTATATACCTGCTTCGACTTACGCAGCGGCTGGCTTCTTAAATGGGCTTGAGGGGTAATGTGACAGGGTTGTAACAAAATATTTGAAATCCAGCACACGAAGTATTTTTGTGGAATTTAATGTTTCACTTGAATTTTAAGAAATACAGAACAAAGAATATAAAATAAAAAGTAATCAACACATTGATTTAAAAGAATTTGTACGTAATGTAATGTAGTACTACAATTGTTAATATTATCAAAAAAATATAAATATTGCATATGTACATAAATTATTATTCCACAAGTTACTTACATCACTATCAGTACTATCACTATCATTTACATGTATTATAAAGTCATTTACAATAGTATTTACACTCAAGTATTTCCTTTACATGTCTAATACAGTTTGACCAATCTCTCTGAGGAACATTATTAATTTCGCATTTGATTAATTCTATGACTGAAGCACAACTGGAAGGTGAACTATTCTTTCTCCTAATATTTGATTTGATTTGTGCCCAAACTAGTTCTATAGGATTCAGTACACAATAATATGGCGGTAAACGTAATACACTATGTCCAAATTCTTTAGTCGCATACATATTGTTTTTCAACTGGTTTAGTTTCCACGACTTCCATAAGTTGTTTCTTGGAGTATACGTCTTCAAAATACAAATTTTTAATTCTTTTATTTCTGACTTATTACTGTACATAGTTGGCACTTTTACAGCCAACGAGAATGGTATGGTAACTAGCATTATCCATTACTATTACACTATTAGGGGGGAAATTAGGAATGAGTTTATCTTTAAACCAAGTTTCAAAAATATCTACTGACATGTTGTCATGATAATCCAAACTAGAGTCTTTCACATTTCGGGCAGATAACAGAACTGACCCATCCTTGTTCACTTCCCGCATGCAGAATTATAATTCTATTTCCCCGTGAAACTGGCACATCCAGACCACAAACGCTACTTCCATCTGTCCAACTTTTTTTTACAATGTCGTGAGAGTCGTACCATGTCTCGTCAAGATAAACTATTAATCTATTATCTTGACGATATTTAAAAATCGTTTTTAAATAATTATACCTCCACCCATAAATTCTTCTGGACTCCATTATAACTTGTCTTTTATCTATCGTTTTGAAGGAAAATCCAGTTTTCTTGAGCACTCTGTGTAAACTTGCCACTGAACAACTAATATCACATTTGTCATCAATTAATGTTTGATGCAAAGTTCTTACGGACGGAAGAATTTTTTCTCCATACATGGTATAAATTTTCCGTCGGATGACATCAATTTCAAACTCACTCAGTACCCCCACTTTACCAGAATCACGTCTTCGTCTTTTTGATGTAACTCCATATAAAACAATTCGTCGTACAGTGGCATAATTCACGTTAGTTAATTCTGCCGTTTTTTTAATGAGAGTATTATCACTTTCACTACTTTTTAAAGAGTTACATGCATTTAAAATAATTTATTTACAGCAGTCCGATAAGTGTGCACGTTTATGTTTTCTACTTTTCTCGTGAGAACACTTTTTATCCGACAAAACTAAAGTTTCTTCGTTCCATGGTCGCCATATTTTTTTCTGCAATTTCGTCCGAATTTGCTTACAACCATAACTGAACAAGTCAACAAATTACATTCGAATGACATTACACAAAATTTTCACAAATCGTAAATAAATGCAGTTTTCCCAAATTTTGCTAATCCTCCCCTGACGCATACGACCATAAATCCCATGCTGTTTTGCGGTACACCGCGTTATTACGAAGGCAGGTAGATTTGCAAATATCTTGAAACAAACCATAACAAAATATCAAAACAGAGGTGCGTTTAAAATATTTTAAATATTTTTCGTTTATGTTGATTATAACAAAATATTTTGATCTTCAAACTACTTAGTTTGGCAATTCTATGAAATAGGATTATTTTTAATTTCCTCTAGCAATAATTCCGAATCGAAGGTAGCTTACACCTGAGATGAACGAACTAGAATTTGGGGTATTAAATTTTTTAAATACATCCCTGAATCCTGTTGCTAAGGTCATTTTATACGCCTCCTGGTATTGAGTACAATTCTAATCTTCTGAACGGAATACATAAGGGTCAGTATCGTTTCAAACCAAAAAAGAAAATGTTTTCAAAAGAAACCACATTATTAAATAATCTAAACGTCAACATTCATTCCTTAGTCATACTATAAGAAAATCTGGTGTGGCCAACACAATACCTCCCGCCATTTACAGCCCGAGTCACAAAAAAGATTAAGTTAATCCTTATTTTTGACAGTTTATTTCTTAAAATATGATCCAAGTAACTACCTTTTTTAAAACCCCTCAACAGTATTAAATCCCAATTACAGAGTGGGTTCACATTCACACACATCCATGCCTTAGTGGGATTCGAACCCAGGGCCCCGGGGGCACTCACGACATGAGGCGTTGCTCTATCCATTGAGCCACCGGGGCTATAATAAAATGAAGATTAAATTTTAAATACCAGTATAGATCAGAATTCACTAATCCAAAAATGAAGATTAGCTTAAACATTTTTGTGAATCGTTAATTTTTATTAATCTAAATACGTACCTACATATTTACTTATGTTGGAAACTGTATTGAATTCCTTTTCTATTGTTCTATTTACTTTTTAAAACGTTACTAGTATTATTTTGAAATGATTAGTTCTTTGATAGTGACATTTATCTGTCAGTTACATACATTTGAATAACTGCGTTTTGTTTGTTTAAAGCGTAGACTCTGGGATTTACATTATAGATAATTTTATAAATTTATCCATAAAATATATAGAAAAAATATTAATGCAAATCTATAGAAAATTTAATAATCTTTAATTTTTACCTCTCGCTAAGAGAGGTATTGTATACATGCTAAAAATCGCATATCCAGATTTTAGTGAATAAGTACGTTTTAAGGTCCCTAGAATCCGATTATAACATTTTTACGATGATGTCCATGTGTGTGTGTGTGTGTGTGTGTGTGTGTGTGTGTGTGTGTGTGTGTGTGTGTGTGTGTGTGTGTGTGTGTGTGTGTGTGTGTGTGTGTGTGTGTGTGTGTGTGTGTGTGTGTGTGTGTGTGAGTGTGTGTGTGTATGTGTATGTGTGTGTGTGTGTATGTGTGCGTGTGTGTGTATGTGTGCGTGCGTGTGCGTGTGCGGGTGCGCGTGTGCGTGTGAGTGCGCGTGTGCGTGCGTGTGTGTATGTGTGTGTGTGAGAGAGTTTGTGTGTGTATGTGTGTGGTTGTTGGACTTACCATAACTCAAATACTATAAGACTTAAGACATTTTTAACTACGGATTCCTCAATCTAACAATAATGGGAAGAGTCGAGTCAGTTTTGGTAACAATTGGACAACCGGAAGTAGTACTTACAAGAAAAAAAAACATCTAAATATTATTTATCGAAAATTTATGTAAATACTTATATTAAAGAACGTTAAATTTTTTATTCGATAAATATAAATTCATTATTATATCTTCTACAGATTTAGAAATAAAGAAATGCATATAAAATAATTTGATGTAAAAATTCTTAGATCAAACTACTTCAAGGCAAGAAATTCAAATGTTTGTAATTCACACATAAATGTCACTGTCAAAAATATTTGCATGCCACTGTCAATAATATGTGTACATCATTATGAAGATTATGAAAATAAATAAAAAGTTAACAACGCAAAAGAATATACGTAAAAAAGAATATAAAAGGAATTTGCGAAAAAAATGAAGAATAAAAGAAAAAAAGGAAAGTAGAAAAAAAATCAGGATATTGAATATAAAGAAAATGTATGTATTGAACATAATTTATATTAAATTAATTATTTTGTAGCGAGACATGAATATATGTATTTGTATTTAAAAATATTTTTCGTTTTATGCCTACAACCAGGTAAAATATCTGGCGAGGGGTTATGTGCTGGCCACATCAGATTTTTATAATAGCATTAATCTCGACAAAATAACATTTAAATTTATTTTTCGAAGATAAACTATTTTGAGCTTCTAGTAAAGTGCCATTTCCGGTTATCCGATTTTCACCAAAGTCTAATGGGCTCTTTCCATTACAGAATAAGTTCGAAATACAAGGTTTCAAAGTTTTCGGAATGGTAGTATTTGAGTTAGAGTGGCACACAGACATCATCGTGAAAATGTTAAAATTGGATTCTAGGGACCTTAAAACGTGGTTATTTACCAAAATCTCGATATTTGCGATTTTTAGCACGATCCCTATACTTCCCTTACCAAGGGAAGCGAGAGGTAAAAAGGCAGCAAATTTTGGTCAAATCACTTACAAGCATCTGTGTTGCACTGTAAGTATATTAGGTAGATGCTACTACCTTTGTAACATGTTTAGAACTTTAGCGTTGATTTGCGTTCAATTTGAGGTACAGTTGCTATCATAAAAAATATGAACTTGACATGAATAAATAATTTTTATTTTTCCATCTTGAAGTGCTTTTACAACTGCAACAAGCGCATTAGAGAAGAAATTATTGCAGATTACGATACATTACAACCTTGTTTATTAAGTGGTAACATTATTTACATAACATCCTATATAATAGATAACCAAAAAATTGAATAATATTTAATTCATAATATAAGCAGTGTTGTGACTGATCTAGATCTTTTGATCTAAAACACAGATCTAGTTTATTTAGTATGGTTTTTGATCTGATCTAGATCCTTTTATATATATATATATATTGGTAAAGGGTACGTTGTCGCCTCCAAAGTAGATACTGAAGAGACGTTGTCACCTCATATATGACGCTGTCACCTCCGACTTCGGAGGCGACAACGTTTCTCCATATTCTTGTCTGTTTTGGCCTTAGGACGTCATCTATAGCTTTAAAATAAAACATAGGTCGGAGGCGACAACGTAGCTTCTATACTCACAAAAAAAGTTTTTAGTTCCGGTGTATACCGCTGGCGTTAGAGTTGCACAAAATATATAAGGGGGGCACGTTGTCGCCTCCGATTATATAAATCTCATTTTTGTATCACATACGTTACTTTTCCGCCTCCGCTAAATGGCAACGCCGGAGAAGAGGTCATAAGGATGTTTTCATAAGATTTCATCTCATATTTTCAGCTCGCGAAAAAAAGACGTGCAGTAATAATCTAATAATGTAATCTGGTAATGTCATCAAGGACTAAGTTGCTGTTAAAACTGTGCAGTAAGTACTGCCAAAAAGCCTTTAAGTATTACGCCAATAAATTGGACATGTGTATATAATACTACACTATTTAAAATATTTCATAATGTCGTACGGTGTCTGAATGTTCTTCATAATTCCCATTCGTTTTTAAATTAAAAGGCATTTAAATATTTATTAATTGATAATTTGTAAGGCTTTAATTTAAAACTATTTTTGTACCGAGCGGCAGCGGGGAATTCCCTCTCACTCGCTCGATAGGTCGCTCGGCCCGTGCGCACTATAATTTGAAAACGCTTTAAGCAATCTTGATAAAGTTTTGTATGCAGCTTCTAAAGAAAAATCGCAGATCTAGGTTTGTGAACGGGCCAAACCGGTCCAAGATAGATAAAGCCCTTTGTCATTACTTAGTTATTTATTAACCGATCGGAACCAAATTTAAAACGTACTTATTGTGACTTATTCCATGTAAAAACATGCTCGAATACCAAATTTGACAACTATTTTTTAATTAGAAAATGTCCTTATGGTCGTTTTTAAAATTTAAAAAAAATAATACAAAATTTCTCAAGAAACGGCTATCGCCATAAAAATTTCTAGACAGATTCTAAAGTGAAATTGTAAATAAAATTTCGGGAATGGGCCCTATCGGTCCAAAAATAGATAAGGCCCTGTGTCATTTCCCAGTTAATTATAAACCGATTGTGTCCAACTTTGCAGCCTGTTTATTCAATGTGAAACTATGGCCCAATAACAATTTTAATAGCAATTCTTCATTAGAAAGTGCCCCTTCAGCACTTTTCAAAAAGCTGAAATTTCTTGAGAACCCCTTAGACTATTGCCATTGGACAGATTCTAAATTGTAATCGTAGATATATGTTTGAAAATCAGTGACATTGGACTAAAAATATAGAAGACCCTTTGTTATTTATTTGTTATTTATCAACCGATCGAGACTAAATTTGACACATGTTTAATTCGTGTAAAACCAGGTACAACTACTAAATTCGATAACTATATCTTAATCAGAAAGGGTCCCTTTCTCGAGAACCCGCTTTACAAAGCTGGTACCCAAACTTGCTCATCACCACTTCCAGGCATTTTCCATTATAATTTGCCATATGGTTTCAGAAGAAACTAATAAAAGTTTACCTAGAATTATCCGAAAAAAATACGAAATTTTCAGATATGGGTAGAATTTAGTTACTTCACACGTTTTTCAAGTTCCAAAGATCCACGGCCTTTTCAGTATAACCAATTTCCACTTGCAGAAAGCAGAATGGACTTTTACGAACAATAGTTTATTTCGTAATTATTTATAAGGATATCATTGTGTTATTTTGGGAACTTATTACCAAAAGATCATTCAGCTGATTTACATTAATAAATAAATAAAAAAAATCGATTGATGAATGACTCCAGGTCAGAATCCATATTACAAACGTAGATAAGTTTCAGAAATAGAATTCTGAAATTTTTATAAAATGTTTTATTTTATAAAAATATTGCTTTGTGTCGTATCGATTTTCTCTTTATGATATTATCAGGCCTACAGCTGAAATAATAGTTACAATATAATATAGTGTTGACTAAATATTTTAATATAAGTTTGTATAAATGTTGTATAAATATGTTTATATTCTTAAATATGACATATATTATGAAATGTAAATTTTAGAAACCGATGGAAATCGGAAAAATCGAAAAAAATTAGTTTTTGAAAAAATATGTAGAAATTTTTTAAAGATTATAAAATAGATAAATTTATAGAATTTTTAATATAAAATGGGAGATTATTAAATATAGAGCTGAAAAACTATAATTGATTAAGTTAATAATGTAAGATGGTAAGATTGGAAATATTTTTGAAATTGTTTTTTAAATTTTAGGTTAAGTGAACGTGACAATCACAAAATTAGAAAATAAAATAATTAAAGAAAAAATCTGGTGTGGTCAACACAATACCTTCCGCCATTTACAGCCAGAGTCACAAAAAAGATTAAGTTAATCCTTATTCTTGGATTAGCGAATTTTACTCTAATTTTGACAGTTTATTTCTTAACATATAGTCTAATCTAATCCAAGTAACTACCTTTTTTTAAACTCCTCAACAGAGGATTCACAGTCACACACATCCATGCCTTAGTTGAATTCGAACCCAGAGCCCCGAGCATCATTGAGCCACCGGAGCTATAATAAAATGAAGATTAAATTTTAAATACCGGGATAGAACAGAATTCACTAATCCAAAAATGAGGATTAGCTTATACATTTTTGTGTATCGTTAAATTTTATTAATCTATACACATACCTATATTTACTTATGCTGGAAACTGTTTTGAATTCCTTTTCTATTGTTCTATTTACTTTTTTCTTTTTAAAACGTTACTAATATTATTTTTAAATGATTAGTTCTTTGATAGTGACATTTGTCAGTTACATACATTTGAATAACTGCGTTTTACTTGTTTAATGCGTAGGATCTGGGATTTAAATTAAAGATAATTTTATAAATTTACACATAAAACATATATAGAAAAAGTATTAATGCAAATCTATAGAAAATTTAATAATCTTTAATTTTTATAAAAACATTAATCTCGAAAAAATAACATTTTTCTAAAAACACTACTAAAAATTGAATTTTTAACACGGCACACTTCAATTAAAAATGCGGTATTTTAATTCTAGTGTTAAAAGTAAATTACCTTGGTAATGACGAATGGAACAACAAATCGACATGTTTGACATATATCAAAAAAAAAATTACAAATACAAATTTAAATGAAGTAAATGTGTTTGTAGAAAAAATAGTGTATGATATACGTGTTAAAAGTGATTTTATTTTGTTCGAAGTTTTGGATCACTCCGCTTCGCGTCGTGTTCCAAACTTCCGCCTCACCAAATAAAATGTCACTTTTAACTCTTATATCATAAATAACTATTAAAGGTATTTTTTCTACAGTCTGTATACAAAGTAGCCATTTGCGCTCTCTTTTGTCAACGCAAAATGTCACTTTGCCGCTCATGCGCGACAAAGTAGAAAAAACGCTCGCTGCCTAAATTTCTAACTATACAATGTTGAGAAATGTCACTTGTCTACATTCTTAATGGAAACGTTTAGTCAGGAACTAATGGTACTGTAGTTACACATTTACCACCTTCACAAGCCAATCTGACATATAACTGCTCTGTAGGTATATTACATAACCAAACAAAATGCCGCACTGCTGTGAAAACCAAATATGGCATTTGTTTACAGAAACGAATGTATAAAATGCTTAGATTAGATTAAAAGAATAGCTCAAGAAAAATGGAAAATAACGATAAATTAAAATTAAATATAAAATATCCACTTTTTCACTGCACTAGTTTATTGAACTTATAACAAATAAATTTTTGTTATGGTGGAGGATCCCATTGTGGCGACTGTAGAAAAAATTTTGTGTGTGTTTCGAGCGCAAATGGACATTGTCGATTTCGAGAGAAAGCCGCGCTCCTGCGTCGCGCGTCAACAACCTCTCAATCGACAATGACCCATTTTGCACAAATAGCTATTTCGAAGAAAAACTATTTTGAGCTTCTAGTAAAGTGCCATTTCCGGTTATCCGATTTTCACCAAAATCTAATGGACTTTTTCCATTACAGAAAAGTTTCAAAATTTTCTGAATAATAGTTTTTGAGTTAGAGTGGAGGATCTACACATACACAAAGACATCATCGTGATAATGTTAAAATTGGATTCTAGGGACCTAAAAACGTGGTTTGCCAAAAATATGGTGCAAACTATCAGTTTGTATTTGTGTGTATTCATATTTAAAAAACCAGAACGTAGATAAAGAGGTGTCTATGTGACCTCCGACAATGTGCCAACACTGTCGGAGGCAACAAGGACTACAAGGTGTACGCATATATACAGTTTTCGGAGGTCACAGCGTACTTTCTGTGCTCCCCATATATGACCCCATAAAAACTTAAAAATCTTTTCCCCTCTCAAGGAATTCGGATTGATTATCATTTCAACACCCCATATATACATTTTTTGTCGATGTAGCTCAATGGGAAGACCCGGAGGCCAGGTCGCCTTTTCCATGCACCGGAGGCGACAAGATACCGTGCATCAATATATATATATATATATATATATATATATATATATATATATATATATATATATATATATATATATATATATATATATATATATATATATATATATATATATATATATATATATATATATATAGATCTTGGTCTGAATCTAGATCAAAGCACTATATAACCTATGATCTTAGAGAAAGATCACAAATACAGGAATATACGGGAAACTAGAATAAACTTGGAAAATTATTTTTTTATACCCAACAGTTTAGGCCATGTCAAATGAGAAAACAAAAAATACAAAAATTTGAAGTGGGTTATAATTTATTTAACTCACTTAAAAAATTCAATGGCTTATAATGATTGTCTGCCCATTTGATATGGCCTGTCTTAATTTATTACATTTCAACAATTCTAATGTTTAAAATTATTATTTTTGTTTCTATTTGTACTTTATTCGTTAATTCAGCATTAATAAAACTACGTACCTATGTATCTAATTTTCTTCCTATGTGTAAGGCACACGGCTAAGTATATGCTTTGTAATTAATTTACTGTTTGTATTCCTATTTAATCAATCAGAAATAAAAAGAATTTGAAAATTGTTACTGATCTTTTTGTGATATCAGAAAAACAGATCCCAAATTCTTGATCTGATCTGAAAAAAAAGATCCGGTCGCAGAAATTGACCTATGATCTGATCTAGAACATATTAATTGTAAAGATCTTGATCTTGGTCTAGATCCTTTATATATTTATCTGTCACAACACTGAATATAAGACGAATTGTCCGAAACGTTATATATGCAAATGTTTTGACTAAAATAAAGAAACTGGAACTTCAAGGCCTACTTATTTATTCTCGAATATATTCTACATAGTTCCCAATTCAACTACAACGCGTTTTTATAAAATAAATAAATAAATCCGAATACCGCCCTTAATATATTGTAAATGACACGAATAACTAACCTAATTTAATCAAAAATTTATACTATGTTAAAAATACAACATTTTACAAGGCAATATACGAGTAGGTATGTAAATGTTAATAAAGACAAAGTTCAATAATACTGTAAACACCTAAAACGGTTTCTCACAGTTGGTATTTTTTTATTTTTCATTGTGGCTTTTAATGAAGAGTGTGACAAACTTCTTGAAGCGATAAATATCAAAATCGTGTGGAGCGTCACGCATTTTTCATCGCTCTGTATAAGAATAGAGCAGGAATGCATGATTTTAAAATTTGGTGTATTATATTACTTGAGTTAATGCGTAAAAATGATCCACACACCACACAAACACACACACACACACACATATATATATATATATATATATATATATATATATATATATATATATATATATATATAAACAAGCACGCACGCACACACACACATACACACACGCGCACACACACATACATACACACACACACTCACGCACACCCACACCCACATAGACACAGACACAGACACACGCACACGCATACGCACACGCACACGCACACACACACACACACACACACACACACACACACACACACACACCACACACACACACACACGAATTCAGGGATCTCAGAACGTGCTTATTTACCTAATTCTCCATATACGATTTTTAGTACGATCCCTTTGCCTCTCTTACACAATTTAGGCGAAACTTACCTGTTTTCGCTTTTAAATCTTCCAAAATTTGCTTCAATTTATGTTCAGATCTTCCAGCAATGCCCCATTTTAAAGGCCTTGGCCTCTGCTTAACGATGGTGTTTAGTTCTTTTACAGTGTTTTTACCAGTAAAGCCAGTTGCTCCAAAAATTACAACATCGAGTCTTTCTTCCATGGTGTAATGATAATACCTATGTAATTGTGAATAAATTTGTAGAACTACTGAAGAAATTTTGGAACATTGAATGAGCAAATAGTAAAACAACAGTATTGGATGTTAATACTACAATACCGTATACACAACTAAACAACGCAGGACAGATATCTTATCTTTCCAATAGCGTGGCAAGAAAAGAGAGAGGGACAGCAACTTCGACTTTTGAAACTGGTTTAGGAGGTCGATGCTTCTGCTTCAAACGAAGACCATGTTGCAACACGGAGGTATCTGTCTTTTTTGCAGGAGAGTAAAAAAAGTGTTTATTTAATTCATTATAAACAGTAACCATTCATTCGCTTGTACTCGAAGTTAATTGATACCAAAAGGTTATTTTATGAACAAGAAGTACTAAGAAAGTTTAATACATTTCCAAATAAAAATAAGAGAGGTGGGGGAAGCATCCATTTTACTCCCAACATAATAAAAAAATTACGAACATTTTTTAAAATAAATTTTATTCAAAATAGGAAAACAAAATACCTTTTTATATAAATACAAAATGTAACATGTTAAAGTGCACCACAGGAGTCAATTTTGTGCCATTTAAAATTCGAAATATTTGGCGTCGGTCGGGATTGAACCCGGTTCCCCAGATTCGCGACCAGACACTCAGGCACTCTTCACACCAGCAATAAGTGCCCGTGAGGTAACGCCTGGTAAACGCCCGCACGGTGCAAATATGTCATCATCATTACCGATATCTGCGTACAAAGCGGATTGGCACACCCAGCAATGGATAATATGCCGTGATGATGATGATGATGATGATATATATATATATATATATATATATATATATATATATATATATATATATATATATATATATATATATAACCTACTTATTGATTAAAAACTCATTATCGATTTTTTTGACAAAAAACAATACCTTCCTTACCTAAAGGTGACGGAAGGTAAAAATGAAGTAATAATTGTTATTGCTTCAAATATAAGAGATTTTGCTTTATCATTTATATTTAACATCATTCAAAGGAATCAAGTGCAAAGTAATATATTTATGATTTATTCCTATATGTCAACGAAATTACAAAAAGATTTTTTTTAATCAACAATACTTCTGTTCATAATATTCATTGATATAGGGCATCCAGCCAGTCAATGGATTTACGTCATAAATATAGTATCACTAGGAACAATGACGTCATGTGTTAATAAGTTTACATGAGTATGTCAAACGGATTAAAATATGATTTGCGGGTTGCCTGCATAAATCCAGATCTTTGTTACGGAAAAAAGTAAGTTTAAAATATTATAATAAATCTAAGTATTAACAAAAATAAATTATGAATTAAAGCTGCTTGAAATATTATTTGATTATTAAAATAACATTATAAAAATATACCTATAAACATACATTACAATTTATTTGCAAAATAATAATTTAAAACAAACTGTTAATTGTTAATAAAAGAATTATTGAAAGTAAATGGTAACTAAGCGTTGAGTTTTAGTTTTAGTGTCGGGAAGGGTTACCACACTGTAAAGTTTTAACGTAGCTGCAACTACCGTTTTGGGTTGAAACTATATGCAACCCCAAGGTTGAAATCCTTCCATTTTAAAAGGTCGACTACTTCACTCTCAGGTAGACACGATACGACCCCTCATATAGTGGGATGCAGATGCCCGCAGTTGTTTATAGAAATACTTTAAAGTGATTTGAAATTTTCGTATCACAAATAACCAGTAAATGCCTGTAAGATTGTTAAAAATACTTTATAGTAATTTATATGAACATGAGGTCATTGCAAATTCCTAGAAAAGTATATTATTTATTATTAGGATTCAAGAAAAGTGATACATTATATATATATTAAAAGATTTATTTGCTTAAACAAAATATACATATAAATAAAATAAGATAAGGTATATTGTAAGTTACATAATATATTTTATCTTTGAGGTGACTCCTGGTAAATGTCCACACGGTTCGAATGTCAGTATATACGATACCTTGATGATATATTTATTTTATTTATAAGTAAATAAAGTATGTATTCAAAAAAAGGTCACGTTCACTGGCTAATGGTCCAATTCTTGCAGGTCCTCGACGAAAATCTTCACTTTTTGGATCCTCTTGTAGCAGATAAAACTAAATTAGTATTGTTGTGTCTAATAAATATTTGCGAACAAAGAGTTATTTATTAACGTTTCATTCATTTGCTAGTTTTTCAATGTTTATTTTCTTGTAATTAAATAATAATATTATTTTATTAACGGGAAAATAATCATATTAAATGATTATTCAACAAATATTTTTTAAAAAATAACATTAGGTATAGATATGTACCGCGAAATATAGTTATATTATCTTTGAAAGTATGTAAATAAAAAGAAAATTAAACAAAATAACGAAAATTACCTTTAAAGTTCTGATTTTTATACGTCGAACATGGTTTGTCAAGATAAGCGTTTCTCTACAATCGGCACATCTCCTTTATTTTTTGTAGAAAATACTGTGATAACATATCTACATGTATGTTATTTTGTATCGCACTAAACCAAGAAAAGGAAATTAGTTTTTATAATTAAAAATACAACATAATGTATTTTACCTGAGTTTCAAATATGCTCATTGCGACTGTCGACAAGAGAATAACAAATGACAGAATGACACGTAGCTTTCTCATCCCTCTGTGTTTTCCTTCCAATCCCTAGAAATGCGATACCGTTATGCTGACCATCGGAAAAACCCGTAGTGTCTTTAGTTGCTAGCTGAATTAACAAACAATTTATAAGAAATTCGTAAGCTTAATCGATCACTTTTTATTTCCAAAATCTTACAAATAACTAATATCATTTTGCATTTGTTTATATACCAACTATATCACATCGTCAGTTATGTTTCATTCAATATTTTAGTTTTTCATATAATTTTATGAACACGGGTAAATATTACTATAAATCAATTGTAATATGTTATGATTTGCATTTCACACATTTATTTATCTATTTTGTAATATGCTATGTATATTCAATAGATTGTTATAAATTACTTTCAAGTAACTAACGTAGAAAAGGTTGTATGTATGCACGTAATTATAAAAAAAATAATAGATTAATAAATAAATTTAGTTTGTGTTAACAATGTAAGTTCAATAAGTTTGCAAAATTCAGTAAAACTGAATATTTTATTTTATTTCTGCCGTCGTTTACCTATTATTCCTTGATAATTTCACATATAACGAATTGAATCTGCCCTATCAAAATTTCTTACCTCTTTCTTACCCTAAATCAACTTTAAGGAAGAATCAACAACTCAAATGGAGATTCATCTTCCCTGTTTCTACTCCAAAACTTTACAGTGGCAGTAGTATAGTTACTAAATCTTAAATGTAACTTGTTTTCATTTTACTCAATTCGTTCTTCTACACGCCTTTATGTGCCCTCATAATGCCGAATACTAGTGCAACCTGCATCCAGAGACTTCAAGATTAAATTTTTCCGTTATTTTTAACTTTTTCAGTTTATTTAAGACATATTTATTGTTCGTATATTTGTTTAATGACAATTTTTAATAGAGATTTTCAAATGAATGCACTTTCGTCCCTAGAAATGCAGATCTACTTTTCAGTTGTAATAACCGATTGGATAATAATTGTTTTTGTTAATATAACAATGAAAAATAAAATAAGAGATTCTATTTTTACTTTGAACAAATTTTAACACAATGCTCTTACAAAACGAAAAGAACTAAACTAATCGTAACTATTTTGATACTAATTTCAAGTTTTATTTTTGGGGACACAAAATTACTTTTTGGATTTACGAGATTGGAAAATATTTTACTTTCAGATGTTATTGGAATGAGTCACCTAATTCTGTTTTTTTACTTAATTACAATTCGAAAAGAAATAAAATACAAATATATGTATATAAACAACAACATTAAACAACTGAAAAACATAAATTGTTTATTGAATCTGTCAAACAAACATCGAGAAATGTCACAGGCTACTAGAAATTTTCATAAAAACTTTTCTCTAACACTACTATGGAATTCACGTATTTGTAACTGAAAACTGTTACAGGATGAGCACATTCCGTAACACTGTTATAGAATATCGAAGCCCACCACAAACATTTTGTTTGCTTTTTGAGCAATATTGCCAATGTGAACATCAAATATTAATTTAATATCAAGTGTCACGCCTAAATCCTTCACATTATTAGTTTTATTAACCACAATATTGTCTGTTTTGTATTCGTACCTGGAAGCGTCAATATATTTTTTTTTTTTCGTGTACGTTACTAATTATTTATGTCTTGTTGGAAATGATGACAGTCATTAAGTGATTCAATAGTATGATATATTTTAAAATCATCCGCATATAATAGAAATTTAGTAAATTTAAAACATGTAGATATATCATTAATAAAAATATTGAAAAAGAATGGGCCCAAATGAGAACCTTGTGGTACACCAGACGTTACAGTTACCTCATCAGATGTGAAGCCATTTAGTACTACACGTTGTGTTCTATTAGTCAAGTATGAGATGAACCAGTTCAACAAATTACCAGCTACACCGACCTCATCCCTCATCCCATTTATTAGTAATCATGAGAAATTTTGTCGAAATCTTTGTAAATGGAATCTACTTCAACTTGATTTTCCGCTTTTAGAACATAGTCTGCGTATTCTAGTAACTAAGTAATTTCTATAGAACGTCCGGGTACAAATCAATGTTGTTGAGGGGTAATTAGATGTTTTACTGTAGCATGTAATGATTTGTAAATAAATAAATAAATATATCATCACGGCTTATTACCTATTACTGGGTGTGCCAATCTGCTTTGTTCACAGATATCGGTAATGATGAAATATATGCGGGCGCTTACCAGGCGTCACCTCACGGGCACTCATTGCTGGCGTGGAGAGTGCGCACTCATTGCTGGCGTGGAGAGTGCACCACAGGAGTCAATTTTGTGCCATTTAAAATTGGAAATATTTGGCGTCGGTCGGGATCGAACCCGGTTCCCCAGATTCACGACCTGACACTCAGACACGCGGCCACGAGACCCCATAACATTCCTTAATGATTTGTAAATAATAGATTCTTAAATTTTTTCAAAGGTTCTTAATTTGGAGATTGGCCTATAATTATTTATCATATTTTTATTACCGTTCTTAAAAATAGGGGTGACATTTACCCTTTTCCAAATTAGAGGAAATGGCCTTCTACTAAGGATTTTGAAAAAATTAAAGTGAGTGGAACACAAAGTAAAGCAGCACAATATCATCTGGACCGGCTCTCGTATTACAATCAAGGTTGACAAAAACATTGCACACAATTTCTTCATTTATTTAAACATGTGATAAATAATTTATGTTGTCAATATATTCATAAGATTAACAAGAAAGAGAACTACTACAGGGTGCATATACAGATTGAAAATAAATCACATATTTCTTTACCGTTTTCACTGGTTTTCTCAATATAAGTCATCTTTTTATTAACTCGTATATTGGTAGACTTATTTAATGCAATATATGACCAATTTTTTTTTTAGTACTTATTTGATTTTCAATACCTTCAATCAGAGAAACATGATGCTTTAAGTAATTTACATTGCTTCCTTAATGATGAAAAGCCTTTCTAAAATAATTTACTTCGAAATCGTTTAAATTTTTGATGGGCTTTGTCCTTTCCTTTAATCAATTTTATTAAATTATTGGAGAACCAGATAGGTTCTCGAGCTGATAACAT
>OY720464.1:17379909-17402409 GCA_963082715.1 Harpalus rubripes
ACACACACACACACACACACACACACACACACACACACACACACACACACACACACACACACACACACACACACACACACACACACACACACACACACACACACACACACACACACACACACACACACACACACACACACACACACACACACACACACACACACACACACACACACACACACACACACACACACACACACACACACACACACACACACACACACACACACACACACACACACACACACACACACACACACACACACACACACACACACACACACACACACACACACACACACACACACACACACACACACACACACACACACACACACACACACACACACACACACACACACACACACACACACACACACACACACACACACACACACACACACACACACACACACACACACATCATCGTAAAAATAGTAAATTCGTATACTAGGGACCCTGAATTCCTTACCTAAAGGTGACGGAAGGTAAAAAAGGTATTTGTCAAGAGGTGGATGGTGATTTCCATCTAGTTTACTTAAGGGACTTTTGCATTTCATTACCTTAATATCACATGTGTCTCTGTTATATAACACAAGGTCTAAGATTCTGTTGTTAGAATTAAGTATATTATTAAATTGCTAAAAGCAAGCTAAGCAGTCTACTAATTCGGGAGTTGATTTATTATAAGAATTTGAGGGCTGTAAGTATGGTACTTAATCATTAGAAATGCAATTTAAGTGGCCTATTCACAGTAATAAAGGTTGTTGCGGATATAATGATTATCATAAAGATATTTGTAACAATCTTTATGAATTTGTCAATTCAGGAACTACGTCGGTATTATTGACAATCTTTATAAAATAATACTTGTGAATGAACCAGTTTCATCTAAAATTTTGACTCGATTAAACATAAACAATATTACGTATTTAATACGTGTCGAAATTTCAGATGAAATGAGATCTAAACCGATTTGCAGATGTTTAAAATTTTAGAGGAGTTTCATATAAGTTTAAGTTGCTAATAACTCGCGAACCGCTCATCGGCAAAAATCATCTATACTTTGTTTCATTTAAGCCATTCAGCAAATGGCGCTCGCATCAGCCGAAATTACATTGGGTAAACTTTGTTTCTTGTCTCCAAATTCAGCCAATCGCAGAGGTCAAAACTATTCCCTATTCTCTACGATACTGAATGGCTAAAATGGAACAAGGTATAAAACATGATATGAAGGAAAATTTCATGCTGAATTCAAATTTTCCAACCGCGTAATCATATCTTTAACAGGGTCAGAGTTGTGGATGAATTTGTAGGAAACAGCTGAAAAAAATATTTAAAAATCATAAATAATAAAGCTGTTGTAGATAATAAAAATTATTATACTTTTCCATTTAAGCCATTCAGTAGATGGCGCTGACATAAGCGCCAGTTTTAAGTAGCCGAAATTACATTGGGTAAACGTGTCGCTTGTCTCCAATATCAGCCAATCAAAAAGTTCAAACTATGGCCAATTCTCTACAATACTGAATGGCTTAAATGGAATAAGATATATACTAAGTATTAAATACCTAATATTGTTAATTTTTTGAGTAATTTAAATTTCTATCAAAAATTGTTATTCTGGTTAACTATTTTTTAACATAACACTTTGGGAGCTCATCCTAGGCAAAAATGTTAGAACCATTTTATGTACAGCAAATTACGAGCTGTAATTTTTATTGTTGTAAAATTTTGATACGGGTTACTGTTTTCAAGAAAATGGCAATAAACTCATTTTTTGCACTATTGACTCAAGACGGCGGCAAAATCCGGGGTCGCTAGAGTGTGCAAAATTAGTATGTATTTTTGGAGGTCCGAGTAAACAATAAAATTCACGCCAGCTTATCACCAATTATTTCCACAGTAGATACCTTGCCAACTGGCCTATCTGTAGATAATTATTTCTTAAATTTAGAACATAGATTTTAGAAATATTTGATCTAAACCCATACAAATTTTGCGCCCCTAAGAATTTTGCGCCCGTGGCGAGCGTCATCTTTGCCACGCCCTAGTTACGGCACTGTTTATAACATGGAATTTATTACGTACAGAAACTTTACATCCTTATCATAATTTGCATATACAAGCCTTACAACGTGAAGATTGCCCTCGCAAGTTAAATTTCTGCCACTGGCTTCTAGAGAGGCTCGAGGAAGATCCAAATTTTCTAAAGAATGTTCTTTTTATGGGCGAATGTAATTTTCCACGAAATGACGTCCTCTTAGACACGACGTGGTGGTGTTCGTTGAAATAAAAAGAATGATGTGGTGATTGATTTATTTGTTGTATATTTGTACAAAATGTGTTACATGAGTGGTTGTTGCTCAATGTATGTATGTTTGTTGAATACTTGTTGGGTACTGATTGTATACTAACTTATTCTAAAAGATTTTCTTAAGCTTAGCCAAAGGCTGGTGTGAAAATAGGTGGGGTGTATTTTATTTACAGGCTGGCGATTGGTGAAATTTGTTGAGTAAACTCAACACATACACAGCACTTATTTTCGATTAATATATGGGCTAGAATTTTCGGATATCAGCTTGTGGGTCCATTTATCTTACTAGATCGATTAAATGGGCATTTGCATTTTTTTTAAAAAAAAAGATGGTGCACCGGCGCATTTTTATCATAATGTTGTAAATTATTTGAACAATGAATATACTACCTTACTTAATATCAGATAAGAATTAAACAAAATATGCTACATTCCATTAAATCTTCGTTGTTGAGACGCTTACAAGCTTGTGTTCATCAAAATGGTGGCCTCTGACTTCAAACCTTCAAAAATCACAAGTGTTGTTGTTTTCACTCAAACTACTGTGATTTTTAAATTATTCTTTATTCAAATAAATTATTCTTATTGGTCCACTTTGAAATGCTTAAATAATTGTTCCAAACAAATTAGAAAAGAAATAACTGCAGATTACGATACATTGAAACCTTGTTTATTAAGTGCGGTAACGTATTGCATATTACTTACATAACACCTTGTATAATATATTACAACAATGAAAGTGGATGTAAGTAATTATAGCGACACAATAATGTAAATGATTTTCATTTAAATTTAGTTTTTTTTTGCACTGTGACGAACTAATCTATGGCATATATATATATATATATATATATATATATATATATATATATATATATATATATATATATATATATATATATATATATATATATATATATTGTTGGAGAAGTTAGGATGAAAGTAGGCGTGGACATAGCCGAGTGTCGTCATGTCGCGTCATCGGGCGTAGAGTGGGGGCAACGGCGTGTTCAGCCGACATTTGGGTAAAACGAGAGGGGATTCCGACTAGAGACTTGATAGTAGCTAGACGTTTTGTTATTTTGTTTAATGAGTATTACGCAAATATATTAAATTAGGAATAAATACGTTGGGTTTATCTAATAGTTTTGTTCTTTTTTTTCTTAATTTTAGATTAAAGATATTACATCAGAAGTGGGATAGGATAGTCCGATCTGCTTTTTTACATTCTGACACTTAAGATTCTCTCGTGGTAGTTTGTGGGGAGTAAAAAAAAAATTGTCTGGTCGCAAACACCGTAGTCGGCATCGCGATAGAACACCTGATAGTCAGCTTAGACGACAAATGGAGGCAGTTTTAGCGCGTCTTAACGTGTTGGAGAATGGGCCAGCAGAGGTAGTACCGCCAATCGGGTGTACACCGCCACTGCCTGTCCCATTACGGACGAGCGCTACACGATCGGTGACGGAGCCCGATATGGGGCTGCATCGCGAGGGCGAACGGACTCCCGATTTTGAAGTAAATGCTACCGACAGGATAGTAGATGCGATACGATCTATCAATAATTCGGTAAGATCAAACCAACATTTTTATATTTCTGACTTTGATCCTAGTTTGCATGATATTGAAGTCTGGTGCGAGGAGGTAGATCGTGCAAAAGTTATCAATGGTTGGAGTGATAACGAATGTTTCTCTCGTATTGGTAATTGCTTAAAAGGTGACGCTCGATCTTGGTTAAAAGAATGGGTGACGAGCGATCGTAGTTGGAGTAATTTTAAGCAGGAATTTAAACCCTTATGTCCTAAACAACTTGACGTAGCAAATATTTTATTTAACGTTATGAACACTAATTCTGATAATTATCCTACATACGCGGATTATGTTCGTCGTTCGCTACTTCGTTTGCGAATTGTTAAAGGGTTAAGCGAAGAATTAATTTCTCAAATTATTATTCGCGGCATCACAGATCCACAAATACGAGCATCCACAACTAATGCAAAACTTATGCCGAACGAACTGGTTGAATTCGTTTCAATTTATGTTAAACCAAGTACTTCTAGAATTGACACCCCATTGTCTACATTGCAAAATCAGTCTTATTCCACGAGAAACAAATCTTATAATCATAGTACTAGAAAACGACGATTTATTTCTGGTAAATGTTTTAAGTGTGGTGAGTTAGGTCATCAACAGGCTTCATGCAACAAGAGGTTAAAAATTGAACGTAGAGAGAATAATGTAGGGAACACTAGTAGTGATACAAAACCAACTTTGTTGATAAAGTCGGAGCCTTGTTCTTTTTGTAAAAAACCAGGGCATAGGATTGATACTTGTTTTGCAAAACTTAAATCAGATTCGCGTAATAAAAATGATGTCAATTTATGTAGCGAAAATGAGGGTACTAGTAGAAATGACATTGTTGTAGCCGTTATACAGGGTATACCTATAGACGTTTTAATCGATAGTGGTTCGACAATATCCCTCATTTCGTCATCTTTACTTAAACATTTTGATTGTGCCCGTAAACCAGCTTTCCGCATATTAAGAGGTTTAGGTGGCCAAGAAATTGAAACTACTTATTATGTAACTCTACCGATTGAGTTTGACGAAATCACATTAGAAGTAGATGTATTTGTTGTAGCGTCCGAACTCATGAACTCCCCAATAATTGTAGGTACAGATGTACTCAATCGTAAAGGTGTTACGTACGTACGTACTCGTGAACGCCAATGCCTTGTTTGCGAAGATAGGAGTTTTGCTAATGTATTACAAATTGAATGTGATAAACAGGTCTCTATTAATACGACACTTACCGGTCATGATTTAGAACAATTGCAAAAACTAATTAACGACTTTGCCAAATTCTTTATTGCGGGTACTGCTACTTCTACTGTTAGAACCGGAAGTATGACCATTAGACTCAACAGTGACACATCAATTAAATATCGTCCTTATCGACTTTCTCATTCAGAAAAATTACGCGTCCGTGAGATAGTTAGAGATTTGTAGGATAAGAAAATCATTCAAGAATCAGAATCTGAATTCGCGAGCCCAATACTGTTAGTTAAAAAGAAAGACGGGACAGACCGCATGTGTGTTGACTTTAGAAAACTTAACGAAATCACCGTGAAAGATCGTTTCCCTCTTCCGGTTATAGACGATCACATAGATCGTTTAGGCCACGCTAAATACTTTACAAGCCTTGATATGGCTACAGGATTTCACCAGGTCCCGATGAATAAAGACTCTATTCATAAGACGGGATTCGTTACACCCGAGGGGCACTATGAGTATCTCAAAATGCCTTATGGTCTGGCGAATGCCCCTGTCGTTTACCAACGTATTATCTCTAAAACCTTACAAAGCTTTATTGAATCCGGTGAGGTGCTTGTCTATATCGATGATGTCTTGATTTTGAGCAATTCTGTCGCTCAGGGTTTCCACATATTGCATCGGGTCCTTAAGACTTTAACTGAAGCTGGATTTTCAATAAATTTGAAAAAATGTTTCTTCTTATCCAAAGAAATTGAGTATCTAGGACGAATTATTAGTGAAGGTCAGGTAAGGCCGAGCACAAATAAAGTTAAAGCACTTGTCGACGCTCCCGTACCAAAAGATGTTAGACAGGTCCGCCAATTTTTGGGTCTGGCGAGTTATTTCCGCCGTTATATACCTGGGTTCGCTTCTAAAACGGCTTGTATCGCTAACTTGATTAAGAAGGGAGTACCTTTCATTTGGGGTATTGAGCAAGAGCGTGTTCGTGAAGAATTAATCGAATACTTAATAAACGAACCTGTACTAATTATTTTTGATCCCAAATTGGCAATTGAAGTTTACACTGACACGAGCTCTATAGGTTATGGAGCTGTATTATTACAGACGGATGAATCGGGTCATAAACGAGTGGTCGCTTATTTTAGTAAATTAACTCAGGGCGCAGAAAATAAGTACCACTTATACGAGCTGGAGACTTTAGCGGTGGTAAAAGCGTTGCAGCATTTTAGGCATTACCTTATTGGTACGCATTTTACCGTAGTAACTGATTGTAATGCGCTCAAACTCACTCAGCGAAAGAAAGATCTTTTAGCCAGAGTAGCCAGATGGTGGGTCTACCTTCAGGACTTTGATTTCTCTCTTGAATATCGTAAAGGTACCCCTATTCCTCATGCTGATTACTTGAGTCGTAACCCTGTTAATGTTTGTAATGTTCAAAAACCCCAAAACTGGGCACAAATTGCTCAAGCAGCTGATGAAGAGACATACATTAATGCAAAAATTGATGGAAGGACAATTAGATTCAAATCGATATATAAGAAAGAATGACCTGCTTTATTATAAGTATGCACCAGTGGGTGAGCAACCCAGATTTCTTTGTTATGTCCCTAAAGGACATAGGCTTAGTTTACTCCGCGTATTTCATTATGAACATGGTCATTTAGGTATGGAAAAGACAGTTGATTTAATTTTAAAACATTTCTGGTTCCCCAACTTAAGAGCATTTGTTCAGAAATATATTTCGCACTGTCTAGTTTGCATTTCCCATAAGAAAGTACCGAGAGCCTCCCTTCAGCCTATCCATTCATGGGAAAAGCCTGATTGTCCATTCGAAACAATCCATGTAGACGCGTTAGGACCACTGCCTGAGTCTAATGGCTATCGATACGTTCTTATTGTTGTGGACGCATTCTCAAAATACTGTCTGCTTTACCCGATGTTCAGACAGGACGCCGTTGAGTTAAAGCGTCTTATTACAAATACGATTTCTTTGTTTGGTTCGCCGAAACTAATAGTCGCTGATCGTGGACGAATGTTTAAAAGCACCGAATTTCTTGAATGGGTGACACATTTAGGGTGTGACGTTCATCTTGTTACACCAGAAATGCACCAATCCAACGGGCAAGTGGAAAGGTACTGTCGTACTGTTTTAAATATGATTCGCATTGAGTGTAATAATCGGCAAGAAAAATGGTCTGATGTAATGTGGAGGTTACAGTTGATCTTGAATATTACTAAACACAAGATTACTCAATGCTCTGCTCTTAATTTACTTGTTGGTATCAACGCCGCTACTCCAGTCATTCGGAACTTAGTGCGCGACGTGGCACTTGAGGGTTCAAGTCCTAATCGCGAAGCATTGCGCGATATGAGTAGACAACGAGCGTCTGAGCGGCTGAGGCGGAACCAAGAAAAGCAGGATTCATATGTGAACCAAGGCCGAAAATCCCCACGGTCTTTCGAGTTGAATTCAATGGTTTTTGCAATTAAGCAAGCGCAGTCGACTGGCAAACTTGACTCTGGAATGCGAGGACCGTATCGAGTGGTGAAAATATTACCTAATGGAAGATACGAGCTGCAGCTTGTGGCTAGCTCGTATGGAAAATCAACTCAGGCTGCTGCGGAATACATGGTTCCGTGGAAAGGCGAGTGGACACTGTTGAAAAAAAATGCTTCACTTGTGTGTATCGTGAGCAGACCTCACTTATGTGTATCGCGAGCAGACCTCACTTATGTGTATCGTAAGCAGTCCTCACGTGTGAGCAGACCTCACTTGTGTGTATCGTGAGCAGACCTCACGTGTGAGCAGACCTCACGTATGTTTACTGTGAGCAGACCTCACACGCTAACTTATTGGATGGGATACGCTTAATTTGGAGCCTCTGCCCTACAGTGGTTGTTACTTTGTGTATTTTGCTGATCGCTATATGTTACGATTGTTAGGTACGAACCAAGAAGATGCTGGGACCACCCCTGATCCTGCGGCAGCAGATACCCTGTTTAACGAGGCTCAACCGTCAACATCCAAAGAGAACGAGGACGTTCTTCAGTCAGGAAAGGCCGTGTTGGAGAAGTTAGGATGAAAGTAACCGTGGACATAGCCGAGTGTCGTCATGTCGCGTCATCGGGCGTAGAGTGGGGGCAACGGCGTGTTCAGCCGACATTTGGGTAAAACGAGAGGGGATTCCGACTAGAGACTTGATAGTAGCTAGACGTTTTGTTATTTTGTTTAATGAGTGTTACGCAAATATATTAAATTAGGAATAAATACGTTGGGTTTATCTAATAGTTTCTTTTTTTTCTTAATTTTAGATTAAAGATATTTCAATATATATATATATATATATATATATATATATATATATATATATATATATATATATATATATATGTTAGTTTTGGAGGAGGTATAGGTTTAGAAAACAATAATTAGTATTTCAATTACTTGTGGTGTAATGGTTACTGTTCTGAACAATGGCGCAATGCTTATATCATTCCTTTATTATAACCTGGAAAAGATTCGGAAGAAGCAAACAGGTACCGACCAATATCTACAACATATATTGGAAAATTATACGAAAAAATTATTAACGAACGACTTCATTGATACTTACAGTCAAATAACCTTATAGATAAATACCAATTTGGTTCATGAGAAAAACACTACAAACGATGTAATTAACAGCTTAAGTAACGGAATTCAAAATGCAACTATGCGAAGACAACATGTAATTGCTATAACATTTGACCTCACTAAAGCCTTTGAAACCACATGGCGCAAAGGAATAATTTACCAACTTTACGAGGAAAATTATTAAAATTTATCGAAAACTTTTCAAGTAAGATTTGGCTCAACCATCTCCAAACAATTCCTTTTTATAATGGACTACCTCAAGGAAGCACTGTAAGTCTAACACTCTTCCTTACTGCAGTGAATTCACTAGGTACAAATTTACCCAGAAACGTAATGCACTACCTCTATGTGGACGATTTATTAATATATGCTGAAGGCAAAGATTTAAATCATCTCGACGAACTATTATAACATCTATAGTAATTATTAGTAATACCACTAATGCGATTTACAAATTTGACATTGACGTATATCGTATGATTGTTATGCTGGTGTTTGAAAGTAGCGGTAGTAGGGATAAAAATACCGGAGCTTGTATCAGAGAAACCAGAATTATTTCGTGGTTGCCATGGTCCGACTTTTTACCAACCATTTTCAGGGACCGCGTTCCGAATAGAAACCGGCAAACAATTTTAGTACTTACGGAACACTAAACCGTAAACCTGATCGAACCGGTTACATAACGGAACATGCTATTTTTAACGTCTCTCTCTTTAAATTGACTATTGGTAATATATTAAATATTATACATTTTTTCAGTTTCAGAATATATCTTTGCAAATGTTACATGGAAGATTAAAATTTACTGCTTGTGGACTATTTCATTTAGATAATACATAGATAAATACATTAAGTAATTCAAATTTGTTTTTTAATAAATATTACAACCATTTTTTCCAATTAATTGGAGCATTGGCAACCTACATTGCAATATTGATTCAATTTATAGGACTCAATCAAAGTAATATTTAGGGTATATAAATAATATAAAATATATGTTGTGTTATAATAAGTTCAGTTAATAAATTTTATTTACTTATATTTTACTCCATCATTTGCCATGTAAATATTGTATAACGTAATATTATTTTTATTTTGACAAAAAAACTACTTCAGTTAATTGTATTTATGCTATTATAAAATGAACTTCATTAATATTACATGCTTTTTGTCAAAGCATTCAATAACAAATTAATTTTATTAGTATTTTCACATCTGTTCAAGAAGTAACTAATAAAATATCTTCATTCATATAGTAGTAACAATAATGGTTTATAATTTTTTATATTACACTAAACCTATTTCGATATTACTTAGAATATTTGGTTACCATTTTGCTAATTTCAACAAAAAACTAAATTTGCAAAATTATATGTTTTATTTCTTTATAATTTTTCCTACACAGTGTGTTTATATTTATTGTTGCTATGTTACAATAATGTCACTTGTAAATGATGATGCCTCAATGATGACAATATCAAAACGAGAATTACGAGGTTACTTTTTTATAATAGTAATCGATTGTATTTTACTAGTTATTACTAATATTACGATGCTAAACAAAATGAAGAATTCTATTTTGAATTTGAATAAACAATTAATTTGTTATTCTTACAAAACCAAAAGATCAAAACTAATTTTTTATTTATGTTACATATTAGCATTTACCGGTATATGGACAACATTTGACAGTTGTGTATATTTTAATAAACAATTAAAAGCAGAACATATAATACTTATAAATTATGTTGGATTAGCACGTTTAATATTTGCATTATATTGTGCTGCAGTTCTCAATGAAATAAAAAATAAATACAAATTTATAAACAATCAATTGAAACAAACGACACATGTAAACAATTTATTAAAACTTTCAAAAGAACATCGGAAATTATCAGAGGCTGCTACTAATTTTTGTTCGACATTTTCTCTATTAATTTTAGACGTAATTGCACACTACTTTTTATCATTAGCAGTGTCTATGAATCCTGCTATAAAAGAAACAGCAAAAGTGCAATTCTCAAATTTGACAATTCTTGAATTTGCCTATATGGTAAACGGTTTTAGCTGGACGGTTTGTCAACTGATACATTTGATTGTGTTTTGCAATTTTTGGTCCAGAATAAATAAAGAAGTAAGAATTTACAACAAAATATAAAAACGTAATTATTGTAATTCTTAATTTTTAGGCTAAAAAGACACCTTTGTTAGTACATGAGTTTTGGAATCGGCATATTGAATGCAATCGCACAATGAAAGAATATGTAAGTTCATAATAATAATGGGTAAAATTAAGAAAATTTATACATTGTTTAATAACTAAAATTTATTAATCACTTGGATCCGCTTGTCAGAGTACCGGTAACGTTTGCTTCGTATTTAATGGAGTACCATGTTATTTTGAATACAAGATATATCATTCAGAGATTATATTTTCGTTCGCCATGAGCATGACGTCACCCAGTAACAAGTCAGAAGCAAATAACATTGAAAACTTTCATTTATATCGAATTCTGTCTGAAAATAAATACAATTAATATTAATTAATATTTATTTAATGAATAACAAAAAGTTAATTATTTCGTCCATTAATTGCGAACAGTAACTATCTATAAATACAGATAGTTACTGGCTATTAATAAATTTAATAGCTATTTGTAGGGGCTGGTGGCGATGTGCCATAAAAACACTAATGATTCTTTGCAATGACTACTTTAATGACAATTTTTACACTGTACACGTTGAGTGTGCGTTTACAGAAATAGGTACATGTTCTCTCCGCTGTGACCAAGCAACGACTCTGCTCGGCAGCGACTGACTTGCCAGATGCAGGTCATGCGCCATCTCCCCTTTCGCTCACTGCGCATGTCATAACATAGACGGAGGGACTTTATTTTTACACTTAACATCCTCCCGCGCCTTGGAATTATTCATAAAATAATTTCAATAAATAATATACATTATGTAATTAACCTGAACATGTGGTTTAAAAGTTAAACACTTATTACGAGTAATGTTTGGCATATTGTCACAAACAAAGTGGTTTTAGTTATCACTTCACTGGTCACTCACACTTTCACCTTTGTCTGTTGCTTCCGCGTTGACATCTTCTTCAGCCAGTGGTAGGCGGCACAGCTTTGTAACACTGCGTTGCAGGATGCCGTTGGAAGTTTTTACTGTTGCTACTCGCACCAACTTGTCGTTTCCTGGGTGTAAGATCGTCACACGACCTAGTTTCCATTTCAGAGGAGGTTGATTGTCGTCCTTTATGATGACTAGATCTCCAACTTGCAAGTTTGGCTGTGGTTTGGTCCATTTATTACGCTGTTGCATTTCGGAAATATACTCCTTTGACCAGCGCTTCCAAAAGTGCTGAACCAATTGCTGAATGTATTGGTATTTTGACAGCCGGTTTAATCGAATTTCTGTCACATCTGGATCTGGCAGAGTGGTAATGCTTCTGCCCAATAGGAAATGGGAAGGGGTTAATGGTTCAAAATCGTCAGGTGAGACGGATAATGGATGCAAAGGTCTGGAATTAAGTATTCCTTTTATTTGCGTCAGTACAGTAAAAAATTCTTCTAGAGTAATTAGTGAGTTACCCAAAACTCTTTTCAAATGAGATTTTGTGGCCTTTACGCCAGCCTCCCAGAGGCCGCCAAAATGAGGACTGTTCGCAGGAATAAAATGCCATTGAATGTTCTCACTGGCAAATGTGTCAGTCACTGTGTCTTTGTATTGGTCTAAAAATTTTGTCAGTTCGTTTAACCGATTTTTAGCACCTACAAAATTCGTAGCGTTGTCTGAATATACATGGCTAGGTTTTCCTCGCCTCGCGGCAAATCGGCGAAATGTCGCTATACATTGCTCTGACGTGAGATCGGTAACAGGCTCTAAATGCAGCGCTTTCGTTGAGAAACATATAAACACTGCGATATAACATTTAAATGTTTTTTTACTACGACCCCCTTTTTCTTTAATGCAAAACGGGCCTGCATAATCTATTCCGGTAATATGAAAAGGATACATGCTAATTAAACGTTCTTGTGGTAAATTACCTAATAATTGATTTTGAAGTACGGGTCTTACTTTAAAACACGAAACACATTTATGATAAACTGATCTCGCCGCGTTTCTTCCCGATGTAGGCCAGAATTTCTGCCTTATAGACGCTAAAATTTGTTGCGGTCCAGCATGCATTAGCCTTACATGCTCATGTTCTAATAACATCCGTGTGAATTTGTGTTTACCTGAGAGTAACATTGGATGTTTTTTGTCATGTGAAAAACATGAATTCTTCAATCTGCCTCCGACACGTATGACACCATACTTGTCCAAAAACGGAGATAATCGTGACATTGTTAATTTTGTTATTTTTTGATTCTTTAAATTAATTAAATCCTCTTTGAAATTCTCTTCTTGAGCCAACTTAACTAACTTTATAACAGCATAGTCAAGTTCTTTTACAGTTAGACTTCCTTTAATTCTCTCCTGCGCCTTTTTCCGAGTATTTGATATAAACCTAAGGCACCAAGCTGTTATTCGTTGCAATTTTATACAGTCTGAATATTTATGAAACAAAAATGGATCATTTGTTACATTCAACGACTGTATGACAGATTTTGTTTCCGGAATGTCCTTGTCATGTGTGGGTATTGATGGCCAATGGTCTTCAGTAAATTCCAAAAATTTTGGGCCCTGCCACCATAATGAATTTTTAAGCTGTTTTGCAGAAGTTCCTCTCGAAATTAGGTCAGCAGGGTTATCACGCGATCTCACATAATGCCAATCTTTTACATGCGAATTGTTTTGAATTTCTTGAATTCGATGAGCGACAAATGGTTTTAATTTATTTGGCTCCATTTTAATCCAATACAGCACAATAGTTGAATCGCACCAGTAGACCACCCTTTGAATTTTTACATTTATTATTTTTCGTATTTCCTTGACTAATTTTACAGCCAACAGAGCTCCGCATAATTCCAGTCGAGGAATTGTATTAGTTTTTAGAGGTGCCACTCGTGATTTGGCACATAGTATGTTAACTACGATTCCGTTGGTAGTACATGCTTTGACATACAGACATGTACCATAAGCCTTGTCCGATGCGTCGGAAAACGCATGCAATTCTATGTAGCTATGGCTCGATCCTGGAATGTGACGAGGTATTCTGATAGTTGTTGCTTGTTGTAACGTTGCCTTAAATTGATTCCACTCTGCAATGATTGGTGCAGGAAGCTGTTCATCCCAATCATATTTGTATTTCCATAGTGTTTGTACAAGAATTTTCGACGTTATTGTGCAAGGTCCCAATAATCCAAGTGGATCGAATAACTTTGAAATGGAGGACAGTATAGACCTTTTGGTATTTTCACACGAAGAAATACTGATTTCATACTTCAAAGTGTCACTACTTGGTATCCAAACAAGTCCAAGAGTTTTGATTTCATTTGTTCCTAAATTCAATATATTTAATTCATCATTTGATGAAGCAGATATTTGCTTGAGTATCTCTGGGCTATTGGAAATCCATTTTCTGATATTAAAGCATCCAGTTTTCAGAATACTAGTTATCTCCTTGTGTAACTGTGTTGCTTCTTCGACGGAATCTGTTCCAGTTAAGAGATCATCCACATAAAAGTCTTTAAGAATGACTTCCGCTGCCTTTGGGTACATTCCTTGTGCCTCGTGAGCGGTCTGTTGAAGTGCTCGCACGGCCAAGTATGGCGCTGATGCAGTACCATATGTTACTGTGTTAAGGGTGTAATGTTCTAGCGAGTCAGAGTTATTTTCTCTCCAAAGAATGCACTGATATCTTCTGTCCTGTGAGTTGATTTGCACCTGACGGTACATTTTTTCTATATCAGCAGATAGTACATATGTGTAAAATCTGAACCGTATTAATATATCGATAAGCTTATCCTGTATTGTGGGTCCTATGTGTTGACAGTCATTCAGGGAATAACCAGTGGATGTCTTGCTGGAAGCATTAAAAACAACCCTGAGCTTTGTTATGCTGTCTTGTTTTAAAACACCGTGATGTGGCATGTAATACATAACGCCTGTAGTTCCAGATTTATCCATTTTGGTCATATGATTCATATTTATGTATTCATTCACAAATTGAGAGTATTGCTCTCTCAGTGATTTATTCCTTTCTAATCTGGATTCCATTTGAAGAATTGTTTCTTCGCAATTTCCCATGAATCTCCCAAACATTCATTAGGATTCCTTTTAAATGGTATGCTAACAATGAACCTACCTTGTGAATCCCTTTTCGTAGTTTCTAAGAAATGTCGCTCACAATAATCACTTACCTCATTAGTGATTGGCGTTGAGCACTCCTCTTGTTCCCAAAACTTAGTTAATTGATCTTGCAGGTCTTGATTTGTAAGATTGTTGCAAGTAATGGGCTTATGTGATTTGTCGCAACTTGTTGGACCGGCTAATATCCATCCCAGTTTAGTTTTCTGCAGAATAGGTTTTTTAGGACCGAGAATTATCCTTTGCGGACACAACAAATCCCAAAATATATTTGCACCAAGCAGTAAGTCAACTTTCCCTTGTGGATACTCGTTAATTTCTGGATCTGCCAATTTTATATGATTCGGTATCTGCAGCTGCGATGGTCGCAAATTTGCACTTGCAAAGCCTCCAGATATTTCATTAATTACGAAGCAAGAAATAGACTTCTGATAAAAGGAATAAAGCGAATGTAAATTGACATGGGTTCTGTATTTGATATGTGATGACGCTTTATTGATACCAATTACTGAGAGATCGACATTTGATTTGTTAAGTTTTAAGCGTTCACATGCCTCATTGGTGATGAAACAACTTTCTGATCCTGAATCTAAAAGTGCTCTTAATAATTGTCGCTTTCCTTCATTGTCTTCAATGTGTATCATTGCGGTTGACAAATTCGCTCTTTGCCCATGAATATTGCTGCAATTAGCAGTAACAGTTTCATTAACTGTTGTTTCTGTTGTTGTACTTCCCTTAGCGGCATCTTTGTTCACCAAACTGGACTTACGAAGATTACGAATATTGTTGACATGTAGGAATGAGTGATGCTTAAGTTTACAATGTTTGCACACTCGAGAATTGCAAGAAGCTGAAAAATGTCCAGGTTTTAAACAGTTCATGTATAAAGCATTGTACTTTACATGTTGAATTCGCGCGTTGACTTCCAACTCCTTGAATTTATCACAGCTGAATATAATATGTCCTGTGCCATTGCAAAAGACACATTCTTGAGTTGAACTAGTCACGTAACTTCTAATTTCTCGGTTTGATTTATTGGGATGAGTCTTTTTTGTTTGTGCTTCTAATGTTTCAAGCATTTCACAACGACTCCTCAAAAATATCATCATTTCATCCAATGTTGGAAATTCATTATTCTTAGATTGTCTTGAAATTTGCCATTCTCTTCTCGTTTGTTGATCTAATTTTGTCGAGATCATGTGAATTAACAAAGTACTCCATTCTTTCACTGGCTGTCCAAGTTTTTCTAGTATTATTGTATGCTTTGACATTTCATCTACTAAATCTCGAATTTGTAATGCAGATTCTTCCTTAACTACAGGAAGTTCAAACAAAACCTTTACGTGATTGTTTACCAGACGACATTTGTTATCGTATCGCTCTACAATTGTACTCCAGGCAATTTCGTAATTTGTATCACAAATTTCCAATGCCCTTATTACCTGAGCTGCTTGGCCTTGCAAACTGGATCGCAAATAATGTAATTTTTGAATGTTACTAAGCGCGGTACTCGAATGTATTAATGACAAAAACGTATCGCGAAACTCAAGCCAATTTTCAAAAGCACCCGAGAATTTTGGTAGCTGAATAATCGGTAATTTCAAACTATTATTAATAATGGGTACATCCGCTTCGATTGCTGATGCCGATTGCAATGTATTGTTAGCTACTTCATTATCCTCTTGCGAGATTTCATTGCTAGTAACTAAATTTACCGTATTTTCTAAACCATCATTATTTACCGTTTGTTTGTTTGTGTGCTGAAGCAACCCTTTTGCCTGAGAGATTGACTCGAAATACAGTTTTTCAAAAGAGTTACGTTCCTCATATTGTTGTTCGATTTGATCGTCATTACATACTTCTTCAATTTCATCTTGTAAGGTGCAAAACTCGGTAAACAAACTTTGAATTTGTTCCAATCTTGATTTAAGTTCAATTAAATCTAGCTCTGTTAAGTTTTGATCACTTCGTAGTTTTATTACATAAGTACTAAATGCAGTCAAACTATGACGCTTGCCGCCACGTTTGCGAGTGAGAGGTTTGATGTCTGACATCTTATTCTCGCAACAATTATACTATTCTAAAGAAGGAATACGTAATAAAAGGATATGCTTACGTGTGGGACTCCCTGGGAGAAGCACTACATACCCGCCTATAAATGCTTTCGTCAGGTTCGCAATGGTGTGCGACGTAGCTGGGGCTCTGGAATGTCTCGCTGTGTCTTCTTTTGTAGTTGTAAGATGCTCACAACTGCTTCTTGTTCCGTTGAAATCAGGCTCCGAAGGACCAATGTAGGGGCTGGTGGCGATGTGCCATAAAAACACTAATGATTCTTTGCAATGACTACTTTAATGACAATTTTTACACTGTACACGTTGAGTGTGCGTTTACAGAAATAGGTACATGTTCTCTCCGCTGTGACCAAGCAACGACTCTGCTCGGCTGCTCGGCAGCGACTGACTTGTCAGATGCAGATTATGCGCCATCTCCCCTTTCGCTCACTGCGCATGTCATAACATAGACGGAGGGACTTTATTTTTACACTTAACACTATTTGTGTATTAAGAGCGCAAAATGGGACTATGTCGAATGAGAGGTTGCTGCTGGGCGACGCAGGAGTGCGGCATTCTCTCGAAATCGACAATGTCCATTTGCGCTCGAAACACATACAAGATTTTTTCTACAGTCGCCACAATGGAGTCATCCACCATAACAAAAATTTATTTGTTTCAAGTATATTAAATTAGTGCAGTGAAAGTGGATGTCCATTAAGAGCGTTCGCTCTAAACTTTTGCAGGTGTCAGCACAACTGTTCATACAATTTGTTTTATATTTAATTTTAATTTATCGTTATTTTCCATTCTCCTTGAGCTATTGCTTCAATCTAATCTAAGCTTTTAATACTTTCGTTTTTGTAAATACATTTATTTTATTTTCACAGCAGTCCGGCATTTTGTTTGGTTATGTAATATACAGACAGAGCAGTTGTATGTCAGATTAACTTGTGAAGGTGGTAAATGTGTAACTACAGTCCCATTAATTCCTGGCTAAACGTTTCCATTAAGAATGTAGACAAGTGACATTTCTCAACATTGTCTACGTTTAAATTTGGACAGCGAGCGTTTTTTCTACTTTGTCGCGCATGAGCGACAAAGTGATATTTTTCGTTGACAAAAGAGAGCGCAATTGGCTACTTTGTATAGAGACTGTAGAAAAAATTATTTTTATTACTGCTATTACATCAATATTTCTGCGATATATGCCTGTTTTGTCATTTCCCAAAAATTCTGATACTTTCACTGCACTGTAGTTCACTATGTATAGCTCATAGAAAAAAATCGTAAATACACCAGTTCTAGCAAATTTTATCTTCCACGTTATTGTTAATAACAACTTTTACTCTCCGATATATAGAAACAGAGAAATTGAGGAAAAACCGAGAAAGAGCAAAAATTTCGAACTTTTTTTCCTATAATTCTGGCAGCACAGGGCTTTCGTTTCTGCAAAACTGGTTTCTTATCACTGGCCTTGGTCCTTACAACATATCCAACAATAATTATAGATACCCGACCTTTTACAAGGAAACCAGGTTCTATTGCACATACTGATTGGACTATATAGGACAAACTAAATTACAAACAAATAAGTTAACATCTCCAATTATATACATGGTTCACTAAAAATATCTTGATAGTAATATTCTATTATTTATACAACTGCCTGTCACTGGATGACGTTACAGCTGTAGAAGAGAAGGAGTGATACATGCGCAATGTCATATCTTGTGCTTATAGTATAATGATGGGGTACTATGCGAAAATATATATAAATTAATGAGTATTAGTGAAAGAATTGTGTTTAAATATTAATTAGTTCCAAAACTACAAGCGATTGAACTCGATTAATAATTAGGATGACATATCATCTCCTAAACAATTTGATTGGTTGCCTGATTTTAAAAGCGAAACTCGCGTATCTTCTACGCTCGCTTGCCGTGAAACCATTAATGGAAAAACACTAGCGCCACCCGCCGCCATAGTTTGTGTCACATTATTGTCACACAATGGTCAAACTGTTTCAATGTTCTATAATTTATTACGAAAAAAAATGCATTTTATTTATGTTATTTATGCTTAGTAATAATTTCTTCGTGAATATAATGTACCTATAAGTTTATACAGGATATTATGTGAAGTTATATTCTGAAATTTATTCGCCACAAGCTGTCAAGTTGTAAAAGTTGTGGGACTGTAAAGGTGCATTCACAAATGAAAATTAGGTTTATGGTTTTTGTTTAGGTGTAAGTAGGTCATTCATAAATGTAAGTTTAAATTACCTGAAAATTAGTTTTGATATGTACAGACATCTATGTAAATGCTTCAAAAACAATATTAAAATATCGGTAGAGCAGTATTTAACAGATACCCGTGCGCCGTGAAACTGTCATTCGCTTGGCATTATTGGTTATGGAAAATTGGGAAATGATCGGACACGCAGTCTAATGTAAATAATTTATTTCCTGGCCTACGTTTCGACTGTTACTACATTCTTCCTCAGGGCTAGAAATGGTCAATGATTATAAACGGTAACGTGGGGATCCCCCATATGACCCAATGGAGATAACAAATTGAAATGTATTAAATATATTGTATTTATAAATATATCAAGTCAAATAATTTTAAGCTGGAACTCAAAGAAACCTTAAACAACTTTACTAAAAATTTTAAAACGTTCTGAATTTGAGTACACGTTTTTTCTCAAATTCAGAACGTTATAAAATTTTTAGTAAAGTTGTTTGAGGTTTCTTTGAGTTCCAGCTTAAAATTATTTGACTTGATATATTTATAAATACAATATATTTAATACATTTCAATTTGTTATCTCCATTGGGTCATATGGGGGATCCCCACGTTACCGTTTACAATCATTGACCATTTCTAGCCCTGAGGAAGACTGTAGTAACAGTCGAAACGTAGGCCAGGAAATAAATTATTTACATTAGACTGCGTGTCCGATCATTTCCCAATTTTCCATTCTGCTACCAGTCGATCATCGTACTCCACATTATTGGTTATATTTCAGCAATTAAGTTATGACAGTCTCCATTTTCTTCTCGCATTTGTTTAAAAAGCCGAATCCACCAAGTGGATACTAAATAAAGATGGGTGTATATATCTATATCATTTCAGACTCGTTCTCATTGGTGAAGTTTGTGACGTCAAACGAAATCATAAACCTAAAGTTTGGACCTTGCAATGTTTAGCTTTATGATTTGGATTTAGAGACCCTAAATTCTGAAGTGTGAATGGAGTCATTATATATTATATAATATGCGGCCAAGGACTTTAAATCTAAAGTATAAACCATAAATCTAAACCTAATTTTCATTTGTGAATGTACCTTAAAGGCGACTAATTACGAACCAACTTCTTCATAATCCAAATTAAAAATCAAGTTGTTCCAAAAAATAATATTTGTTGGTTGTCATATATGACGTTGAATTTGTAATAAGTAGCGTAGTATTTAGATATTTAAAAATGCATGTTACTTTCACTAATCAAGAATAAACCGGCATGTATTTGGTTTACGGAGAAGTGCGCCAAGACAGTCACCATTAATAACAAGTGTCTTATTCATGTTCCACCTCTGAGTTCAAACTAATGTTATTTGAAATAATTCTTTATTTAAATAAATAATTGTTGTTGGTCCATCTTGAAGTGCTTTTACAACTGCAACAAGCACATTAGAAAAGAATTTATTGCAGATTATGATACATTGTTTATTAAGTGGTAACGCATGGCACATAACTTACATAACACCTTACTTATAGAAATATTTCAGCTATGTGCACAAGAAAAATTTGTACTTTCTACCTCTGGTGAGAACATGCTACGTCGCTCACCAAATTCTGAAAAAAAAAAATCAAATCACGCTACCTAAAATTTTTAAGTGGCGCTTGCACTTCAATTCTTATTTTATCCTGTTCATTAAAAAAAATCTGATGTACCCAATACAATACCTCCCGCTATTTCATTTTTATTAATTTAAATATACATACTTACATATTTGGTTATGCTTGAAACTGTATTAAGATCCATTCCATAAAACTATGGTTCTATTTACTATTTCCTTTTTATAACGCTTCTATTCTATTAATTTGCAATGATTGGTTCTTTGACAGACATTTATCTATTATATATATAAACAGGGTGTCTTGGAAATAGTGGGACATGGCTTAACCACAGATTCCTGGGACCAAAATAAGACGATTTAACTAAACTTACCTATATCCGACTGTGCACCGTTTAGCCAGTATTCTGCTTTAAAGTCGTTCTAAAAAAAATAATATTGCTTATAATAACAAAACGCTTTATTCGATTTGTATGAAATTTGGTATGGCAATCCATATGAATATAATTCATCTTTTAAGATGGTATTTCCTATTGTTAGTGAACCACTAGTGTATGAAACTTGGGTGTCGCGACCATGATTAAACCATAACTTTTTAATGGCAATGCCAATAATGTAAATTTACTGTTTTTCAGAAAGATACAATCAATAGTAAACTTTTGTGTCTCTGCGTAAGCTATGATATCTGTAACGATTTAGTCAGAAGAAAATAAAATCTAATTGCATGCGCCGTGTAATTTTTAAAATAAATTTTATCTAGCAGTCTATCCAAATGTCAAACTACTAATTTTTAATGACAAAAACAATTGTTTATGAGTTGTCAATTTTCTAAAGTTGTTTAGGAGTGAGCTAACATTATTTAATCGTCTTATTATAATAAAAGCAGTAAAATACTATAAGGCCGAACAAACGGATATGTTACTATTTTTAAAATATGGCAAAAAAATTTTTGACAACCCATAAACAATTGTTACTGTCATTAAAAATTAGTTGTTTGACATTTGGAAAGACTGCTAGATAAAATTTATTTTAAAAATTACACGGCGCAATCACTTACATTTTATTTTTTTCTAACTAAATCGTTACGGATATCATAACATACGCAGAGACACGAAAGTTTACTATTGAATGTATCTTTCTGAAAAATAATAAATTTACATTATTGGCGTTGCCTTTAAAAAGTTATGGTCTATTCATGGTCGCAACATCCAAGTTTCATACACTAGTGGTTTACTAACAATAACAAATACCATCTTAAAAGATGAATTAGATTCATATGGATTGTCATACCAAATTTCATTCAAATCGAACAAAGCATTTCGTTATTATAAACAAAACTAATTTTTTTTAGAAGCACTTTGAAGCAGAATACTGGCTAAACGGTGCACTGTCAGATATAGGTAAGTTTAGTTAAATCGTCTTATTTTGCACCCAGGCATCTGTGGTTAAGCCATGTCCCCCTATTTCCAAGACACCCTGTATATATATATATATATATATATATATATATATATATATATATATATACCGTGTGTCTGTCTTAAAGGTGTACATAGGAGATTAACATGGGAAATCAGTTTTTTGCAATTTCCTGCTCGCC